>CM056057.1:0-172500 GCA_029574335.1 Rana kukunoris
TTGTGGTGGGGCGTGTGTGTACGGGTGGGTTCGGGGGAGGGTCATTATTGTTCACATCATTGGTCGAATTATGGGGTTGGTCATAACCCATGCATCCTATGTTGTTGGGGTTGGTCCCCATGGTTACCCCTTGTTGGGGCCCCCCCTGGTCCCCCCTGTTCATTTTCTTTGGACACATGGGTTCTTACAATCCAGTTGGGGGTCATGTGACCACAGAGGGAGGGGTAATACTTTAAGGGGAGTTGTCCTTTAAATCCCTCCCACAGAGGGAGCTTCTGGAGACTTCTGTCTCCGCCTCCTCACACATGACTCCGCCCCTCCCCCCATGGCCCGCACACAATGTCGTACGCCCCACCCCTTACCTCACGGCCCGCTTACAATGCCTGGCGCCCCTCCCCCTGCCCTCGCGGGCCGCCCCGCCCCGCCCTTACCCCCCACGTGCGGCCAATCCTTTGTCACCTTTTCCTTTCTCTCTGCGCAGGCGCACTGCCCTCCCTTTTCTCTCCCCCCTCCACTCTCACACGAACTTGTTCCCTCCAACAATAACCCTGACGGAGCCCCGCCCTCACCCGTCACTGAACATTCCGCTCTGGGATTGGCCCGCGCGAGAGGGCTGCGGCGCGTCACGTGATCGGCAGTCTCTCCGACCAATAGCGGTGAGGGAAGGGGCGGGTTTCCGGTGGGGGGTAGACCAATAGCGGCGGGCGGAAAGGCTTTTGGTATCCTCGCAGTTTGGTTGTCGGCCATTTCCGTCTGGCAGCAGGTTCCATCAACGCGCGGGAGGACAGAGATACCGGAGAGGTGAGCGAGAGGCCCGGGGAGGGAGAACCGGGGAGGGGGACCGGGAGGAGCGGGGTGGGAGAGATCGGAGAGGTGAGGGGGCGACCGGGCGGAGGGGGATGGGAAGGAGGAGGCGGGGGGAATGGGAATGGCGGGGCCGTTGTGACCGGAGAGGCGGATGCCGAGTGTTTGCTGTCCCATATTTCTCCATCTCTGGATCCTCCATACAGACCGTATATGCATTGTTTGCTGTCCCATATTACCTCTCTGGGCTATAATGGCGGTCGGTGGGGGGATGGTGCATTGTATGGGGGGCTCTGTTTATGCTAAGACTGCCCCCCTTATTTTGTGGTGCAGGCCGAGACCCTCCAGGGCAGACCCCCTTATGATGTACGACTGCCCCCCCTTGTGATCCAGTATTGCCCCCCCCTCTTGTGATCCAGTATTGCCCCACCTTGTGATCCAGTATTGCCCCCCCTTGTGATCCAGTATTGCCCCCCCCCCCTTGTGATCCAGTATTGCCCCCCCCCCCTTGTGATCCAGTATTGCCCCCCCCTTGTGATCCAGTATTGCCCCCCCCCTTGTGATCCAGTATTGCCCCCCCCCCCTTGTGATCCAGTATTGCCCCCCCCCCTTGTGATCCAGTATTGCCCCCCCCCCTTGTGATCCAGTATTGCCCCCCCCCCCTTGTGATCCAGTATTGCCCCCCCCTTGTGATCCAGTATTGCCCCCCCCTTGTGATCCAGTATTGCCCCCCCCCCTTGTGATCCAGTATTGCCCCCCCCCCTTGTGATCCAGTATTGCCCCCCCCCTTGTGATCCAGTATTGCCCCCCCTTGTGATCCAGTATTGCCCCCCCTCTTGTGATCCAGTATTGCCCCCCCCCCCTCTTGTGATCCAGTATTGCCCCCCCCTCTCTTGTGATCCAGTATTGCCCCCCCCCTTGTGATCCAGTATTGCCCCCCCCCCTTGTGATCCAGTATTGCCCCCCCCCTTGTGATCCAGTATTGCCCCCCCCCTTGTGATCCAGTATTGCCCCCCCTTGTGACCCAGTATTGCCCCCCCTTGTTGTGACCCAGTATTGCCCCCCCCCTTGTTGTGACCCAGTATTGCCCCCCCCCCTTGTTGTGACCCAGTATTGCCCCCTTGTGGTCTAGATTGCCCCCTTGTGGTCTAGATTGCCCCCCTTGTGGTCTAGATTGCCCCCCTTGTGGTCTAGATTGCCCCCCTTGTGGTCTAGATTGCCCCCCTTGTGGTCTAGATTGCCCCCCTTGTGGTCTAGATTGCCCCCCTTGTGGTCTAGATTGCCCCCCTTGTGGTCTAGATTGCCCCCCTTGTGGTCTAGATTGCCCCCCTTGTGGTCTAGATTGCCCCCCTTGTGGTCTAGATTGCCCCTTGTGGTCTAGATTGCCCCCCTTGTGGTCTAGATTGCCCCCCCTTGTGGTCTAGATTGCCCCCCTTGTTGTGGTCTAGATTGCCCCCCCTTGTGATTCAGTATTGCCCCCTCCTTGTGGTCTAGATTGCCCCCCCCTTGTTATGATCCAGTATTGCCCAGGCCCCCCCACCCCTGTTTTGGTCCAGACTGGCCCCCCTCGTTACGATCCAGGACAGGCTGGGCCCCCCGTTATAATCCATGTAGGGGACCCCCTTGTTACGATCCAGTCAGGGTCCCCCCTTACAATCCAGGACTGCCCCCCCCCCCCCCCAATTATGATCTAGGACTGGTCCCCTGTTACGATCCAGGACAGGGCCCTCCCCCGCTACGGTACTGGAGTGGCCCCCCCGTTACAATCTAGGACTGGCTGGAGTCCCCCGTTATGATCCAGGCAGGGCCCCCCTCTCCGTTATGATCCAAGACTGGCCGGGACCCCCAGTTATGCTTGAAAAGGGGTCTCCCCCCCCCACCCCCCATTATGATCTGGGTTTAATTGTATTGATCCGCTCCCCCCCACCGTTGCCCCCTTTACAGACTGGCGGCAAGGCAGGGCCCCCTACCCCCCCCCCACTGGTCTACAACTCCCAGGGATCCTGTTACCTCCACCCCCCCCCCCCCCCGTTTAGGATGCAGGTCTAGGCCCCCCCATTACAATCCAGGACTGCCCCCCTTGTTACGACCCAGTCAGGTGCTCCCCCGTTACTGTACAGGATTGGGTACTTGTTATGATTCCTGGCCCCCCCCCCTCCGTTACAATTCAGGACTGACCTGTGTCCCTTGTTATAATATAGGCAGGGGCTACCCCCCCCCCCCCCCCGTTATGATAGGACTGCCCCCTGTTACGAACCTGGACAGGCCCCTCTCCCAGCTACGGTACAGGACTGGCCAGGCCCCCCGTTATGATCCAGTGCCGGCCCCCTTGTTACAATCCTCCCCCGCTTACAGTACAGGGTTGGGTACTTGGTTACGATTCAGGACTGGCCGGGACCCCCCAATTATTATTGAGGCAGGGGCTCCCCCCTTATATATTCCAGGTAGGGGCTCCCCCCGTTATGATCCAGGACTGGATGCCCGCGCGTTATGATCCAGGTAGGGGTTCCCCATTACTATACAGGACTGCCACTCCCCCGCTTACAATCCACATCTGCCCCCCCCCCCCGCTTGCAATCCAGGACCATTACAGCAGGAGGCGGGCTCTCATTTCATTCAGGGACCTAATTACCACAAGGGGGTGGGCTCCCATCAGTCTTGTGGGGGTTCCTCTTTACCTTCTGGAACAGTCGGGGGGGTGGGCTCCCATCAGTCTTGTGGGGGGTCCTCTTTACCTTCTGGAACAGTCGGGGGGTGGGCTCCCATCAGTCTTGTGGGGGGGGTCCTCTTTACCTTCTGGAACAACAGTCGGGGGGGGGCTCCCATCAGTCTTGTGGGGGGGTCCTCTTTACCTTCTGGAACAGTCGGGGGGGTGGGCTCCCATCAGTCTTGTGGGGGGGTCCTCTTTACCTTCTGGAATGGGGGGGTGGGCTCCCATCAGTTTGGTGGGGGGACCTCTTTACTTTCTGGAACAGTCGGGGGGGTGGGCTCCCATCAGTCTTGTGGGGGGTCCTCTTTACCTTCTGGAATGGGGGGGGTGGGCTCCCATCAGTTTGGTGGGGGGACCTCTTTACTTTCTGGAACAGTCGCGGGGGTGGGCTCCCATCAGTCTTGTGGGGGGTCCTCTTTACCTTCTGGAACAGTCGGGGGTGGTCTTCCATTAGTCAGGGGGCGGGCTCAGTCTGGGGGGGTCTTATTACAATCAGAGGGCGGGCTCTCAGTCTGGGGGGGTCTTATTACAATCAGAGGGCGGGCTCTCTCAGTCTGGGGGGGTCTTATTACCATCAGAGGACGGGCTCTTAGTCTGGGGGGTCTTCCATTAGTCGGGGCGGGCTCAGTCTCGGGGGGGTCTTATTACCATCAGAGGGCGGGCTCTCAGCCTGGGGGGGTCTTATTACCATCAGGGGGCGGGCTCTCATTAGTCTGGGGGTAGTCCCCACAGTTTGTCCCTCAGTAGATGAGGACGGTGGTGGATCATGCAGTGTATTGGGGGGCTCTCAGTCCTCCTGGGGGCCCCTCATTATCTAGGACAGGCTGGAGGGTTCTTCTGATCACTATTAATGCACACTGAACTGTACCCCCCAGATGGTGGGAGGGGGGTGGGCTCATCCTCATCTGTGGGACCCTTGTCGCTGTCCATTCTGGAGATCCCCTCGTCACCAGTCAGGGCAGTGCATGGGTGGGGGGTCCCCCTGCAGCCATCTGGTAGTCGGGGGGTGGGCTCTCGTCACAGTCTGGGGGCTGGGCTCATTACCACAAGGGGGCAGGCTGTCGTCTTCCCTGAAGGGGCGGGGCCTCCAGGGCCAGCTGTAGTCTGTGAAGACCCCCACACCAGAGATGACTTACCCCTCATTTCTTTTCAGCTGAAGATGCAGGGTAACCGCGGATTTCGGTCAGAACAGCAGAACCACGCCCACCGCAAACAACACCAACAACAACATCATCAACAACATCAGCAGCAGCAGCCGGAGGAGCACGAGCATGAGATCCCGTCACCCACCAACGGGCAGCAGAACGCAAGTAAGTGTCCATCACCGCTAAAGGGGAACTCCACTTCTATTTTTTTAGCGGCGCCCGTGGAGATTTTGGGGTGTCGCAGTTTGTCGCCATTTCAAGTATTACATTCTGGGTATCCATTTTCTCTGTGTAACGTCGCCCGTATGTTACCCAAAAATTTGGGGTGTATATTTTTAATAAAAAAAAAATGCATTTGTAAAACCGCTGCGCAAATACCGCGTGCCGTAAAACAATCGCCATTTTATTCCTCGGGGTCTCTGCTAAATAAAAGTTTGGGGGGTTCCAAGTCATTTCTAGCAAAAAAAATACTGATTCATCAAAAATATGGGGGGGTCAGTGATTAAGAAACCCCCCCCCCCCTTTCAGTGGGTCTTCCGACTCAGAGTACAATGCCTAGTTGATGTCCCAGAGCCCCGGGTGGAGAAGAGTGATAGGGGGGTTGAGGCCCCCGGGTGCAGGGGGGGTGGGTGGTGGGAGGAGAGTGATGGAGCCCCCGGGTGGAGGAGGAGAGTGATAGGGGGGTGGGTGATGGAGCCCCCCGGGTGGTGGGAGAAGAGTGATGGAGCCCCCCGGGTGGTGGGAGAAGAGTGATGGAGCCCCCCGGGTGGTGGGAGAAGAGTGATGGAGCCCCCCGGGTGGTGGGAGAAGAGTGATGGAGCCCCCCGGGTGGTGGGAGAAGAGTGATGGAGCCCCCCGGGTGGTGGGAGAAGAGTGATGGAGCCCCCCGGGTGGTGGGAGAAGAGTGATGGAGCCCCCCCGGGTGGTGGGAGAAGAATGATGGAGCCCCCCGGGTGGTGGGAGAAGAGTGATGGAGCCCCCCGGGTGGTGGTGGTGGGAGAAGAGTGATGGAGCCCCCCGGGTGGTGGTGGTGGGAGAAGAGTGATGGAGCCCCCCGGGTGGTGGTGGTGGGAGAAGAGTGATGGAGCCCCCCGGGTGGTGGTGGTGGGAGAAGAGTGATGGAGCCCCCGGGTGGTGGTGGTGGGAGAAGAGTGATGGAGCCCCCGGGTGGTGGTGGTGGGAGAAGAGTGATGGAGCCCCCCGGGTGGTGGTGGTGGGAGAAGAGTGATGGAGCCCCCCGGGTGGTGGTGGTGGGAGAAGAGTGATGGAGCCCCCGGGTGGTGGTGGTGGGAGAAGAGTGATGGAGCCCCCCGGGTGGTGGTGGTGGGAGAAGAGTGATGGAGTCCCCCGGGTGGTGGTGGGAGAAGAGTGATGGAGCCCCCGGGTGGTGGTGGGAGGAGGACATTGATGGAGCTCCTGGGTGGTGGGAGGAGGACAGTGATGGAGCCCCCGGGTGGTGGTGGGAGGAGGAGGACAGTGATGGAGCCCCTGGGTTGTGGGAGGAGGAGGAGGAGAGTGATGGAGCCACCGGGTAGAGGGGGGGAGGAGGAGAGTGATGGAGCCCCCGGGTGGAGGGGGGGAGGAGGAGAGTGATGGAGCCCCCGGGTGGAGGGGGGGGGAGGAGGAGAGTGATGGAGCCCCCGGGTGGAGGGGGGGAGGAGGAGAGTGATGGAGCCCCGGGTGGGTGGAGGGGGGGGGAGGAGAGTGATGGAGCCCCCGGGTGGAGGGGGGGGGAGGAGAGTGATGGAGCCCCCGGGTGGAGGGGGGGGGAGGAGAGTGATGGAACCCCCGGGTGGAGGGGGGGGGGGGGAGTAGAGTGATGGAGCCCCCGGGTGGAGGGGAGAGGAGAAGGAGAGTGATGGAGCCCCCGGCGGGAGGAGGAGGGTGATGGAGCCCCCGGGTGGAGGGGGGAGGAGAAGGAGAGTGATGGAGCCCCCGGTGGGAGGAGGAGGGTGATGGAGCCCCAGATGGAGGAGATTCTCTTGTGACTCCCCCTAGACAGAACAATGGACCCCTCCAATGTGTTGCTCTTTGCTCAGGAAATGGGGGCGTGGCCTCGCATCTCCTGAAATGGTGAGTTCCTCTGTATGTAGGAGATAAAATGTGATCACTTCCTCCTTCCTCTCCGCAGGTGAGGGGGTCGTCATCGATCTGAAGAGCTTCAAGAAGCCGGGGGAGAAGACCTACACCCAGCGCAGCCGCCTCTTCGTGGGCAACTTGCCTCCCGATGTCACCGATGAGGAGCTGAGGAAACTGTTTGAGAAATACGGCAAAGCCGGGGAGATCTTCATCCACAAGGACAAAGGATTCGGCTTCATCCGGCTGGTGAGTGGGGCTCGGGATTGTGGGTGCAAAGAGGCGTTTGTGTACATTGTAGCACCTAGAACCCTCCAGTGTCTAGGGGGCCTCCCCATGACATTGTATCCAACCAGTGTCTAGGGGCCACAACATAGTATCCAACCAGTGTCTAGGGGGCCTCACTGTTGTATCCAACCAGTGTCTAGGGGGCCTCGCCGTTGTATCCAACCAGTGTCTAGGGGGCCTCGCCGTTGTATCCAACCAGTGTCTAGGGGGCCTCGCCGTTGTATCCAACCAGTGTCTAGGGGGCCTCGCCGTTGTATCCAACCAGTGTCTAGGGGGCCTCGCCGTTGTATCCAACCAGTGTCTAGGGGGCCTCGCCGTTGTATCCAACCAGTGTCTAGGGGGCCTCGCCGTTGTATCCAACCAGTGTCTAGGGGGCCTCGCCGTTGTATCCAACCAGTGTCTAGGGGGCCTCGCCGTTGTATCCAACCAGTGTCTAGGGGGCCTCGCCGTTGTATCCAACCAGTGTCTAGGGGGCCTCGCCGTTGTATCCAACCAGTGTCTAGGGGGCCTCGCCGTTGTATCCAACCAGTGTCTAGGGGGCCTCGCCGTTGTATCCAACCAGTGTCTAGGGGGCCTCGCCGTTGTATCCAACCAGTGTCTAGGGGCCCTCGCCGTTGTATCCAACCAGTGTCTAGGGGCCCTCGCCGTTGTATCCAACCAGTGTCTAGGGGGCCTCGCCGTTGTATCCAACCAGTGTCTAGGGGGCCTCGCCGTTGTATCCAACCAGTGTCTAGGGGGCCTCGCCGTTGTATCCAACCAGTGTCTAGGGGGCCTCGCCGTTGTATCCAACCAGTGTCTAGGGGGCCTCGCCGTTGTATCCAACCAGTGTCTAGGGGGCCTCGCCGTTGTATCCAACCAGTGTCTAGGGGGCCTCGCCGTTGTATCCAACCAGTGTCTAGGGGGCCTCGCCGTTGTATCCAACCAGTGTCTAGGGGGCCTCGCCGTTGTACCCAACCAACATCGTGGTGAGGGTTCTGGATATTGGTGGTGTACACAGATTGACGTTGTGTTTTCTCTCCCACAGGAAACACGCACCCTTGCAGAGATTGCGAAGGCCGAGCTGGACAACCTTCCATTGCGAGGGAAGCAGTTGCGCGTTCGATTTGCCTGCCACAGCGCGGCGCTCTCTGTGCGGAACCTTCCTCAGTTCGTCTCCAATGAGCTCTTGGAAGAGGCTTTCTGCATTTTCGGTCAGGTGGAGAGAGCGATCGTCATTGTGGACGATCGCGGAAGACCTACCGGCAAAGGAATTGTGGAATTCGCTTCAAAGCCGTCGGCCCGGAAAGCTCTGGATCGTTGTGCCGACGGCTCTTATCTTCTCACCGCGTGAGTACAACAAACTGCCAATCCACCCCCCTGCCCCCGGTATCCCCTCCGTGTATTTCCTCAGCATCCCTGTGTAAGCGCCATTGTACTACAGAACTGACCGCTCTTCTCTCTTCTCCAGGTTTCCACGTCCGATTACCGTAGAACCGATGGATCAGCTGGATGTTGAGGAAGGATTACCAGAGAAACTTGTTGCTAAAAACAATTCCTACCACAAGTACGTAGCGTTCCCTGCCTGCGAGTTCAGCTTCCCGTTCCCCTCCCCCTGGGATACCTGCCCGCGAGTTGGGTTTCCCGTTGCCCCCCCCGTTCCCCCCCCCCCCCCCTCCTGCGGTCCCTGCCTGCGAGTTGGGTTTCCCATTTACCCCCCCCTCCTCCTGCGGTCCCTGCCTGCGAGTTGGGTTTCCGGTTCCCCCCCCCCCTCCTGCGGTCCCTGCCTGCGAGTAGGGTTTCCCATTCGTCGTCCCCCCCCCCCCCCCCCTCCTGCGGTCCCTGCCTGCGAGTTGGGTTTCCAATTCCACCCCTGGGGTCCCTTGCCCTCCAGTTGGGTTTCCAGTTTGGACGCGACTCTCTGACATCCATGTGGGCTTACAGTCCTAATGAATGAATGAATGAAAACTTATATAGCGCGGCATATGCGAACTAAATCGCCTCTGGGCGCTTGTTGTTCCTGTCTCCTTTGGTATCAAAAGAGATGAGTCTTGATCTTTCTCCTGAAGGCTAAGTGGTTCTCCTCCAACCGAATGCTGGTTGGTAAAGCGTTCCATAGTCTGGGACCTTGGACCGCGAATCTTCTATCTCCTTTGGACCTATAGTTGGCTTTCGGTATCTGGAGTAGATTTTGATTGGTGGATCGCAGGAGGCGATTGGGATTATGAGCTTTTATTTTTTCGCATAAATGGAGAGCATTCCCATAAATACATCTATGCGTTAGACAGAGAGCTTTAAAAGTGATTCTGTCTTTTACTGGCAGCCAGTGAAGGGATCCCAGGGAAGGGATCCCAGTGAAGGGATCTCAGGGAAGGTGAGATTGATTCCCAGGGTTTTTTCCCAGTCACAAGTCTGGCGGCTGTATTTTGAACGACTTGTAGACGAGCGATTTGGTACTTAGGGAGTCCGAGGTAAAGGGCATTTGCATAGTCCAATCTGGAGTTCACAATTGCTCCCACCACGACCGCAATGTCTTCTTTGGGAATAAAAGGGATGAGTCTACGTAGTAGGCGCAGTAGATGGTGAGATCCGCTGACAACTGACCCTATTTGTGCGTCCATTGTCATGTAGGAGTCGAAAATGACCCCGAGACTTTTGACTTTGGCGCTAGGGGTGATGATTTTCCCTAGAATGGGTGGGGAACTCCAAGTTGTTGCAGGTAGATTCCTACGCTTGGCGTGAAACAGGAGAAGTTCTGTTTTCGCTCCGTTGAGTTTAAGATAACTTAGTCATCCAGTTCTCTATCACAGAGAGAGACATGTCTCTAGATTGAGGTGGTGATCCTTCTTATTGCAAATGCGGAAATACAGTTGCGTGTCGTCTGCGTAAGAGTGATAGAGCAGTTTTTGACTGCTAATTTCAAAAAGAGGACGAAGATAAATGTTAAACACCGGCGACAGGGGGGATCCTTGAGGGACTCCGCATGACACCGTGCGTTTTTCAGAAGTGAAAGGTCCTAGCTTCACTATTTGCGACCGGTTTTCCAAAAAAGAGAACCAGGATAGATCGCCTTCTGCGACTTTGGCTACTTCAGCTAGACAGTGTGTTTTGGGGACCTGCACCCACACAGATGTCAGTTTGGGGGGGGAATGTCTGTGTGCAGCCGCTCCATCTCTGAACATGTGTGACTGCTTTCCCAGGGTACAATCCCCATGTGGATAAATACGGTCCTGCATGGGCGTACACTATGGAGCTCCCGGTGTGAATGAGGCCGAATTGTTCATTGATGGACATAATTTAATGATCAGCAATCTAGGGTTATACTGCCCTCTACAGGAACTTCCCTCTGATAGGCAGCAGAGTGTAACCCTTGGCTGCCTATTGATGGACTGAGATAATTTGTGTAATGAGAATGTTGTTCTTCCCTTTGCAGGGAGAGGGAGCAGATGCCTCGCTTCGCTCAGCCGGGCAGCTTTGAGTATGAATACGCCATGCGTTGGAAGGCCCTGATCGAGATGGAGAAGCAGCAGCAGGAGCAGGTGGACCGAAACATCAAAGATGCTCAAGAGAAGATGGAGGTGGAGATGGAGGCTGCGAGACACGAGCACCAGGTCATGCTCATGCGGCAAGGTGAGCCTTGGTTTTATGGAAGGCCTTACAGACAGCCCATCCCCCATGGATGCATACTGTGCAATGTACAAATAAAGCTTTTCCAAAAGAAAAAAAACAACCTCGGTGGAGGCTCAGCTGTGCGTTACTCCAGTGCCCAGCTTTCCCATCAACTTCCACTACCAGAGGGATTGTATTTTTGGAAGAGCTGTATTTATAGCTGTATTTGTGGGTTCCTTGTGCCGGGAGAGGGGGCGGCCAAAGCGCGCTCCTTGTGCCGGGAGAGGGGAAAGCGCCAATTCCTTGTGCCGGGAGAGGGGAAGGCGCCCCTTCCTTGTGCCGGGAGAGGGGGCGGCGCCCCTTCCTTGTGCCGGGAGAGGGGGCGGCGCCCCTTCCTTGTGGGGAGGCGCCCTTCCTTGTGCCGGGAGGGGGCGGCGCCCCTTCCTTGTGCCGGGAGAGGGGGCGGCGCCCCTTCCTTGTGCCGGGAGAGGGGGCGGCGCCCCTTCCTTGTGCCGGGAGAGAGGGGGGGCGCCCCTCCTTGTGGGGAGAGGGGGCGGCGCCCCTTCCTTGTGCCGGGAGAGGGGGCGGCGCCCCTTCCTTGTGGGAGGGGGCGGCGCCCCTTCCTTGTGCCGGGAGGGGGCGGCGCCCCTTCCTTGTGCCGGAGAGGGGGGCGGCGCCCCTTCCTTGTGCGGGAGAGGGGGGCGGCGCCCCTTCCTTGTGCCGGGAGAGGGGGCGGCGCCCCTTCCTTGTGCCGGGAGAGGGGGCGGCGCCCCTTCCTTGTGCCGGGAGAGGGGGCGGCGCCCCTTCCTTGTGCCGGGAGAGGGGGCGGCGCCCCTTCCTTGTGCCGGGAGAGGGGGCGGCGCCCCTTCCTTGTGCCCGGGAGAGGGGGCGGCGCCCCTTCCTTGTGCGGGAGAGGGGGCGGCGCCCCTTCCTTGTGCCGGGAGGGGGCGGCGCCCCTTCCTTGTGCCGGGAGGGGGCGGCGCCCCTTCCTTGTGCCGGGAGGGGGGCGGCGCCCCTTCCTTGTGCCGGGAGAGGGGGCGGGCCTTCCTTGGCGGGGGAGAGGGGGGGCGCCCCTTCCTTGTGCCGGGAGAGGGGGCGGGCCCCTTCCTTGGCGGGAGAGGGGGCGCCCCTTCCTTGTGCCGGGAGAGGGGGCGGCGCCCCTTCCTTGTGCCGGGAGAGGGGGCGGCGCCCCTTCCTTGTGCCGGGAGAGGGGGCGGCCAAAGCGGGCTCCTGTGGTGTGAGCTGACTTATTTTTTCCTGTATGAGATTCCATTAATTGAGCCATTTTTTATACTTGTAGATTTAATGAGACGGCAAGAAGAATTGCACAGACTGGAGGAGCTACACAACCAGGATGTGCAGAAACGCAAGCAGCTGGAGCTCAGGTATGACTGCTGATGTATAGAAGTCCGATTTGGGGGGCATGGGTGCTGTGAGGCCCCTGGGGGTGTTGGTGCCGTCCTCGCGGTGGTGCCCCCGGGAGGTTACAGGCTCACCCGGGATGGTGGGGAAATATTTTCCACATTAGAATTCCTTTTTACTTTGTAACCAGAGAGATCCTTCCCGATATTCTGGGCCAGGTAGATGTGTCCCCACCTCCCGTTCTCTAGGGTGTCTCTTTGGGTACTTCCCCCACCCCCTCCCTAATATGACCCACTTTTCATATTGCAGACACGAGGAGGAGCGCAGAAGGCGTGAGGAGGAGACCCGCCGGCAGCAGGAGGAGATGCTGAGACGCCAGCAGGAAGGGTTCAAGAGCAGCTATCCCGATTCTGTAAGAAATTACAATGTGTAGGGGAACTCGTGTATTGTGGTGGGGTGGGGGGGCACCAAGTTTGTTACTGGTGAAAATCCAATTTGGTGTCTGGGGGGGGCGATATATATAGAGAAAACCCCCCCCCCCCCCCCCTTACGGTTATCCAGACAAGATTTGTAGTTTTCCAGGGGCCCCCCTTAGCAAGGACGGGTGTGATGTGAACTGTATAGGTAGGAGTATGGATGCAGGCTGGGGATATAATGAATGATGTTGGAGGAAAGGGATGAATTGGGCAGTTGGGGATTTCTGGGGGCTTTATTATGGGGGGGATTTGTAGTTTCCTACTCGCTGGAGAGCAGCTTTACATGTGACGCTACATAAGAACAGACGGGACAGAATGCGGCGATATGTGACTGACTTTTTTTTTTCTTCCTTTAGAGAGATGCTGACATGAGGATGGCGCAGATGGCAATGCCAGGTAAACTTATTAGCAGGACAGCTGACAATATTCTGAGTTGGAGAATCCCGAGTTGAACTTTATTGGTGGGAAGAGGGGGCGGGGCTATAGGGTAGTTCTTGGAAGATGTAGTTCTGGTGTATTCCTAGGACTGTTCCTGGACGGCAGGGGTGTCCAACTCCATTTCCTTGCGGGCCACATCTGCATTATGGTTTCCCTCAAAGGGCTGGTTGTATCGGCACCCCACCCTTCTTGCAATCATGTCAGGAGCCCCCCAACTATCCCCCCTTGCCTTGTGCTGCTGCCAGGCGTACTGGACAGAGAAGTGCAGGACCTGTCCTCTCTGCGGAGACCAGATGGGGGCGTAGATAAGGGGGTGTGAGGGCTGCATTCAGCCTTGTGTTTGACACCTGTGCTGTACGGTGTCCTTGGGAGCGGTGGGTTTTGCACGCAGGGGTGAACATCAGTGCTGGGTGGGGAGAGGCGGAGGGGCAGACTTAAGACTGAGTTTGGTGGGGGGACGGAGGGGCAAGCATTAGCTGTGAGAGGAGGGAGATAAGGTTGGTTGGGGTGAGCATAGACAGCTGAGTGGGAAGAAGCAGAGGGCCGAGCATAGACAGAGTAGGCCGGGGGTAAGCATAGGCTGAGCTTGATGGTGAGACCCAGAGGGGGTGAGCGTAGACGGAGCTGGGTGGGGGGAGACCCAGAGGGGCGAGCGTAGAAGGGGCTGGGTGGGGGGAGACCCAGAGGGGTGAGCGTAGATGGAGCTGGGTGGGGGGGGAGACCCAGAGGGGCGAGCGTAGACGGAGCTGGGTGGCGGGAGACCCAGAGGGGCGATCGTAGACGGAGCTGGGTGGCGGGAGACCCAGAGGGGCGAGCGTGGACGGGGCTGGGTGGGGGAGACCCAGAGGGGCAAGCGTAGGCGGAGCTGGGTGGGGGGGAACAGAGGGGCGAGCGTAGGCGGAGCTGGGTGGGGGGGGGAACAGAGGGGCGAGTGTAGGCGGAGCTGGGTGGGGGGGGGGGGACAGAGGGGGCGAGCATACAGAGCTGGGTGGGGTGGGACCCAGATTGGCCAGCATAGACGGAGCTGGGTGGGGGGGAGACCCAGAGGGGCGAGCGTAGGTGGAGCTGGGTGGGGGGGGGAACAGAGGGGCGAGCGGAGGTGGGGGGGGACAGAGGGGCGAGCGGAGACGGAGCGGGGGGGGGGGGGGGGGGGGGCAGAGCGGGGGGGGCGAGCGTAGTACAACAGACGGAGCTGGGTGGGGGGAGACCCAGAGTGGCCAGCATAGACGGAGGTGGGGGGGTGGGACCCAGAGGGGCAAGCATAGACTATTGAAATGCCAGAATGTGCCCCAGTCAGGTTTTGTAAACTTTCACTACTTGCAATAAAGCTTGTTGAGTATAAACAGTGTCGATGGCTCCTGATTGTACTGCGTAGATGTGATTTTCTCGGATGTGTTATAATGGTAATGTTGTGCTTTTTTCAGGTGCGATGGGAATGGGTAATCGCGCCTCCCTGGGGAACAGCAGCGTGCCTGCTGGAAGCGCTACGCCCAGCGGGGCCAGCGCCTTGATGCCGGACCCGACTGCTATGGGCATGGTGAGTTCATTTTAATTCTGAACGCTTATTTTATTTTCAACTGATAAACTTACCTGATCCGATTCTGGGTCCCTTACTACCTCTCCTGGAAGTTCACCCCTCCCCGGTGTGCCGTGACCTTCGCCCTTCTCTGGGGGTGCCAAGTAAACACAACCGCGCATGCACAATTCTGAGTGGGGCTGTGCCCGCTTCCATAGACGCACTCTGCAAAGTTAAGCCACGCCCCCTCACAGGAGCCTCACTGCCCTAAAGGGAAGCAGGAAGTGAGGGGGGTGATGACATGGCGCCAGATGCATGTTTTGGGGTAGAACCGGGAGTGGGTGTGTTTAAGGAGGTGGGGGGGTAGAACCATGAGTGGGTGTGTTTGGGGGGGGGGGGGGGGGGGATGGGTAGAACTGGGAGTTTGCGTGTTTGGGGGGCTAGGGTTGCACCCAGGAGTGGGCGTGTTTGGGGGTGTGGTGGAAACAGAAGTGGTCGTGTTTGGGGGGGGATGGGTAGAACAGGGTGTGTTTGGAGGGGTGGGATAGAAATGGAAGTGGGCGTGTTTGGGGGCGCTAGGGTTGAACCCAGGCGTGGTCGTGTTTGGAGGGTGGTGTAGAACTGGGAGTGGTCGTGTTTGGGAGGTGGGGTAGAACTGGGAGTGGGTGTGGTTGGGTAGAACTGGGAGTGGGTGTGGTTGGGTAGAACTGGGAGTGGGTGTGGTTGGGTAGAACTGGGAGTGGGTGTGGTTGGGTAGAACCAGGAGTGGGCGTGTTTGGGGTAGAAATGGAAGTGTTTGGGGGGGGGGCGCTGGGGTTGAACCCGAGTGGGTGTGTTTGGAGGGGTGGGGGTAGAACTGGGAGTGGGTGTGTTTGGAGGGGCTAGGGTTGAACTCAGGAGTGGGCGTGTTTGCAGGGTGGGGTAGAACTGGAATGGGTGTGTTTTGGGGGTGGGAGGAGTTTTAAAACCTTTTTTTTTTTTTACTTTAGAGTCACTTGAATTTTTTGGGGGTGTTTTTTTCCTGTAGCAGCGATTGACCTTTTTCTATTCTCTACAGACTCCACCCACAGCGGATCGCTTTGGCCAGGCCGCCAACCTGGAATCCCTCGCCGCTGCGACCAGCCAACAAGCCTTCCAGCGCGGCACGGCCGCGGCCGATTACGCTGCCAAGCGCCGCCGATATTGATGATTTTTGTTGTTTTTTATATCCCTTCAGCTGTACGAGTCGCTCGTGTGACTGGATTTGTTTGTAGCGTTCATCTTTGTAAGGCCGTCTCTGGCGCGTTTAAAGAGACTTGTCTGAATTAATATTTTTTCTAGTCACTTTTTTTTTTGGTGGGCGGGGTTTAAGGGGGCGGGGCACCTGCTGAACACAATTATTTTTCAATGTGAACTTTTCCCAGGCGATTTGCTGAATCTCCTCCCATCGCGTTCAGCAGGAAAAGGCTCAGCGGCGCGGCGATGTGACCAATGCCATTGTGCCTCTCATTCCGTTCTCCTTCCACACGGTTCTTCATCGATCGGCAATCCCCCCCCCCCCGGCTGTCCTGAGCCACAATAGAGAGGCTTTTTTTTTTTTTTTTTTTTTGTATGGTTTCTCCTCTACGGACCACACTTCATGTAGTCTTATGTCATTTTATTATTTTTCCATTTGTGCTCTTCTTGCCTGTTGGGATCATTTTTATTCCAGTTCTCATGTCAGTCCTGCGGCTTCGGTTACAATCTCCCGGTCTCCTTCCGTGTGCGGCTCCTCCCGCCTACCAATGGCGAGGATGATGGGAGGAGGGGATTAGATTGGTCTCTCAGCAATGTGAAGCAGTTCATTAATAAATGGGATTTTAAACCTTTGTTTTCCAGAAGTCTGTTCTTTTGTGTCGTTATTATATCATTGTGTGTTGGGGGGGGGGGGGGGGGGGGAGGGGAGGGGGGATATTCATGTAACGTAGGGGTAGGCAACCTCGGCCCTCAGTGTTCATCTTGGTAGCAAATTTCAATTTAGTTTTAGTCGTATCTTAGTCTTCTCAATTGTTTTAGTTTTATTTTAGTCTTTTTTTTTCAAAATTGTCGCTCTATTTTTGTTTATACTGCAAAAAATAAAAACGGCCGAGGTGATCAAATACAACCAAAAGAAATCTCTATTTGTGGGGGGAAAAGGGCGCCAATTTTGTTTGGAAACCACGTCGCACGGCCGCGCAATTGTCAGTTGAATTGACGCAGCGCCGAATCGCCAAAAAAGTGCTCAGGTCTTTGGGCAGCCAAATGCTCCGGGGCTGAAGTGGTTATTCCTAATCCAGGAAGACAATTCAGCCGATTTCCAATCCGGTCATTAAATTGTCGTCATACACTATATGGGAAAAAGTCTGAGGCCCTCTGACATCGCACCTTGTAGGACCTCCCACACCACACCCTACACCATTGATTGTGAACCTCGGCACCCCAGATGTTTTTTGAACTACATTTCCCATGATGCTCATGCACTCTGCGGTGTAGCTAAGCATCATGGGAGATGTAGTTCCAAAACATCTGGGGTGCCAAGGTTCTCCATCACTGCCCTACACCATTACTATAGAGATTCCTCCTATTTATGGCCCCATTGTCCTCCACTCTTCTGGGAAGACTTTCCACAAGAGTTTGGAGGGTGTCTGTGGGAATTTGTGCCCCTTCCTGAGGTTAGGTACTGATGTTGGATGGAAAGATTTACCTCACATGTTGGTCCTTGTATTGGGGCACCAGAAAAAGACTTGGCTCACCATCGGTATTCCAGTCCATCCTTAACCTCCCTGGCGGTATCCCCGAGCGTGACTCGGGGTGTTTTTTTTTGCAGAGATCGGTATCCCCGAGTCACGCTCGGGGTAGCCATGCAGAGCCTGCAGCGCGCGCTGTCTTACCTTCTTCCTGGATCCAGCGATGCATCCCCGCTGTGTGAGCGAGCGGGTGCTCGCTCGATTCACACAGCGTCCCCGTGTGCCGCCGATCTCCGTTCCCTGCGACGTTACGACGCACGGGAGCGGAGAACGGCGCCAAATTTAAAAAGGTAAACAAACACTTTACATACAGTACAATGTAATCTTATAGATTACAGTACTGTATGTAAAAAATACACCCCCCCCTTGTCCCTAGTGGTCTGTCCTGTGCCCTACATGTCCTTTTATATAATAAAAACTGTTCTTTCTGCCTGGAAACTGTAGATTGCCCATAACAACCAAAAGTGTCCCTTTATGTCAAAAATGGTTTTAGATCAGCTAGAAAACAGCGATAATAAATTATAATTACTTTCAGAATTGAGCGATAGCGATTTGTGGGGAAATTTGTCATAAAAAAAATAAATAATGACAGCGACAATTCTGCAACTGAGCAAATTTCAGTGTTTTTGAGTTGATTACATTATTGAATATTTTTTATTATAATTTGTTATAATTATTTATAGTTTTTTATTATATAAAAAATTATGATTTTGTTTTTCAAACTTTATCATACCCGGGATGTCTTGTTTGGACAGATTTAAGCAAGTTATTCCTAAGAATTGCAGGCCTACAGTATAAAACGCCAAACTTCCATGCAAATAATTGTACCGCTTTTGGTACGTAATTCCAGACAGAATCATACCGCCAGGGAGGTTAAGGTGATCAGTAGGGGGGAGGGTCATGACTCTGCAGGACAACTTGAGTTCCTCCATGGCCTACGGAAGACCTTTGGATGGTCCTTGTATTGGGCACCAGAAAAAGACTTGGCTCACCATCGGCATTCCTGTCCATCCTAAAGGTGATCAGTAGGGGGGGGGAGGGTCATGACTCTGCAGGACAACTTGAGTTCCTCCATGGCCTACGAAAGACCTTTGGTTGGTCCTTGTATTGGGCACCAGAAAAAGACTTGGCTCACCATTGGCATTTCAGTCCATCCTTAAGGTGATCAGTAGGGGGGGAGGGTCATGGCTCTGTGCAGGACAACTTGAGTTCCTCCATGGCCTACGGAAGACCTCAAAGGTTCTTGAAACCAAAACTGCTCCCAAACTAAGCAGAGTCACAATGAAAACCAGCGAGATCAAGCAATGGACCCCCCCAGAGAGGCGGAAGCAGCCTGCAATTCATCCATCTGTTTCCTGGTGCTTGTACACCCACTGCCTTCCCGTGGAGAAAACGACACTAGCAGACTTTTTATTTATGAACCCGGCATGACATATGTAACAAAACGTCCCGCGGTTCACTTGAGTGCTTTCGTCATATACTGCTTCCTCCCAGACTGAATATACAGGGTGGGCCATTTATATGGATACACCTTAATAAAATGGGAATGGTTGGTGATATTAACTTCCTGTTGGTATATATGAGGGGGGGGGGAACTTTTCAAGATGGGTGGTGGCCATTTTGAATCCAACTTTTGTTTTAAACTACGGATACTGGAAGCCTGTGCTAGCATTTCTCCTGCGGTGTTGCTATCAGTGTGGGAGAAGAGGGTCGCATTGACAATCCAACACAATGGGCAGCACATTTTATAAGTGGTCAGAAACTTGCAAATAGCTCATGAAAGAATAAAGTTACGTTAAAACCAAGCACACCATTGTTTTTCTTGTGAAATTCCCAATATGTTTGATGTGTCACATGACCCTCTTCCTGAAAAAACAAAAGTTGGATTCAAAATGGCCGCCATGGTCACCACCCATCTTGAAACGTTTCCCCCCCCCTCACATATACTAATGTGCCACAAACAGGAAGTTAATATCACCAACCATTCCCATTTTATTAAGGTGTATCCATATAAAGATAGATATCGGATATTCCAACCACTGACAACGACAAACAAGGCGATACTCGTGTGATTGCTGAACTTGTACAGTGAAACGGCGCAGCGCAAAAGATTATTTAAAATAAATGATACAAAAATAGAGAAGTGAAGGTGTAAAAGAGAAATCCATGTAGATTTTCAATTCGGTGGTGCAAATTCAGGTGACCAGATAGAAGTTCTCCTCCAAAGAGTAAAGATGGCCTCTCACCAAAAATATTCGACCTTAAGGACCCCTTCACGCCGATATACGTCGGCAGAATGGCACGGCCGGGCACATCAACGTACCCGTACGTTGCCCTTTAAGCCCAGCCGTAGGGGCGCGTGCACGCGACCTGGTCCGAGTCCCGCGATCGGTCCCCGGAGCTGAAGAACAGGGAGAGCCGTGTGTAAACACACCTTCCCCGTTCTTCACTGTAGCGCCGTCATCGATCGTATGATCCCTTTTATATAGGGATACAGAATCGATGACGTCACACCTACAGCCACACCCCCCTACAGGTAGAAACATATGAGGTCACATATAGCCCCTTCAGTGCCCCCCTTGTGGTTAACTCCCAAACTGCAATTGTCATTTTCACAGTAAACAATGCATTTTATAGCAAAAATGTGTCAGAAGTGTCCGCCATAATGTCGCAGTCACGAAAAAAATCGCTGATCGCCGCCATTAGTAGTAAAATAAAAATGCAATAAAACGACCCCCTATTATGTAAACGCTATCAATTTTGCGCAAACCAACCGATAAACGCTTATTGCGATTTTTTTGTTACCAAAAATATGTCGAAGAATACGTATCGCCCTAAACTGAGGGAAAAAAATGTTTTTTATATATTTTTAGGGATATTTATTATAGCAAAAAGTAACAAATATTGCATTTTTTTTGAAAATTGACGCTCCATTCTTGTTTATAGCGCAAAAAATAAAAACCGCAGAGGCGATCAAATACCACCAAAAGAAATCTCTATTTGTGGGGGAAAAAGGACGCCGATTTTGTTTGGGGGCCGCGCCGCACGACCGCGCAATTGTCTGTTAAAGCGACGCAGTGCCGAATCGCAAAACCTGTCCCGGGTCCTTTAGCTGCCTAACGGTCCGGGGCTGAAGTGGTTAACAGGTCACTTGGCATAGCAACCAATCACAGGCCCTAATAATATCGATCAGAAGGTGGCTTGACAACTCCAAAATATCGATAAGTGGCCCATAGATAACAGCGATGGTCGGACATATGGAATGAAAAAGAAGAGAGATCTAATGCTCTCAGTAGCAAAAAAAAAAACATTTATTTAAAACAGGGGTCTCCAAACTGCGGCCCTGGGGCCAGATGTGGCCTTTTGCTTGCTTTAATGCGGCCCTTGGGGCATTATTCCTTCCAATTCAAATGGGGCATAATCAGGACCAGCCTTTGGGGTGTGCGGCCACACAGGGCTCCATGGGCAGCAGGGGGCGCCGTGCGTAATTCTTGTTGCTGACACCAATGGGGCACTATTCCTCCATCTGACACCATCAATTCTTTCCATTAACACCAAAGATGGGGCACTAGTCCTCCCACTGTCACCAAAGATATGGTATTATTTACTCCCACTGGAATTTTTTTACTCCCAATGGCCCTAGCCCGGCCCCCTGAAAGTCTGAAGGAGCGTAAACCGTCCCTTTTGTTTAGAAAGTCTGGAGACCCCTGATTTAAAAGATCAAAGTCAATACATGCACAAGCACCCAAAGCCGAGCGCTAGCCGACAGTCAGGGGACACTAACGCGTGTGTACAGCGGCGATCGCGGGTGACGTCACACGCAGCTCCTCCACCTCGTACGCGTTGCGTCCCGTGGGCGGGACTTCTTCAGCGTAGGGCAAAGAGATACGCAGACGGCCCGCTGGTAGAAAAGTAAATAGCGGAAGCGATGTCACGGCAACCGCCATAGCCAATCAGACCATCCGACGAGCGCAGCCCATAACGGCTCACGTCTCATAACGGAGCAGCAAACAGGCGCTGGTCGGTCACAATAGAATTGCAAAAACATCAAAAAGATGCATCCAAACTGGTCACTAACTGGATAAACACATTTGATTTATAATTACCGTATTTATCGCCCCATTACGCGCACCGGCGTATAGCGCGCACCCCTAATTTAGCCTGACATTCCTGGAAAAAAAATGTTTTAATACTTACAGTTTTGGTGTCTTGCCCGGCGTCCATCGGCGGCCGTGTTCGGTCCGTCGTGGTGTCCTCCCGCGCTGGTCTCTGTGCCGATCGCCGCTTCCCGCGCTGTGTTTGAACGCCGCCGCCGACATATACCGAGCGCAGTACACTCGGCCAGGCTCGGCTCCCATCGCGGTTATGCTAGCGAAGCCGAGTGTACTGCGCTCGGTATATGTCGGCGGCCGCGTTCAAACACAATGCGGGAAGCGAGTATCGATCCCCGCTTCCCGCGCTGTGTTTGAATCCGCCGCCGACATATACTGAGCGCAGTACACTCGGCTTCTCTAGCATAACCGCGATGGGAGCCGAGCCTGGCCGAGTGTACTGCGCTCAGTATATGTCGGCGGCGGATTCAAACACAGCGCGGGGATCGGCGTATATCGCGCACCCACGATTTTGCCCAGATTTTAAGGGCGAAAAAGTGCGCGGTATACGCCGATAAATACGGTACGTAAAAAAAGAACACCTACTTTACAAAAACAATATATAAAAAAAAAAAGGGGGTAGCCATCCGGGCCCCTGGGGACCTCCGGGCCCTTTTAAAAAAGGAAAGAATTTTTATTTAGAAAAATAAAAGGGGAGGGTGCCATCCGGGGGACCTCCGGGCCCTTTAATAAAATCCCCCAAAAAAAATATATATAAAAAATGTTTTTATAAAAAAACAAAGGGGGGTTGCATCCGGGGTCCTGGAGACCTCTGGGTCCTTTAATAATAAAAATATATATATAAAAAAAATAAAGGGGGGTTGTCATGTGGGCCCCTTACAGGTGTACTGCCTGTACCCCCCCCCCCAATGGCGGCCCTGATATGAGGTCACACCTAAACTCTTTCCATTTGTAGGTCAGACGGCTCTACATAGATGACAGTATGGTAGGTATGCCTAATAGCAATTCAGCATGGGCGGCCTCTGTTCTCTCAGTCCCGCCCCCGCAGAGCAGTGTAACTCATTGACGTCCAATAGATGAGTAGAGACGTCCGTCGGTGTCAGGATGGTGGGGTGTCGGTGTCGTATTCCTGCTGGGGGGACGTCTTTCTCATACGATGGACACGGCGAGGACTAAGCGTCTTCTATCAGTTGTTATGTTCGCCTTCTATAGATTCCGGGGGGAACATTTTCATTTCTTCCTCAAACATTCCACACATTCACTTCATTGGTTTTATTCCACCGCTAATATATACTCAGCATTGAACTTGTATAGCGCTCATTTATCTAAGGACTCCAAGTATTGGAGATGGCGTTGGCCGGGAATCGAACCCGGGTCAGCTGCTTGGAAGGCAGCTATGCTCACCATTGCACCACCAACGCAAGGTCTTTGTGGGAGGAAACCGGAGTACCCGGAGGAAACCCACGCAAGCACAGGGAGAACATGCAAACTCCAAGCAGATAGTGTCCTGGTCAGGATTTGAACCAAGGACCCCAGTGCTGCAAGGCTCACCACTAAGCCTCTGTGCTGCCTATATGCGGCCTCTGTTCTATAAGGCCCGCCCCCGCTGAGCGGGGTACATCTGTTATGTCCACTCAACACAACTCAAGAATTAATCTAAACTTATCCTAATCTACAATCTAAATATAACACTCCTATATATGAATAATACACATCCATAGAGTAACACCCCCCCCCCCCCCACAATATACACACTTATTCCATTCCTCCCTACAGTCCCGGATTGGGTGAGACTTTCCCGCATTTCTACCTCTGTCCCGTGGTAGAAGGGTTTTGTGCTGCATTACTGCATCAGTTGATGATCATATAGTGACTTTCAGCGAATCCAGTGCAGCTTGTGATTGGCCAGCAAACCCGCTGGGTGTGGCCTGTGTAGCTGTAGAAAGAGCATGCAGCTGTTAAATTCAACCTGTGATGTCGGGGATGGGCGGGACTGCTACCCAGACCCACCCCTTTGTCAGGCAACCAGCGTATAGGGAAACAGCGGGCATTTATACATTGCTGGCGGGGAGAAGATGCCCGGGTGTGATATGAATTGTCCCTTCACATACTGTACCCGGGGTTTTCCTGCACTCACAGCGCGGCTTCTGTACGTAAAAGTGACATCTCTCCCACTGCAGCCTCCCTGCTCTGCACTCACACCCGGGACAAGTACTGGTCTGGCCCAGTGCAGGGTGTTCAAGGGGAGGAGGGGCGGAACTGCACCATTCTCCTTATCTACTCCCTGCTCAGGGTGTTTGGGAGGTGGGGATGAGATGATTGTGCACTGACTTAGTGCACCAAGAGAGAGACAACGGAGCTGTGACAGAGACAGCTACAGAAAGGGGACAATGTGGGGGATGGTAGAGCTTTGGGGGAGGGGAGGACAGAGGAGAAGGGGCATGGGTGTTTGTCTTTGTGTGTGTGTAGATGTATGTATATATGTATGTGTGTATGCATGTATGTGTGTGTGTCTGTATGTGTGTATGTATATATGTGTGTGTATCTGTCTGTATGTATGTATATGTGTGTATGTATATATGTGTGTGTATCTGTCTGTATGTATGTATATGTGTGTATGTATATATGTGTGTGTATCTGTCTGTATGTATGTATATATGTGTGTGTATGTATGTATGTATGTATGTGTGTATGTATGTATATGTGTGTGTGTGTATGTATGTATGTGTCTGTATGTGTGTGTGTGTGTGTCTGTATGTGTGTCTGTATGTATGTATGTATGTGTGTGTGTGTGTGTGTGTCTGTATGTGTCTGTATGTATGTGTGTGTGTGTATGTATGTGTCTGTATGTATGTATGTATGTGTGTGTCTGTATGTATGTGTCTGTGTGTGTCTGTATGTATGTGTCTGTGTGTGTCTGTATGTATGTATGTATGTGTGTGTCTGTCTGTATCTGTATGTATGTGTGTGTCTGTATGTGTGTGTGTGTGTGTGTGTGTGTCTGTATGTATGTATGTGTGTGTGTGTGTTTCTGTGTCTGTCTCTCTATGTCTTTCTGCGTCTGTGTATCTGTCTCTCTGTGTGTGTGTGTCTCTGTGTCTGTCTATCTCTCTGTGTGTCTCGGTGTCTGTATCTGTCTCTCTCTGTGTCTCTGTCTCTCTATGTCTGTCTCTCTGTCTCTATCTTTCTGTGTCTGTATCTGTCTCTCTCTCTCTATGTCTGTCTCTCCGTCTCTATCTCTATGTATCTGTCTCTGTCTGTCTCTCTCTATTTCTCTTTCTGTGTCTGTGTCTCTCTATCTCTCTGTCTGTCTATGTATCTGTCTCTCTATCTCTCTGTGTCTCTGTCTCTATCTCTCTGTGTCTGTCTCTCTCTCTCTCTCTCTGTGTCTCTATCTCTCTGTCTGTGTCTCTCTATCACTCTGTCTATGTGTCTGTCATTCTATCTCTCTGTGTCTGTCTCTGTGTCTCTCTATCTCTCTGTCTGTCTATGTATCTGTCTCTCTATCTCTCTGTGTCTGTGTCTCTGTCTCTCTGTGTCTCTGTCTGTCTATACATATATATACAAGCACACACAAAGACACACACAGACACCCCTCTCCTCTTCCCTCCCTTCCCCCAAAGCTCTACCATCCCCCACATTGTCCCCTTTCTGTAGCTGTCTCTGTCACAGCTCCGTTGTCTCTCTCTTGGTGCACTAAGTCAGTGCACACTCATCTCATCCCCACCTCCCAAACACCCTGAGCAGGGAGTAGATAAGGAGAACGGTGCAGTTCCGCCCCTCCTCCCCTTGAACACCCTGCACTGGGCCAGACCAGTACTTGTCCCGGGTGTGAGTGCAGAGCAGGGAGGCTGCAGTGGGAGAGATGTCACTTTTATGTACAGAAGCCGCGCTGTGAGTGCAGAAAACCCCCGGGTACAGTATGTGAAGGGACAATTCATATCACACCCGGGCATCTTCTCCCCGCCAGCAATGTATAAATGCCCGCTGTTTCCCTATACGCTGGTTGCCTGACAAAGGGGTTGGGACTGGGTAGCAGTCCCGCCCTTTCCCGACATCACAGGTTGATTTTGACAGCTGCATGCTCTTTCTACAACTACACAGGCCACACCCAGCAGGTTTGCTCGCCAATCACAAGCTGTACTGGTTGCTCTGGAAGATACTACATGATTCTTCTTACCAGGCTTCACCCTCCAGGGCCAGACCTAAGCCGGCTGGGCGGCGTTGGTTCCTCATAGTCGTCACAATAGATGAAACAGGACGACACGCTTGATGAGGAGCCACAGCAGTATCCTGAGCGAGCTGTAAGCTGACCGGAGCCCAGCGACCATCAAATTCATTCCAATCGTTGATAAGCGTGGGCGGGGCACTGATCTCTAAGCCCACCCACCACGTGCAGAAGTCATATGATCCATTGATAAGCATGGGTGAGACTCTGTATTTGAAGATCGTCCATCCTCTGGAGCAGTCTGCCTTCAGCCCAGCGGCCGTCCATTCATACCAATGACCAGCAGTCATAAACATGGGCGAGACTCTGTTCTTCATGGCCGCCAACCCCCTGAAGCGGTCAGACTGGAGCCCAGGGATTGGTAATTCATATGAACTATTGATAAACATAGGCGGGACTTTGTTCTTCAAGGTCCCCCAACCTCTGGAGCAGTCTGCCTTGAGCCCCGCAGCAGTCCATTCAATCCAATGACCAGCAGTGACGCGCATGTGTGAGACTCTGTTCTTCAAGGCCACCCATCCCTTGGAGCATCCTGCTTTAAACCCAGCGGCCGTCCATTCAACCCAATGACCAGCAGCGATAAGCATGGGTGAGACTCTGTTCTTCAAGGCCACCCATCCCTTGGAACATCCTGCCTTGAGCCCAGCCACCGTCCAATCATACCAATGACCAGCAGCGATAAGCATGGGTGAGACTCTGTTCTTCAAGGCCACCCATCCCTTGGAGCATCCTGCTTTAAACCCAGCGGCCGTCCATTCAACCCAATGACCAGCAGCGATAAGCATGGGTGAGACTCTGTTCTTCAAAGCCCTCAAACCTGTGAAAAAGTCTGTCTGGCGCCCAGGGACCATCTGTTCATATGAACCATTGATAAGCATGGGTGAGACTCTGTTCTTCAAGCCCCCCAAACCTGTAAATAAGTCTGTGTGGAATCCGGGGACCATCCGTTCATATGAACCATTGATAAGCATGGGCGAGACATTGATAAGCATGGGCGATGAAACCGTCAATTTATACCAATGACCATCAGAGGTAAGTATGGGTGAGACTCTGTTCTTCAAGACTCCCCACCCCTTGGTGCATCCTGCGGCCGTCCATTCATACCAATGACCAGCAGTGATAAGCATGGGTGAGACTCTGTTCTTTAAGGCCCTCCACCCCGTGTACCAGTCTGAGGTGGGACCAGGGACTATCCGTTCATACCAATATGCATCACTGCTAAGCTTGGGTGGGACTCTGATCTCTAAGCCCGCCCACCTCCTGAACCAATCAAAATTAACGATGTCATCTAGAAACAAAATAACACTCAGCTGGTGAATGAAATAATAGCGGGGTGTTCTTCCTGTGAAACGCGTAGTGATCACGTAATCCATTATGAGGGTGCTTGTGAAAAGTATCACCTTCATGTCGTTTACAGGGGTCATCAGCTTCATAAGAAAGCTGGGGGGTTTGGGGGGAGGTTTCCCAATGTTTGTAGACCACGCCTCCACGTCCTCCATCACTTTCTCCATGAAGTGCGCCGTTTCCTCCTCCACCGTTTCCATAAACTCCTGTGTTTTGTGGCCGATCATCTCCATAACGTCCGCCGTTTCCTTCTCCGCCTTCTCTATGAACTCCGCTGTTCCCTCCCCCGCCTTCTCTATAAACTCCGCTGTTCTCTGTTCCGCATTCTTCAGAAATTCCGCCGTTTCCTTCTCCGCCTTCCCAATAAACTCCATGAGATCGGCTTTTTTCTGCTGCAGCTCCTCCATAAAGGCGGCCGTTTTATGCTCCGCCTTCTCCCGAAACGCCATTTTTTCCGCCGTTTCCTGCCGCACCTCCTCCATGATGTGCGCCGTTTCCTGCCGCACCTCCTCCATAGTCTGTGTTGTTTTCTCCTCCACCTTCTCCTGAAACTCTGCAGCTTCTCGCCGCCCCTCCCCCACGATATCCTCAATATCTGCAGTTTCCTGCTCCACCTCCTCCATAATCTTTGCTGTTTCCAGCTCCACCTCCTTCATAATCCGCGCAGCTTTGTGCTCCGCCTCCTTCACAATCCGCGCAGCTTTGTGCTCCGCCTCCTGAATAAACATCGCCGTTTCCAGCGACACTTTCTGCATGAATTCCGCCGTTTCCCGCTCCACCTTCTGCAGAAAGTCGGCAAATTCCTCCTTCCTGTGATGTCCCGATCCTACATACAGGAGGAACGCCGCCGCCGCCGCCGCCACCACCACCAGCAGCAGCGACATTCTATACCGCAGCCTCATTTTTCTAAAAATGGCTATAAATATAACGATAGTCCAAATAATTGTCACTATGTGACGATCTCTGATAATCAATAGATAGAAATCAGCACTCAATACCAATAACTGTCGATCAATACAAAGCAATCAGCAGCTTCCTCCAGAAACGTCCTTCTCTGCTGAGAGTCAAAGACAACTGACGCCTCTGCCTGGGCTGCACACTTATTTATCAGCTGGGGAGGTCATGTGACCTGTTACATCACAGAGTGGGTGTGGCCTGTGAGAGTGGGTGTGGCCTGTGACCTCCTTATAAGGAAATCCCATAGAGCTCCATACTAAAATACATTGACATGTGTGGAAGGTTTCCTATTGGATGGAATGGATATTATAAGAGAATTTATATAATACAAATAAAAGGATCTCATCAGACAGAATATTTATATTATTAGAAGATCAAATCTGACAAAGGAGATTGTGAGGGGAAATAACTGTCACTTTGGGGGGAGGAGGGAAAATAACTGTCACTTTGGGGGAGGGGAAATAACTGTCACTTTGGGGGAGGGGAAATAACTGTCACTTTGGGGGAGGGGAAATAACTGTCATGCCTTGGGAGGTGGAATACAAATCCCAGCATGCCTTGATGGAGATAAATGGGGGACTACAAATCCCAGCATGCCTTGATGGGAATAAATGGGAGGTGGACTACAAATCCCAGCATGCCTTGATGGGGAATAAATGGGAGGTGGACTACAAATCCCAGCATGCCTTGATATGAATAAATGGGAAGTGGACTACAAATCCCAGCATGCCTTGATGGGGTTATATGGGGGACTACAAATCCCAGCATGCCTTGATGGGGATAAATGGGAAGTGGACTACAAATCCCAGCATGCTTTGATAGGGATAAATGGGGGATGGACTACAAATCCCAGCATGCCTTGATGGGGATGAATGGGAGGGGGACTACAAATCCCAGCATGCCTTGATGGGGATAAATGGGAGGGGGACTACAAATCCCAGCATGCCTTGATGGGGATAAATGGGGGATGGACTACAAATCCCAGCATGCCTTGATGGGGATAAATGGGAGGTGGACTACAAATCCCAGCATGCCTTGATGGGAATAAATGGAAGGTGGACTACAAATCCCAGCATGCCTTGATGGGGATAAATGGGGGGACTACAAATCCCAGCATGCCTTGATGGAGATAAATGGGAGGTGGACTACAAATCCCAGCATGCCTTGATGGGGATAAATGGGGGACTACAAATCCCAGCATGCCTTGATGGGGATAAAAGGGAGGTGGACTACAAATCCCAGCATGCCTTGATGGGGATAAATGGGGGACTACAAATCCCAGCATGCCTTGATGGGGATAAAAGGGAGGTGGACTACAAATCCCAGCATGCCTTGATGGGGATAAATGGGGGACTACAAATCCCAGCATGCCTTGATGGGGATAAATGGGGGATGGACTACAAATCCCAGCATGCCTTGATGGGGATAAAAGGGAGGTGGACTACAAATCCCAGCATGCCTTGATGGGGATAAATGGGGGACTACAA
The DNA here is from genome assembly GCA_029574335.1 of Rana kukunoris. Lineage (NCBI taxonomy): Eukaryota > Metazoa > Chordata > Amphibia > Anura > Ranidae > Rana > Rana kukunoris. The sequence goes on from CM056057.1 coordinate 29,273, forward strand.
ATCCCAGCATGCCTTGATAGGGATAAATGGGAGGTGGACTACAAATCCCAGCATGCCTTGATGGGGATAAATGGGAGGTGGACTACAAATCCCAGCATGCCTTGATGGGGATAAATGGGGGATGGACTACAAATCCCAGCATGCCTTGATGGGGATAAAAGGGAGGTGGACTACAAATCCCAGCATGCCTTGATGGGGATAAATGGGGGACTACAAATCCCAGCATGCCTTGATAGGGATAAATGGGAGGTGGACTACAAATCCCAGCATGCCTTGATGGGGATAAATGGGAGGTGGACTACAAATCCCAGCATGCCTTGATGGGGATAAATGGGGGATGGACTACAAATCCCAGCATGCCTTGATGGGGATAAATGGGGGACTACAAATCCCAGCATGCCTTGATGGGGATACATGGGGGATGGACTACAAATCCCAGCATGCCTTGATGGGGATAAATGGGGGGACTACAAATCCCAGCATGCCTTGATGGAGATAAATGGGAGGTGGACTACAAATCCCAGCATGCCTTGATGGGGATAAATGGGGGACTACAAATCCCAGCATGCCTTGATGGGGATAAATGGGAGGTGGACTACAAATCCCAGCATGCCTTGATGGGGATAAAAGGGAGGTGGACTACAAATCCCAGCATGCCTTGATGGGGATAAATGGGGGACTACAAATCCCAGCATGCCTTGATGGGGATAAATGGGGGATGGACTACAAATCCCAGCATGCCTTGATGGGGATAAATGGGGGATGGACTACAAATCCCAGCATGCCTTGATGGGGATAAATGGGGGATGGACTACAAATCCCAGCATGCCTTGATGGGGATAAAAGGGAGGTGGACTACAAATCCCAGCATGCCTTGATGGGGATAAATGGGGGACTACAAATCCCAGCATGCCTTGATAGGGATAAATGGGAGGTGGACTACAAATCCCAGCATGCCTTGATGGGGATAAATGGGAGGTGGACTACAAATCCCAGCATGCCTTAATGGGGATAAATGGGGGACTACAAATCCCAGCATGCCTTGATAGGGATAAATGGGAGGTGGACTACAAATCCCAGCATGCCTTAATGGGGATAAATGGGGGACTACAAATCCCAGCATGCCTTGATGGGAATAAATGGGAGGTGGACTACAAATCCCAGCATGCCTTGATAGGGATAAATGGGGGATGGACTACAAATCCCAGCATGCCTTGATGGGGATAAATGGGGGATGGACTACAAATCCCAGCATGCCTTGATGGGGATAAATGGGAGGTGGACTACAAATCCCAGCATGCCTTGATGGGGATAAATGGGGGATGGACTACAAATCCCAGCATGCCTTGATGGGGATAAAAGGGAGGTGGACTACAAATCCCAGCATGCCTTGATGGGGATAAATGGGGGACTACAAATCCCAGCATGCCTTGATAGGGATAAATGGGAGGTGGACTACAAATCCCAGCATGCCTTGATGGGGATAAATGGGAGGTGGACTACAAATCCCAGCATGCCTTAATGGGGATAAATGGGGGACTACAAATCCCAGCATGCCTTGATAGGGATAAATGGGAGGTGGACTACAAATCCCAGCATGCCTTGATGGAGATAAATGGGAGGTGGACTACAAATCCCAGCTTGCCTTGATGGGAATAAATGGGAGGTGGACTACAAATCCCAGCATGCCTTGATAGGGATAAATGGGGGATGGACTACAAATCCCAGCATGCCTTGATGGGGATAAATGGGGGATGGACTACAAATCCCAGCATGCCTTGATGGGGATAAATGGGAGGTGGACTACAAATCCCAGCATGCCTTGATGGGGATAAATGGAAGGTGGACTACAAATACCAGCATGCCTTGATGGGGATAAATGGGGGGACTACAAATCCCAGCATGCCTTGATGGAGATAAATGGGAGGTGGACTACAAATCCCAGCATGCCTTGATGGGGATAAATGGGAGGTGGACTACAAATCCCAGCATGCCTTGATGGGGATAAATGGGGGATGGACTACAAATCCCAGCATGCCTTGATGGGGATAAAAGGGAGGTGGACTACAAATCCCAGCATGCCTTGATGGGGATAAATGGGGGACTACAAATCCCAGCATGCCTTGATGGGGATAAATGGGGGATGGACTACAAATCCCAGCATGCCTTGATGGGGATAAATGGGGGATGGACTACAAATCCCAGCATGCCTTGATGGGGATAAATGGGAGGTGGACTACAAATCCCAGCATGCCTTGATGGGGATAAATGGGGGACTACAAATCCCAGCATGCCTTGATAGGGATAAATGGGGGATGGACTACAAATCCCAGCATGCCTTAATGGGGATAAATGGGGGACTACAAATCCCAGCATGCCTTGATGGAGATAAATGGGAGGTGGACTACAAATCCCAGCATGCCTTGATGGAGATAAATGGGAGGTGGACTAAAAATCCCAGCTTGCCTTGATGGGAATAAATGGGAGGTGGACTACAAATCCCAGCATGCCTTGATAGGGATAAATGGGGGATGGACTACAAATCCCAGCATGCCTTGATGGAGATAAATGGGAGGTGGACTACAAATCCCAGCTTGCCTTGATGGGAATAAATGGGAGGTGGACTACAAATCCCAGCATGCCTTGATAGGGATAAATGGGGGATGGACTACAAATCCCAGCATGCCTTGATGGGGATAAATGGGGGATGGACTACAAATCCCAGCATGCCTTGATGGGGATAAATGAGGGATGGACTACAAATCCCAGCATGCCTTGATGGGGATAAAAGGGAGGTGGACTACAAATCCCAGCATGCCTTGATGGGGATAAATGGGGGACTACAAATCCCAGCATGCCTTGATGGGGATAAATGGGGGATGGACTACAAATCCCAGCATGCCTTGATGGGGATAAAAGGGAGGTGGACTACAAATCCCAGCATGCCTTGATGGGGATAAATGGGGGACTACAAATCCCAGCATGCCTTGATAGGGATAAATGGGAGGTGGACTACAAATCCCAGCATGCCTTGATGGGGATAAATGGGAGGTGGACTACAAATCCCAGCATGCCTTAATGGGGATAAATGGGGGACTACAAATCCCAGCATGCCTTGATAGGGATAAATGGGAGGTGGACTACAAATCCCAGCATGCCTTGATGGAGATAAATGGGAGGTGGACTACAAATCCCAGCTTGCCTTGATGGGAATAAATGGGAGGTGGACTACAAATCCCAGCATGCCTTGATAGGGATAAATGGGGGATGGACTACAAATCCCAGCATGCCTTGATGGGGATAAATGGGGGATGGACTACAAATCCCAGCATGCCTTGATGGGGATAAATGGGAGGTGGACTACAAATCCCAGCATTCCTTGATGGGAATAAATGGAAGGTGGACTACAAATACCAGCATGCCTTGATGGGGATAAATGGGGGGACTACAAATCCCAGCATGCCTTGATAGAGATAAATGGGAGGTGGACTACAAATCCCAGCATGCCTTGATGGGGATAAATGGGGGACTACAAATCCCAGCATGCCTTGATGGGGATAAATGGGAGGTGGACTACAAATCCCAGCATGCCTTGATGGGGATAAATGGGGGATGGACTACAAATCCCAGCATGCCTTGATGGGGATAAATGGGGGACTACAAATCCCAGCATGCCTTGATGGGGATAAATGGGGGATGGACTACAAATCCCAGCATGCCTTGATGGGGATAAAAGGGAGGTGGACTACAAATCCCAGCATGCCTTGATGGGGATAAATGGGGGACTACAAATCCCAGCATGCCTTGATAGGGATAAATGGGAGGTGGACTACAAATCCCAGCATGCCTTGATAGGGATAAATGGGAGGTGGACTACAAATCACAGCATGCCTTGATGGGGATAAATGGGAGGTGGACTACAAATCCCAGCATGCCTTAATGGGGATAAATGGGGGACTACAAATCCCAGCATGCCTTGATAGGGATAAATGGGAGGTGGACTACAAATCCCAGCATGCCTTGATGGAGATAAATGGGAGGTGGACTACAAATCCCAGCATGCCTTGATGGGGATAAATGGGAGGTGGACTACAAATCCCAGCATGCCTTGATAGGGATAAATGGGAGGTGGACTACAAATCCCAGCTTGCCTTGATGGGAATAAATGGGAGGTGGACTGCAAATCCCAGCATGCCTTGATAGGGATAAATGGGAGGTGGACTACAAATCCCAGCTTGCCTTGATGGGAATAAATGGGAGGTGGACTACAAATCCCAGCATGCCTTGATAGGGATAAATGGGGGATGGACTACAAATCCCAGCATGCCTTGATAGAGATAAATGGGAGGTGGACTACAAATCCCAGCTTGCCTTGATGGGAATAAATAGGAGGTGGACTACAAATCCCAGCATGCCTTGATAGGGATAAATGGGGGATGGACTACAAATCCCAGCATGCCTTGATGGGGATAAATGGGGGATGGACTACAAATCCCAGCATGCCTTGATGGGGATAAATGGGGGATGGACTACAAATCCCAGCATGCCTTGATGGGAATAAATGGGAGGTGGACTACAAATCCCAGCATGCCTTGATAAATGATATCTTTTTTTTTTTTTAATCACTTACCTGTAATGTGAGTGAGGGGTGGGGGAGGGGAGTGATGACGGTTTCCTCCCATCAGCTGAGGATCCTTCCCAGCACTCCCATCATTCGGAGGAAGGTGAGCTGTGTGTCTGGAGGACGATCGGTCAGTAAGGTGGGTCGGTCGGTGGACATTTATGGGGTGCAATACACAAATCCTAAAGGGGTCAGTTTTGGGTGGAGCCCCCTGAAGTCTCCTAATTGTGGGCCCAAGTTATTTTATTCACTGGGGGGTTGGGAGGGTAGGGGCGCCCCCTGTGAGGTCCCTGGGGTTAGGAGGGTAGGGGTGCCCCCTGTGAGGTCCCTGGGGTTAGGAGGGTAGGGGTGCCCCCTGTGAGGTCCCTGGGGTTGGGAGGGTAGGGGCGCCCCCTGTGAGGTCCCTGGGGTTAGGAGGGTAGGGGTGCCCCCTGTGAGGTCCCGGGGGGCCATCCTTGGGTCGCTGTGACCCTTGCTGGGGGGCCCTACATGGGTCACTGTGACCCTTGTTGGGAGGGGGCCCTACTTGGGTCGCTGTGACCCTTGTTGGGGGGGCCCTCCTTGGGTCGCCGTGACCCTTGTTGGGAGGGGGGCTGTCAGACCTCGGGGACCTGCTAGGTATTGTACAATGGGGGGGGGGGCTGTCAGACCTCGGGGACCTGCTAGGTATTGTACAATGGGGGGGGGGGGGGGGGCTGTCAGACCTTGGGGATCTGCTAGGTATTATTAGGGGGGCTGTCAGACCTCAGGGACCTGCTTGGTATTATACAATAAGGGGGGTCTGTCAGACCTCAGTGATCCGCTAGGTCCCCCCCATTGTATAATACCTAGCAGATCACTGAGGTCTGACAGCCCCCCTAATAATACCTAGCAGGTCTCTGAGGTCTGATATCTCCCCCCCCCCCCCATTGTATAATACCTATCAGGTCTGGGGGCTCCATACAAGATCTCCCCTCGTGAGGGCTCAATGATCATGAGAACGGTGAGGAATCCGCCCAGAACCACACGGGAGGATCTTGTCACTGATCTCAGGTGGGACCAAAGTCACCTAGGAAACAATCGGTAACACACTACACCAGGGGGGACTGAAATTCTGCAGCCCCCCCAAGGTCCCCCTGATAAGGAAATCCCATGTACAGCCCGTCTGATAATGAACATCTCAATGATTCAGAGGAGAATTGGGGGAGAGTGTTGAGTCGATTTTGGTCTCATCTGACCACAACTGGCTGTGTTTGGAGGAGGAGCAATGCGACTATGACCCCAAGAACACCATCCCCCACCGTCATCCATGGAGGACACCATCCCCCCCCACGGTCATACATGGAGAACACCATCCCCCCACCATCATACATGGAGGACGCCAACCCCCCCCCCCCCCGCCGTCATACATGGAGGACGCCAATCCCCCCCGCCGTCATACATGGAGGATGCCACCCCCCCCCCCCCGCAGTCATCCATGGAGGACACAACCCCCCCCCCCACCGTCATCCATGGAGGACACCATCCCCCCCCCCCACCGTCATCAATGGAGGACACTATCCCCCCCCCACCGTCATCCATGGAGGTGAAATCTTGGGTGAGAACCTCCTTCCCAGGGCACTGAAGATGGGTCATGGATGGGTCTTCCAGCATGACAATGGCCAAAAAACACACGGCCAAGGCCTAGCCAGTAGGGATGAGCTTCGAGTTGGAGTAGAACTCATGTTGGACTCGAACATTGCCTGTTCGCTGAACAGCGAACTATTTGGGGTGTTCGCGGCAAGTTCGTGTGAACTTTAGAACCCTGTTAAAGTCTATGGGACTCGAACGTTTGAAATCTAAAGTGCTAATATGCAAGTTATTGTCCTAAAAAGTGTTTGGGGACCCGGGTCCTGCCCCAGGGGAGTGTTTGGGGACCCGGGTCCTGCCCCAGGGGAGTGTTTGGGGACCCGGGTCCTGTCCCAGGGGAGTGTTTGGGGACCCGGGTTCTGTCCCAGGGGAGTGTTTGGGGACCCGGGTCCTGTCCCAGGGGAGTGTTTGGGGACCCGGGTCCTGTCCCAGGGGAGTGTTTGGGGACCCGGGTCCTGCCCCAGGGGAGTGTTTGGGGACCCGGGTCCTGCCCCAGGGGAGTGTTTGGGGACCCGGGTCCTGCCCCAGGGGAGTGTTTGGGGACCCGGGTCCTGCCCCAGGGGAGTGTTTGGGGACCCGGGTCCTGCCCCAGGGGAGTGTTTGGGGACCCGGGTCCTGCCCCAGGGGAGTGTTTGGGGACCCGGGTCCTGCCCCAGGGGAGTGTTTGGGGACCCGGGTCCTGCCCCAGGGGAGTGTTTGGGGACCCGGGTCCTGCCCCAGGGGAGTGTTTGGGGACCCGGGTCCTGCCCCAGGGGACATGTATCAATGCACAACATTTTTTAAAAACTGCAGTTTTTTTGGCAGCAGTGATTTTAATAATTCCTTTAAGTGAAACAAAAAAAAAGTGAAATATTCCTTTAAATTTCGTACCTAGAGGGGTGTCTATAGTATGTCTGTAAAGTAGCGCTTGTTTCCTGTGCTTAGAACTGTCCCTGCACAAAGTGTCATTTCTGAAGGAAAAAAAGTCATTTAAAATCACTTGCGGCTATAATGAATTGTCGGCTCCCGGCAATACAGAGAAAAGTCATTCATTAAAAGAAAAAATGTGAGGGGGGGTCCATGGCGTTTTTTAAATTTGGGGTGGAGTTCCCCTTAAAATCCATACCAGACTTGAAGGGTCTGGAATGGATATTTGGGGGGAACCCCACATCATTTTTTTTTTTATTTGACGCAGGGTTCCCCTTAATATCCATACCGGACCCTAAGGCGAGTGATTTTAAATGACTTTTTTCCTTCAGAAATGACACTTTGTGCAGGGACAGTTCTAAGCACAGGAAACAAGCGCTACTTTACAGACATACTATAGACACCCCTCTAGGTACGAAATTTAAAGGAATATTTCACTTTTATTGTTTCACTTTAAGCATTATTAAAATCACTGCTCCTGAAAAAACGGACGTTTTTTTAAAACTTTTTTTGCATTGATACATGTCCCCTGGGGCAGGACCCGGGTCCCCAAACGCTCCCCTGGGACAGGACCCGGGTCCCCAAACGCTCCCCTGGGGCAGGACCCGGGTCCCCAAACGCTCCCCTGGGGCAGGACCCTGGGGCAGGACCCGGGTCCCCAAACGCTCCCCTGGGGCAGGACCCGGGTCCCCAAACGCTCCCCTGGGGCAGGACCCGGGTCCCCAAACGCTCCCCTGGGGCAGGACCCGGGTCCCCAAACGCTCCCCTGGGGCAGGACCCGGGTCCCCAAACGCTCCCCTGGGGCAGGACCCGGGTCCCCAAACGCTCCCCTGGGGCAGGACCCGGGTCCCCAAACACTTTTTAGGGCAATAACTTGCATATTAGCCTTTAAAATTAGTTCTTTAGATTTCAAATGTTCGAGTTCCATAGACTTTAACAGGGTTCTAAAGTTCACACAAACTTTTGGTCTGTTCGCAGGTTCTGGTGCGTACCCAACCCAGGGGTGTTCGGCTCCTCCCTACTAGCCAGTCTCCAGACCTTAATCCCATAGGAAATATGTGGAGGGAGCTGAAGGTTCGAGTTACCAAACGTCGGCCTGGAAACCTTCATGACTTGGAGAGGACAAAATCCCTCCTGAGATGTGTGAGAACCTGGAGGCCAACTCCAAGAAACGTCCGACCCGTGTGATCCCCCAACAAGGGATTCTCCAGCGACTACTAAGAGGATCAAATACTTATTTCACTCGTTAACCACTTAATCACCGCCTTATAGACGAAATCCGTCTATAAGGCGGTTCCTGTACTCTAACAGGACGTCCTCCGTTAGAGTCAGGTGTGCGCGCCCGACCGGGACCCGCAGCATCGGTGATCGCGGTAAGGAGCCAATGGCGACGGCTCCTTACCACGTGATCGCGCCGTCCAATGACGGCGCGATCACAAATGTAAACAAACAGGGCAGTGTAGGTCATCTCTCTCCTCTCCTCACACAATTGCAGCGTGAGAGAAGAGGAGAGAGATTAGTGCCCAGCAGTGCCCCACCTGTGCCCCACCTGTGTGCCACCTGTGCCCCACCCAGTGCTACCTGTGCCCGCCCAGTGCCACAACACTACCACATCAGTGCCACCTGTGCCCACCCAGTGCCACAACACTACCACATCAGTGCCGCCTGTGCCACCTGTGCCCATCAGTGCCACCTGTGCCCATCAGTGCCAATCAGTGCTCATCTGCACCCCACCAGTGCCGCCTGTGCCCCACAAGTGCCACCTGTGCCCCACCAGTGCTACAACACTACCACATCAGTGCCGCCTGTGCCCATCAGTGCCGCCTGTGCCCATCAGTGCCGCCTGTGCCCATCAGTGCCAATCAGTGCTCATCTGCACCCCACCAGTGCTGCCTGTGCCCCACCAGTGCCATCTGTGCCCACCAGTGCCACACCAGTTCCACCTGCACCACTGCAGTGCCACCTGTTGGCTTGTTAGGGTCTCAAGAAATGAGAGAAGCTGTCAGTACATCAGATGTGATCAAATTGATCAATTTTCAGAAATTGGTAGCATAGCTTGTAGACCCCATAACTTTCACCAAAAATATGTAGCAGTATAGATTTTAGGCCAAATTTATGAGGAAAAAATACTTTTTTTTTTTACAAAATGTTATGATAGAAATGAAGAAAAATTCAGATTTTTACAAAATTTTCGTTCTTTTTTTCATTAATAGCAAAAAAAATAAAAACCCGCAGAGGTGATCAAATACCACCAAAAAAAAATCTCTCTTTGTGGGGGAAAAAAGGACAAAAATTTCATTTGGTTACAGTGTTGTATGACCGAGTTATTGTCATTCAAAATGTGAGAGCACCGAAAGCTGAAAATTGGTCTGGTCAGGAAGGGGGTTTAAGTGCCCGGTGGTTAACCACTTAAGGACCGCCTACTGCACATTTACGTCGGCAGAATGGCACGGCTGGGCACATCAACGTATATATACGTTGATTTTAGTACCCAGCCGTGGGTCGCGGGCGCGCGCCCGCGACCCGGTCCGAAGCTCCAGGACGGGGACCGCGGGATTCGCGGACCCGATCGCCGCTGGAGTGCGGCGATCCGTCCCTGGAGCGGAAGAACGGGGAGAGCCGTGTGTACACACGGCTTCCCCGTGCTTCTCTGTGGCCGCAGCATCGATCGCGTCATCCCTGTAATAGGGGGACGCGATCGATGACGTCACACCTACAGCCACACCCCCCTACAGTTGTAAACACACACAGGGAACACTCAAATTCACAGCGCCACCTTGTGGTTAACTCCCAAACTGCAACTGTCATTTCCACAGTAATCAGTGCAATTTAAATGCATTTTTTGCTGTGAAAATGACAATTGTCCCAAAAATGTGTCAAAATTGTCCGAAGTGTCCGCCATAATGTCGCAGTCACGAAAAAAATCGCTGAACACCGCTATTAGTAGTAAAAAAAAATAATTTATAAAAATGCAATAAAACTATCCCTTATTTTGTAAACGCTATAAATTTTGCGAAAACCAACCGATAAACGCTTATTGCGATTTTTTTTTTTTTTTTTTTTTTACCAAAAATACGTAGAAGAATACGTATCGGCCTAAACTGAGGGAAAAAAATGTATTTTTTTATATATTTTTGGGGGATATTTATTATAGCAAAAAGTAAAAAACATTGCATTTTTTTTTTAAATTGTCGCTCTATTTTTGTTTATAGCGCAAAAAATAAAAACCGCAGAGGTGATCAAATACCACCAAAAGAAAGCTCTGTTTGGGGGGAAAAAAGGACGCCAATTTTGTTTGGGAGCCGCGTCGCAACGACCGCGCAATTGTCAGTTAAAACGAAGCAGTGCCGAATCACAAAAAGGGGCAAGGTCCTTTACCTGCATTTTGGTCCGGGTCTTAAGTGGTTAAAATGCATAATTCTAACTTTTTTTTTTAGAAATGCGTTTTTCTGGATATTTTTGTTGTTATTCTCTCACTGTTCTAATCGACCAATAAAATTATAGAGACCGATCGTTTCTTTGTCACAAAATCAGCAGCCGATCGAATACTTTCCCCCCCCCCCTCACTGTATAATGTAACAATGTATTGTTTCATTGTATAGTATGAAGGAAATGGGTGTGGCGGGGCTTCTATTTAGCGGTGTGTGGCCCTTTAAATACGTCTCCACTCGATGTGCTGAGAACAAACGTTCTGATGTGCGAATTATCAATGAGAAAAAATAATAAATATGTAAATCATAAAACAGATATACTGCGGCAGGGCGTACCTATTGCGCAAAACAACATATTTGGTGCAAGAGAGGGGCACCTCCATGCTTGCCACCACCATGCTTCACAGTAGAGATGGTATTGGTCAGGTGAGGGGCGGGGCCTGGTGTCCTCCAGACATTCAGGCCAAATAGTTCAATCTTTGTTTCATCGGACCAGAGAATTTTGTTCCTCATGGTCTGAGAGTCCTTCAGGTGCATTTTGGTAAACTCCAGGTGGTTGTTGTGACTTTTGCTGAGGAGTGGCTTCCGTCTGGCCACTCCCACATACAGGCCTGATTGGTGGAGTGCTGGTTGTTCTTCTAGAAGGTTCTCCTCTCTCCACAGTGAAACACTGGAGATCTGTCAAGAGTGACCATCGGGTTCTTGGTCACCTCCCTGACTAAGGCCCCCCTCCCCCAATCACTCTATTTGGCTGGGCGGCCCGCTCTAGGAAGAGTCCCGGTGGTTCCAAACTTCTTCCATTTACGGATGATGGAGGCCACTGTGCTCATTGGATCCTTCAATGTACCCTTCCCCCGATCTGTGCCTCCATACAATCCTGTCCCAGAGGTCTGCAGACAATTCCTTGGACCTCACGGCTTGGTTTGTGCTCTGACATGCACTGTTACCTGTGGGACCTTCTATAGACAGGGGGTGTGCCTCTCCAAATCACGTCCAATCACCTGAATTCACCACAGGTGGATTCCAATCAAGTTGTAGAAACATCCCAAGGATGATCAGTGGAAACAGGAGGCACCTGAGCTCAATGGGAGGAGCCAGTGATGCTAGTGTGCATGGGGGGAGCCAGTGATGCTAGTGTGCATGGGGGGAGCCGGTGATGCTCGTGTGCATGGGAGGAGCCGGTGATGCTCGTGTGCATGGGAGGAGCCGGTGATGCTCGTGTGCATGGGAGGAGCCGGTGATGCTCGTGTGCATGGGAGGAGCCGGTGATGCTCGTGTGCATGGGTGGAGCCGGTGATGCTCGTGTGCATGGGTGGAGCCGGTGATGCTCGTGTGCATGGGTGGAGCCGGTGATGCTCGTGTGCATGGGTGGAGCCGGTGATGCTCGTGTGCATGGGTGGAGCCGGTGATGCTCGTGTGCATGGGTGGAGCCGGTGATGCTCGTGTGCATGGGTGGAGCCGGTGATGCTCGTGTGCATGGGTGGAGCCGGTGATGCTCGTGTGCATGGGTGGAGCCGGTGATGCTCGTGTGCATGGGTGGAAGCGGTGATGCTCGTGTGCATGGGTGGAAGCGGTGATGCTCGTGTGCATGGGTGGAAGCGGTGATGCTCGTGTGCATGGGTGGAAGCGGTGATGCTCGTGTGCATGGGTGGAAGCGGTGATGCTTGTGTGCATGGGTGGAGCCGGTGATGCTTGTGTGCATGGGTGTAAGCGGTGATGCTTGTGTGCATGGGTGGAGCCGGTGATGCTTGTGCGCATGGGTGGAGCCGGTGATGCTTGTGCGCATGGGTGGAGCCGGTGATGCTTGTGCGCATGGGTGGAGCCGGTGATGCTTGTGTGCATGGGTGGAGCCGGTGATGCTTGTGTGCATGGGTGGAGCCGGTGATGCTTGTGTGCATGGGTGGAGCCGGTGATGCTTGTGTGCATGGGTGTAAGCGGTGATGCTTGTGTGCATGGGTGGAGCCGGTGATGCTTGTGCGAATGGGTGTAAGCGGTGATGCTTGTGCGCATGGGTGGAGCCGGTGATGCTTCTGGGCATGGGTGGAAGCGGTGATGCTTGTGCGCATGGGGGGGAGTCTGTGATGCTTGTGCGCATGGGGGGGAGTCTGTGATACTTTTATCTTTATGATGAATTTTCACACAGGTTTCCGTTTTATCTTTGTTTGTAGTTCCTCTTCAGTGGAGTTCAGGGAATGTCCTTGCAGAATGGATGAAGAAAGTATTTCTGGAGATGAGATGGAAATAATTAAGGGGGGCCCCGAGCTGCAGACCCCGAAGAGCGGCACTGAGGTCCTGGATTCTAGCCAAGGCGTCGCTGATCCTCTGCTGAAGGAGGAAGAGCTGTGTGAGGCTGTCCCCGTCGGGACCCCCCCACACTTCAGCACCCCTCTAACCAATAAAGGTGGATCTGCTTCTAGAGTTGGCCACCAGCACTGTGTACTGGAATACAAAAGCTTCTACAATGTGGAGTGCGAGAAGATTATCCACCAGCTGCGGCACAACTGGAGCACCAGCAAACGCAAACTCGAGGAATTGGACATCTCCACCATTGAAGCCGAGCCACCCCCCTTCTACCGGACCCCAAGTTCTGTGCTGGGGGCTTCAACGTATAGAGCCAAGAGGAGGAGGAGGATTGATGGTTCAGGTAATTGTTTCTGTAACACGGACATGGGGCCGCAGTGCCGCACCCACACTGACACATTGCCAGACCCGCATGGGGCCACAGTGCCGCACCCACACGACAACAGGGGGGCCGCACCCACACTGACACGTTGCCAGACCCACAAGGTCACAGGGCTGCAGTGCCACGCCGACACATTGTCAGACTCGCAGTGCCACACCCACACTGACACACCCGCATGGACACGGGGCTGCAGTGCCACACCGACACATTACCAGACCGTCACTGGACCGCAGTGCCACACCCGCACGGACACGGGGGGCCGCACCCACACTGACACATTGCCAGACCCGCATGGACACGGGGCTGCAGTGCCACACCGACACATTGCCAGACCCGCAGTGCCGCACCCACAAGGACATGGGGCCGCACCCACACTGATACATTGCCAGACCCACACAGTGCCACGCCGACACAGACCACAATGCCGCACCCTCGCTGACACATTGCCGCACCCGCGCCGACGCTGGACCACGGTGTTCCGTGCCGGTGCCGACACAGGCCTGCGGTGCCGACACGGGGGCCGCAATTCCACGCCCACGCTAATGCATTGCCGCACCTACACGGACACAGTCCCGCTGTGCCACACCCACACAAAAACAGGGTTTCAGTGCAGCACCGACGCTGATGCATTCCCACACCTACACGGATACGGGGCTGCAGTGCCACGCCGACACATTGCCAGACTGGCACGGGACCGCAGTGCTGCATCCACACGGACACAGTGCCACACCCGCATGGACGCGGGGGGGCCGCACCCACACTGACTCATTGCCAGACCCGAACGGACACGGGGCCACACCCACACTGACACATTGCCAGACCCACACAGTGCCACGCCGACACGGGAACGCAGTGCCGCACCCTTGCTGACACATTGCCAGACCCACACAGTGCCACGCCGACACGGGACCGCAGTGCCGTACCCATGCTGACACATTGCCGCACCCGCAGTGCTGCACCCACACGGACACGGGGCCACACCCACACTGACACATTGCCAGACCCATACAGTGCCACGCCGACTCGGGGACCGCAGTGCCGCACCCACGCTGACACATTGCCAGACCCACACAGTGCCACGCCGACTCGGGGACCGCAGTGCCGCACCCACGCTGACACATTGCCGAACCCACGCCACACTGGACTGCGGTGTTTCCGTGCCTATCCGACACAGGGCTGTGGCGCCGACACGGGGCCGCAGTTCCGCAATTACGCTGACGCATTGCCACACCCACACGAAAACAGGGCTTCAGTGCAGCACCCATGCTGACACATTGCCACACCTGCACGGACACGGTGTCGAGACTGCAGTGCCACACCCGCACCGACACGAGCTCGCGGTGCGACACGTGGCCACAATGCCGCATTTTATTATATCATTTTTTTTTTTTATCATTTAGATCTTTCTGAAACAACCAAGCTCAAATTCTTTGCACAATCCCAACTCAATCCTGTCTGTCAAATCCTGGAAGGGTTTGTAGATGGGTTGCCCAGATTGTCATCTGATGGAAAATCTGCAACTCCCAAACGTAAACTCTTTCAGTTGGATGGTAAAACGAGGCATTCGGAATGTTATCATGCGTTCATAAGAAGGGGTGGACGATCTTCAGCAGGCGGTGATCGAAGAACCATTGGAGGTCCTAGAACCGGCAGCACCAAGCCACATCCTGCACAGGGTGAGGCAGATAATAAACATGACCTGGAATCACTAGGGGGTTCCGTCCAACCTCTGGAGTTCAGAAGTTTCTTTTTTGCGGAGTGTGAGGCCATTTGCAATCGGCTAAAAAATTGTGGTAGGAATAGGATATTGGATGTGTCCACCATTGACGCCGAACCTCCACCAAGCCTGTCTTCGAGTTTCACCTTTTTATCAGAACCGGACAGCAGCCACGCCAAGGCAACTTCCTATATGGGTTTGACTCAACTGGATCTGGAGAAGATGAACTTAAATCGAACTGCCAAATGGGGAAGCTTCAGTCTACAGAAGAACTCAAACAGCAATGCAACTGGCCCAGGGAAGGGGGCTGTTGTCAACACCACCAATGACACGGGGACCATGAACGGTGTAGGGTCTGTCGCAAATATCACCCAAGACATTGAGACTGAGTGTGATGATGAGAAAACTGCAGATGCCACCCAGGACATTGTGACCATGTCCAATGGGGTATCAGCAGCGAATTCCACCCAGGACATTGTGACCATGTGCATTGGGGTATCGGCAGCAGATGCCACCCAGGACATTGTGACCATGTCCAATGGGGTATCAGCAGCGAATGCCACCCAGGACATTGTGACCAATTGTGATGGAATGAAAGCAGCAGATGCCACCCAGGACATTGTGACTATGCACAATGGGGTATCGGCAGCAGATGCCACCCAGGACATTGTGACCACGTGCATTGGGGTATCGGCAGCAGATGCCACCCAGGACATTGTGACCACGTGCATTGGGGTATCGGCAGCAGATGTCACTCAGGACTTTGTGACCAATTGTGATGAGGCCTGTGTGTTGAAGGCTACTTTGAACATGACGTCAACACCTGATAAAGTGTCCGGTGCCAATACCACTCAAGATATTGTGAAGGAAGATGGCATTTTTGTAGCGGACGTCACCCAGGACATAGAAATGGAGCACGATTTTTCTGTAGCAAATGCCACACGAGAGATCATACCAATGTGTGATGAGAAGGGTTTAAATGTCCCACCAAACATTGCAATGTGCGGTGTGGATGGTAAGGGCAACCCTGCAGAAATGGATGCCCATGTATTCAAGACCAATAATGTTGTGACTAAGCATGACGATGTAGCTAACCCCAAAATTGTGACCTTCTGTAACCGGGATCCTGCACCTGGCCGCACGTTAAACACCATGACGACTCTTTCCTTGCAGGACTTTAAAACAAAACTCATGAAGGCAACCAATGAAAGTACTACACGTAGAGTAAGTAAAATGCATTGGGTGGTATCTGCAGGAGATTCAACGAGACCTAAAACTGAAACCTGTGCTGAGGTTCTCGTATCAGAGACTGTGCAGGATATGGAGACCATTCAAGACCAAACTCCTGGAGCAGAGGGAGAACAGGGCGGAGTATGCAATGTGCCAGTAGCTCAAAGGCGTATTTTAATGGCAGGGGATAAGAATATCCCAGGGAGAGCACATGGTGCAATAAATAGGGGAAATGATTTTAAAAATACGACTTTTCTATGTATACAGAGGAAGTCTGATCAGAATGGTGTAACCATTGGCTATTCGGGAGATATTGCACATATCTGCAAGGAATCCCTTCCAGCATCCTATACTTTATCGACCATGAATAGTACGGTTACCTTCAGCAACTCAGGCCAAGTTCATACTGAAAGGTCAACCGCTATCGTCAATGACTCAAGCCAAGTTCATTCTGAAGAGTCAACCATTAGCATCAGAGACTCAGGCCAAGTTCATTCTGAAAGGTCAACCACTATCATCAGTGACTCAAGCCAAGTTCATTCTGAAAGGTCAACCACTAGCATCAGAGACTCAGGCCAAGTTCATTGTGAAGGCCCAACCGCTACCATAAGGGACTCGGGCCAAGTTCATTCTGAAGGGTCAACCACTAGCATCAGAGACTCGGGCCAAGTTCATTCTGAAGGGTCAACCACTATAATCAGTGACTCAGGCCAAGTTCATTCTGAAGGGTCAACTACTACCATCAGTGACTCAGGCCAAGTTCATTGTGAAGGCCCAACCGCTACCATCAACGACTCAAGCCAAGTTCATTCTGAAAGGTCAACCGCTACCATCAGAGACTCAGGCCAAGTTCATTCTGAAAGGTTAACCACTACCATCAGTGACTCGGGCCAAGTTCATAATGAAAGGTCAACCACTACCATCAACGACTCAAGCCAAGTTCATTCTGAAGGCCCAACCACTACCATCAGCGATTTGGGCCAAGTTTATTCTGAAGGCCCAACCGCCACCATAAGCTACTCAGGCCAAGTTCATGCTGAAGGGTCAAAGACCATTGCCATGAGTACACCATCTACCTTTAGGGAGCAGGACACTACAAGGGATGTTGTAATGAACATGGAGGTGTGTAGCAACACTACAACATGCAATGCCATGGCTTCCTCCATTGCAGAAGACGCTGCATTCATGACCCAGGAACTAGAATCCAATACAACACCATCCAATACCAAAGTAATTGTGGCAAATTGTACTCTGCTGGGTGGTGTCCCTCGGGTTGCTCAACCAAAGAAAGACAGTAGCGGTATAAGAGAGATGTCCCTGGGTGGAGGGAATCCAATGGACTCCATATGTGATCTAGACATAACCCACATTGCCAATGAGGAAAGTGTCTTCCATAAAGGATCCTTGAACTTTATTACATCTACACCACTTCCATTCATGAATAGTAATGTTTTTATTAAGAAGTCAAGTGGTAACTTTATACAGCCCAATCCTAAGCTCTTCCCTAATAAAGATCAGAGAGAGCAGAAACAGATGGCTATTCCCAAACTGGCCAGCTCAAGACTGCCAACGAGGGGGAACTTCACCCAGATAAGAGGGCAACTCTCCCAAGACTTTCCCACTCCTGGGCCTATTAAAAGCTCTCTTCCAAAGGCAGCCAAAACCTCATTGAGGGTCCCTAAACCTGCGACCGGCATCTCCACCCTGCGATACCCAGTGGTCTCCACCACAGTTCTAATGACGCCACAAGTGACCAGATCAGTGACTTCAGAGAAAGTTCAGGTGGGACTGAACACAACAAATAGAATCTCCACTGGTTTGCCGAGGAGGAATGTTGGGATCGCCCAGAATGGTGCAGCAAATAGAATTCCACATCCGAAGGGTTTGGAAAATGGCTCCAGAGCTGGAAAAGGTCCTGGCATCAAGGTCGGTATTTTATGGTTTTGTATGGAATACGTTTTAATATCATTAGGAAAGAGAATATCCACATCCATCTACTATGGGTACATTGTTGCATTATTTACATCAGGGGTGCCCAACTGCTGTGGGCCGCAAAACCACCATCTAATTTTGCCCACCACCTCCTGCTATGGGATGGCGGGTCGGCAAAGCCCAGATTGAGGGTTCCAGACCCGCCATCCTTGAGCATCAGTGTAAGGAGTAGATCCAGTGTTCCGTCAGAATCAGTGACTCGTCAGACTAGGTAACAGAAGTGACGTTCCATCACCTGCGCATGCGTCCACCCGCTAGCAGGTTGCCTAATCTGACAGGACACTGTAGTTGGAAGAAAACAGCGGACATCTTGCTACACCCAGCTCCATCTTTAATTTTAACAGTCATTTTAGCAATAAAATTAACACATATATAAAATTAGTGTGTTGACATCTGTGATGGTTATATGATGTTACATTTTGTAAGCCTAAAGTTTTGGCGCTGAGCAGTGCGGGGTGTACCAACATGGCTCCCCGCCACCTTCCTACTGTGGGGTGTACCAACATGGCCTCTGCCACCTTCCTACTGCGGGGTGTACCAACATGGGCCCCTGCCACCTTCCTACTGCACGGTGTACCAACATGGCTCCCCGCCACCTTCCTACTGCGGGGTGTACCAACATGGCCTCTGCCACCTTCCTACTGCGGGGTGTACCAACATGGGCCCCTGCCACCTTCCTACTGCACGGTGTACCAACATGGGCCCCTGCCACCTTCCTACTGCGCGGTGTACCAACATGGGCCCCCGCCACCTTCCTACTGCGCGGTGTACCAACATGGGCCCCTGCCACCTTCCTACTGCGGGGTGTACCAACATGGCTCCCCGCCATCTTCCTACTGTGGGGTGTACCAACATGGCCTCTGCCACCTTCCTACTGCGGGGTGTACCAACATGGCCTCTGCCACCTTCCTACTGCGCGGTGTACCAACATGGGCCCCTGCCACCTTCCTACTGCGCGGTGTACCAACATGGGCCCCTGCCACCTTCCTACTGCGCGGTGTACCAACATGGCCCCCTGCCACCTTCCTACTGCGCGGTGTACCAACATGGCCCCCGCCACCTTCCTACTGCGCGGTGTACCAACATGGCCCCCCGCCACCTTCCTACTGCGCGGTGCACCAACATGGCCCCCCGCCACCTTTCTACTGCGCGGTGTACCAACATGGCTAATATACCTTGGCAAGGTGCAGGATAAAAATACAGGAGGGTTCTGCTCCTATACAGGGCCATCTTAATAACATCATGGGCCCCCTGGGCAAAGTAATGTTCTGGGGCCCCTACAATGCTGACCGTGCAGGTAAACAGACATCATGTAGGTAGGAGGCAGACTGCCCCCCCTGTGTATCCATCACTCTCAGTGCCATAATTGGGGGGCCCCAATTTCGGGGGAAGCTTGGGCTGAAGGACCAGCTGCTTTGGGGAAAGTGCAGGGGGCCCCCATGCAGCTGGGGCCCCTGGGCAGTGCCCTCTCATTAAGACAGCCCTGTGTATTTGGGACCTTTTTATAACCCGCATAGCTGATTATATTTTAATAATGTTTTTGTATTCCGTACTCATATCTTGTTGTGTTGCGCAGGGTGGGTGTGACACAGACCGGCCTTCCTTTGTGAGACCCCCAGGTCAGATCGGCACCCTGGCCAATAGGATCCATACAGAAAAAATCCCCAACCTGACTCCTGGTCCTCCAAGTACTGCGCGTGGCGGCAAAGCTTCCTCCTTGCCTACCCTCCAGCCTGCGGGTAAGTCTCTGCCGAGTATGAAAGGTGAAGCAGAAAGGAGAACATTGGATTTATTTTCGATTTTTCTATTCTGGCAGGACCTAGAACGTTGGGGTTTGTAAGGCCGGACCTCACTTTTATCTGCACCCCCCAGCTTGCTGGATCCCTGACCGCTTCCAGAATAAGGCCGTGTGCCTCAGGTAAGGAAAGCTGTGCAATAGGATTATGGTTGACCCCCCGAGAACATACAGGTGTGGCACCCTCTAGTGTGTGCTACAAGTAGAGCAGGTTTGTTAGTAAATTTAGTTGGCTCAGGGCTAGGTCTGAGCTGTGAATCTGGGTCTGGGTTCAGTGGGAGTCAGGCCTGGATGACCCCTGGTGCCTCCCCCTGTTTCTGGAACGTTGGAGAATGTTCTAGAACTAGTGGGCAGGAGGCTAGGAGGAGCTGCCATGAATATTTTAAGGCTCTCGGCCAATCCCCAGCAGTGGGCAGAGTTTACCTCCTAAATAGACACGGGCCATGCCAGCAGGGGCAGTCAGGTGGAAGATAGAGATGCAGTGCTAAGGAGGCAGTCAATGGCCATGATTGGTGCCCTCTAGACAGGGGGTGGGGGTAACCTTGGGCTGGAGCTCGGGTACTGGAGGGTTCCTGCTAAAACACAGAGGAGGAAGTTTTCCTGGAGGCACAAGAGCACGAGTGAGTAACACTGTGGGGGACTACAAAGGGGGGAACCTTCCACATGTAGTCAGTCTCCCTTGAAGATAGCGGTGTGCTTAAGTCTTCAGGCTTTCGGGCTGACGAGGGGGGGGGGGGGGAAGAGTCGGCCGGTGGCGGGCTGACGGGGGGGGGAAAGAGTCGGCTGGTCGGGCTGACGGGGGGGGGGGGTGGCTGGCGGGCTGACGGGGGGGAAGAGTCGGCCGGTGGCGGGCTGACGGGGGGGAAAGAGTCGGCGGTGGCGGGCTGACGGGGGGGGAAGAGTCGGCCGGTGGCGGGCTGACGGGGGGGGAAGAGTCGGCCGGTGGCGGGCTGACGGGGGGGAAGAGTCGGCCGGTGGCGGGCTGACGGGGGAGGGGGGGGGGGGGAAGAGTCGGCCGGTGGCGGGCTGACGGGGGGGAAGAGTCGGCCGGGGGCGGGCTGGCGGGGGGGAGAGTCGGCCGGTGGTGGGGGAGTCAGTCAGTGGTGGGCTGGTGTAAAGGGGCAGATGCACCAGGTGGGTCGGCATTGCCTGAAGTGCTGCTGGACTCAGTGACAACGGAGGAAGTCAAGGAGAAAGTTGATGCGGTGTCACTCCAATGTGATACTATTACTATTCTCTTCTTATGCTCTATTTTTCAGCCTTACCAATGAGAAGAAAAATGCAAGCGGCTCCCGTCCTCCACAGCACCCGGGGCC
Source organism: Rana kukunoris (assembly GCA_029574335.1). Taxonomy (NCBI): domain Eukaryota; kingdom Metazoa; phylum Chordata; class Amphibia; order Anura; family Ranidae; genus Rana; species Rana kukunoris. The sequence continues at coordinate 50,572 of CM056057.1, forward strand.
AGCAGTGAGGAATTCTCATGTCTTCCCCCCCCCCCCCCGCTCTACACATTCTACCATCTGATCCAGAAAACGTTCCTCCAAAGAACTGCCGATCACCTCCTTGTCATGTGACTTTCCAGTAGACGGTTCCCGGCTCCACCAGAGTCCGTGTCGGATGTTCTAATAATATTTCCAGTTTGTTGTAATTTTAATGTGAAATTATAGACAATATTAATAAAATAAATCCCTGAAATAACATTTTGCACCTTCATTCTTTATCGTGGTGATCCTGCCAGTGGGCGGGGCCTTCCTCCACCAAGGTGACACCGCTGTCTCTTCTGAGGAGTGGGCAGCAGCAGAGATGCGCCATTGTACATGTTGTCGCCACTGAAGACCGCTCCTGGTCGGCACCGCCCATACGTAGCCCCTCCCCTCCTGTGTTGTAATAGCCTAATTGTAGTTGGAGCGCCCCCTGTCTGACAGAAGTGACGTGGGCGGCCCTCATTCAGTTCTGACTCCAGTGGCCTGTAGCTCACCATAAATCCCTGTGGTGATGATGTCATTGGGCCTACAAACGTTGTCTGAAGTCTTCTTGGACTATATGTAAGTACAAAGCTGTAGGCATTGAATAGGAGCAGATGCATACACCCCCTCCCCTTTTAATTTTTTTATTACAATGATTTTTTTAATTATGATTATTATTAAATTTATTATATATATATTTTTTTATCAAATATTGAATTTTTATTTTTGTATAGGAGCAGATGCATACACCCCGCCCCCGCCTTTTTTTTATTATACATTTTTTATTTATTACATATTTTTTTTTAATTATTATTATTTTTAATTGTTATTTTTTTTATTATATATACATTTTTTTTGTTTTACCAAAGATGAGATTTAAATTTTTGTATAAGAGCAGATGCATACACAACCCCCCCTTCTTTTTTTTAATTTGTATTATTATTATTTTTTAATATTTTTATTTATTTTTGTATTATTATTTTATTATTATTATATTTTGTAATTATTATTTTTTTTTTTTTTTAACCAAAGATGAAACTTTTATTTTTGTATAGGAGCAGATGCATAACCCCCCCCCTCCCCCCATCTTTCCTCTTTCCTCCTTCCTTTTTTTTTCTCTAATTATCTTTTTCTTTTTCTTTTTTCTTCTTTCTTCTTTCTTCTTTCTTCTTTTTCTTTTTTCTTTTTTCTTCTTTTTTTTTTTCTCTTTCTTCTTCTTTTTTCTTTTTCTCTTTCTTCTTTCTTCTTTTTCTCTTCTTTCTTCTTTTTCTATTTCTTCTTCTTTTTCCAAAGATGAAACTTTTATTTTTGTATAGGAGCAGATGCATAACCCCACCCCATCTTTCCTCTTTTTTTTTTTTCTCTAATTATTATCTTTTTCTTCTTTGTTGTTGTTACATGTTATGATTATTTTTGTAGTATTAATATTATTATTTTTATTATTATTATTACATTATTTTTTTTCTTTTAACAAAGATGGAGTTTTTTTTGTATAGGAGCAGATGCATACAACACCCCCCCCCCCCCCTTCTTTTTTTTTTTTTTTTTTACCATCTGGGCTAAAAAAATATATTGTGTGCTTTTAACTGTCTGTATGACTTTTCTGGTCTCAGTGGTGTAGGTGGCCTGGAGCTACACAGGGGGGTCTGTCTGTTAGTCAGCCAAGGTAAGTATATGTTGGGACTGGGGGGAGGGGGGGAATAAAACAAATCTGGTATTTTCCCATTAATGAAACATAAGGACTGTATCCTTTCACCCGCAGAGCTGACAGTCGGCACACCTGGAATTGGCGGGGATGCCTGTATCTGACTGTGAGATATTGTATATGCAAATGTATGGAAAAGCTCCAAGATAATCACATGGATGGGTCATGAGATTTATGGGGGGGGGGGGGTGGGCACAATGTACTGGACACCCCCAGGGGGGCATGCTTGCAAGAAAGCAATGTTTGAAATTTATGTATATAATTGTATTTATTTTTGTTGGAAGCTTTTAGGTTGATAATATGTTTAATAGCAATGTTCAGGAAGTTGTATCAATTTATTATTTTTATATATAATATAAAATCTCTCTTCTTCCCCTATTTTTTTAAATTTACATGAAAGTTTCGTTTTACACCTTTTTTATTTTTTATTTTTTTTTAAATGCCAATACTTACTCGCATACAAAAAGTATGCTATAGATATACATTGAGGTACAAGGGCTCATAAAGGTGAAATATACACTCCTCCCCCGACCACTTTATTAGGTCCCCCCTTGCTAGTAGCGGGTTGGACCCCCTTTATTAGGTCCCTCTTGCTAGTAGCGGGTTGGACCCCCTTTATTAGGTCTCCCTTGCTAGTAGCGGGTTGGACCCCCTTTATTAGGTCTCCCTTGCTAGTAGAGGGTTGGACCCCCTTTATTAGGTCTCCCTTGCTAGTAGCGGGTTGGACCCCCTTTATTAGGTCCCCTTGCTAGTAGCGGGTTGGACCCCCTTTATTAGGTCTCCCTTGCTAGTAGCGGGTTGGACCCCCTTTATTAGGTCCCCCTTGCTAGTAGCGGGTTGGACCCCCTTTATTAGGTCCCCCTTGCTAGTAGCGGGTTGGACCCCTTTAGTAGGTCTCCTTGCTAGTAGCAGGTTGGACCCCCTTTATTAGGTCCCCCTTGCTAGTAGCGGGTTGGACCCCCTTTATTAGGTCCCTCTTGCTAGTAGCGGGTTGGACCCCCTTTATTAGGTCTCCCTTGCTAGTAGCAGGTTGGACCCCCTTTATTAGGTCTCCCTTGCTAGTAGCGGGTTGGACCCCCTTTATTAGGTCCCTCTTGCTAGTAGCGGGTTGGACCCCCTTTATTAGGTCTCCCTTGCTAGTAGCAGGTTGGACCCCCTTTATTAGGTCTCCCTTGCTAGTAGCGGGTTGGACCCCCCTTTATTAGGCCCCCCTTGCTAGTAGTGGGTTGGACCCCCTTTATTAGGTCTCCCTTGCTAGTAGCAGGTTGGACCCCCTTTATTAGGTCTCCCTTGCTAGTAGCGGGTTGGACCCCCCTTTATTAGGTCCCCCTTGCTAGTAGCAGGTTGGACCCCTTTTATTAGGTCTCCCTTGCTAGTAGCAGGTTGGACCCCCTTTATTAGGTCCCCCTTGCTAGTAGCGGGTTGGACCCCCTTTATTAGGTCCCCCTTGCTAGTAGCGGGTTGGACCCCCTTTATTAGGTCCCCCTTGCTAGTAGCGGGTTGGACCCCCTTTATTAGGTCCCCCTTGCTAGTAGTGGGTTGGACCCCCTTTATTAGGTCCCCCTTGTTAGTAGCGGGTTGGACCCCCTTTATTAGGCCCCCTTGCTAGTAGTGTGTTGGATCCACTTTATTAGCGATCGGCTGCTCTTCTGATGGGGGTGGGGGTCTGTGCTGATAAATTAATTAGCACAGCCCCCCCCCTCCAAGGATTCCCACACTGGGAAGGAAACGTACTTATTTACAAAGTTTCTATTAGTGATACAAAATGATACAAAGTTTGTTTGAATACAGTGTAGCATGACCAGGAAATTGTCATTCAAAATGCGACAGCGCTGGAAGGTGTAGAAGTGCCCCCCCCCCCCCCGGTATTGAAGGGGGAAGGTGTAGAAGTGCCCCCCCCGGTATTGAAGGGGGAAGGTGTAGAAGTGCCCCCCCCCCCGGTATTGAAGGGGGAAGGTGTTAGAAGTGCCCCCCCCCGGTATTGAAGGGGAGGGGTGTAGAAGTGCCCCCCCCCTGGTATTGAAGGGGGGAAGGTGTAGAAGTGCCCCCCCCCCGGTATTGAAGGGGGAAGGTGTAGAAGTGCCCCCCCCCCCGGTATTGTAAAGGAAGGTGTAGAAGTGCCCCCCCCCCCCCCCCGGTATTGAAGGGGAAGGTGTAGAAGTGCCCCCCCCCCCCCGGTATTGAAGGGGTTAAGGTCTATGATGGTGAAATAAATTGAGCTGCATTTTGTTGGATGGCCAGCAGAGGGCAGTGGTGTTGCGATGTATGAAATTCATCATTCAGGAACACTAAAGTCTGACTCAGAAAGTCCCATCTAATCTCTCCGCCTCCAAATCTCTCAGTCTCTTCTTTTATTATTTTTTTGTTCTGCTGTACTCAGACTTCCTGTTAGAGGGTGGGCTATGTACCCTGTATGTAGGAACATACCCCCCCCCCCCCGTCTTGGTTGCTGCCAAGATGGGTCATGTACTGGGGGGGGGGGGGGGGGCAGTTCAGGAGCTTCACTGAGGATGGTGCAAGAATGTCGAAAATCACAGGAAGAAATAATTTCATTAAAAATGTATTACAGAGTCAGAGATAGTGGATGTGTGAGGACTATTATTTTTGAAAAATTATATTCCTAAATCTTCTTCTTTTATTTTATTTTTTAAAGAGAAGCAATATTCTAAATGTCTGCGGCCCGTCACTCCGACCGACATTGTTTTCTGGGTTTGGGATCTTCAGCCATCATAATTGGTCAGGAGGATGGAACCGCTGAGCATGCGCGGCAGATTCATTCTAGATCTCTTCTATCATTTATAAAAAATAAATTCTGCTCACTTTATGTGATGATTGGAGTTCTGACACTTCTCTCTGCGGTTATCTCCACCCAGCAGGCAGGAAGCCGGGGGCCCAACATGAGGGGGGAGGGGGGGCTGTGGCCCTGGCTTGAGAACCACTGGCATAGTGCACTTAAACTTTGCTCTTTCTCTTTTTTATATTTCCATTATTTTACTTTTCTTTTCCTTTTTATATTTCCATTCCTATCCTTTTTTCTGTTTTTATTATTATATCTCCATTCGTTTTTCCTTTTTTTTTTTTTTTTTTAGAAATGTTATTCTTATTTATTTTCTATATCATCATTCTTTTCCTTTTTTTTTTTTCTTTCTTTTTTTTACTTCTTTTTTTTGGATTTACATCTTTCTTTCTTTCTTTCTTTCTTTTTCTTTTTTTTCTTTTTTTTTCCTTTTCTTTCTTTTTCCTTTCTTTCTTTCTTTCTTTTTTTCCTTTTTTTTTTTCCTTTCTTTCTTTCTTTCTTTCTTTTTTTCCTTTTTTTTTTCCTTTCTTTCTTTCTTTCTTTTTTTCTTTCTTTCTTTCTTTTTTTCCCTTTTTTTTCCTTTCTTTCTTTCTTTCTTTCTTTCTTTCTTTCTTTTTTTCCCTTTCTTTCTTTTTTTCCCTTTCTTTCTTTTTTTCTCTTTCTTTCTTTCTTTTTTTCCCTTTCTTTCTTTTTTTCTCTTTCTTTCTTTCTTTTTTTCCCTTTCTTTCTTTTTTTCCCTTTCTTTCTTTTTTTCCCTTTCTTTTTTTCCTTTCTTTCTTTCTTTTTTTCCTTTCTTTCTTTCTTTTTTTCCTTTCTTTTTTTCCTTTCTTTTTTTCCTTTCTTTTTTTCCTTTCTTTTTTTTCTTTCTTTTTTTCTTTCTTTCTTTCTTTCTTTCTTTCTTTCTTTCTTTCTTTTTTTTCCTTTCTTTTTTTCCTTTCTTTTTTTCCTTTCTTTTTTTCCTTTCTTTTTTTTCTTTCTTTTTTTCTTTCTTTCTTTCTTTCTTTCTTTCTTTCTTTCTTTCTTTCTTTCTTTTTTTCCTTTCTTTTTTTCCTTTCTTTTTTTCCTTTCTTTTTTTCCTTTCTTTCTTTCTTTCTTTCTTTCTTTCTTTCTTTTTTTCCTTTCTTTTTTTCCTTTCTTTTTTTCCTTTCTTTTTTTTCTTTCTTTTTTCTTTCTTTCTTCTTTCTTTCTTTCTTTCTTTCTTTCTTTCTTTCTTTCCCTTTCTTTCTTTTTTTCCTTTCTTTCTTTCTTTCTTTCTTTCTTTCCCTTTCTTTCTTTTTTTCCTTTCTTTCTTTCTTTCTTTCCCTTTCTTTCTTTTTTTCCTTTCTTTCTTTCTTTCTTTCCCTTTCTTTCTTTTTTTTCTTTCTTTCTTTCTTTCCCTTTCTTTCTTTCTTTCCCTTTCTTTCTTTTTTTCCTTTCTTTCTTTCTTTCTTTCCCTTTCTTTCTTTTTTTCCTTTCTTTCTTTCTTTCTTTCTTTTTTTTTTCCTTTTCTTTTTAGACTTCCATTTCTTTTTTTTCTTTTTTACTTTTTATATTATCATTTTCTTCTTTTTTCTTTTCTTCTTCTTTTTTTTTCTTTTTTTCTTTTTTCCTTTTTTCTTCTTTTTTCACGTTGGATGAAGACCACAATTACTGTTAGACTTTCGTCCTACGATGATTTGACTCCCGCTAAAGTATTAGAAGAACAAACGTTCCTACAACAGCAAAAAAAAAATGTCAAATGAAATTCTAGCCGTGTGAACCCGACTCGTGTGTTTTTTTTTTTTGTTTTTTTAGATTTCCATTGTTATATTATCATTCTTTTCCTTTTTCCTTTTATATATATATGGTTCTAATACTTCAGCGGGAGTCAAATCAACGTTCATTTTTTCGACGGCAGCGACAGGAAAATTCTAAGAAAATATTTCTCGAGTGGACGAAGGTCTAACAGTGATTGTGATCTTCATCGAACGTTAAAAGGAAAAAAATAAAAATACTGGTATAATTAAAATTATTATAATATATATATATATATATATATATATATATATATATATATATTTATATATATATATATATATATATATATAATTTTAATTATACCAGTATTTTTATTTTTTTCCTTTTAACGTTCGATGAAGATCACAATCACTGTTAGACCTTCGTCCACTCGAGAAATATTTTCTTTGAATTTTCCTGTCGCTGCCATCGAAAAAATGAACGTTGATTTGACTCCCGCTGAAGTATTAGAACGATCGTTCCTACAACAACACCAACAAAAAATGCCAAATAAAATTCTAGCCGTGTGAAGTGTGAACCCGACTTGTGGGTTTTATTTTTTCTCGGTGTGTACAGAGGATTTCAGTCATTTTTTTTCTTCCTTCTTCTTCCGGTTGAACTGGAAGGACTGGAAGGATCGGAGTGTATAAAGTGACAATGTGGCGATCGGATCTCTTCTGGGAGGAAATAAACTTTCGCAGAGCTCTGAACTTTCTATATCTGATGTAATAGTGGGAGAGATTGAGCCGGAGAGATCCGGATTGGAGAACCTGATGCAACCCGCACTGTGGTGTCATCAGCTGCCCATTCATGAGTTTGGGGTCACGTGACTCGTTGTGTACATTACCCCCCCCCCCACACCTCCCTGCCCCCCCCCCCCCCCCCCCCCCCCACACCTCCCTCTCTATGAATGAAATGAACTCCTGATGAGACAGACGGAATGTTTTTTGTTTTGTTTTTGGCACCATAGTGACGTTTTTCTGGTGAATGTTCCTGTGAATTCCACCCGGGTGACGTTTGGTTTGTTCTTTGCGCCGTGTTCTGTAAACTATTGCTGAGTTTTTTGTTTTTTAAAACAAATTTAGAAAAAATTCTTATTTTTCACATTTTTTGCATGACATGTTTAATTTTAGTGCTGCTGATCTCCCGCCTGCTTTTTGCAGTTACTTCCTGTCTACGTGCACGCTAGCGTTGGCTGGCAGTCTACATATAATAATATATAAATAGGGGTAAAATCTATTTAAACGTTGCAGCAACTATAATTAATTTTAATTGAGGCTGCAGAAAACTTTGCATTACAATGGAGCCCCCAGAAGGCCGGTGTCTTGTCGATCTGGTTCCCCTATCGAGATGGTTCCATGCCTGACTGCGCAGGGGCGGATGAAGCCCACGGAAATCTCCGAACCTCGGGCGGCATCCAGGCTCGTTCCTTAACATCCCCATGGATTGGAGGATGTTAACAAAAAAAAAAAAAGAGCCAGGAGGCCGAGCGAAGCGAATTCCACGTCGCCCTGGAGGTTCGGTGATTTCCGTCGGCAAGGATTGCGCCTGCGCAGTCAAGACGGGAAACCATATCATCAGATCACCGGCACCAGTCCAAACCGCCTTCCTTTCCCTCAGGCTGCAAAGAGGGACCCACTCAGCTGCTGCAATCTCTCAGCATGTGTCCAGCGTCCCCCCCCCCTCCCCACTCCTCCAATTACACCCCCACACACCTCCCTAGAGCTGTACAATCAGCAGGGATTGGGAGCATTGCAATGTCTTGTCACAAAACAGGTTCCACATTCTGTTTTTTGTAGAATTTTTATATATATTTTTGTATTTATATTCTATTTTTTTTATTTCTCAAATTTTTATCATTTTTTTTTTATTTGGATTATATTTTTATCTATTAGCTTTATATTTATTTTGATTATATTTTTATTTATTATATTTATATTTATTTTGATTTATATCTATTATTTTTATTTTTAGCATAAAATAGAATAAAATAATAAAAAAAATAATCCACTAGATAAAAATGTAATCTAAATGAAAATCGGATAAAATAATTGTTATTATAATAATAAAAAATATAATTTATTATTATATATTACATTTTTTGTCAAAACCACCTCAGACTCCACCAAAACAAGAGACTTGCTCGTGGTTTACTTGCTTATATCGTCTCTGCAACGTTTTTGCATCATTTGTGGTTTTCTTTTGCACTTTCATTTTATTTTATTTGATCAAAATTGCAAAACAAATGGCCTTTATAGGTCCAATAAGGACCAGCCAAATACAATAATAATAATATTTTTTTTATTAGATTTTCATTTAGATTACATTTTTATCTATTTAGATTTTTTTTTATTAAGCTTTTCAATTTTTTCTTCCTTTTTTACCTATTCAATGTTTTTATAGAATATATATATATATATATATATATATATATATATATATATATATATATATATATATATATATATAATATTAGATCTATTAAATAGTTTTATTTTTTTTACTTATATTTAATATATTATATTTATATTTTGGATGATATTTATACTATATTTATTTTTATTTCAATTAGATTTTTATTTAGATTTTTAATTTTTTTAATTTCTCCATTTTTATATATATATATATTTTTTATATATATAGCATTCAAAGAGCTCCAGAGACTAGAAGGAAAAAAATATATATATATATATAATTTTCCTCTAGTCTCTGGAGCTCTTTAAATGCTCTTGAGGCCCCTTAACATTGCCCAGTTGCTGCAACAGAAAGTAGTAGAACCCCCCCCCCCTTTTTTTTCTAAAATTGTATGTTAAAACACCACCCCAAACCTCCTGCCACCTTCACCTCCTGCCCCCACCACCCCTTGCCGCCATGACCTCCTGCTCTCGCCACTACCTGCTGCCACCATCACCCCCTGCCAGCTCTTGCCGCCATGACCTCCTGCTCTCGCCACTACCTGCTGCACCCCCCACCTCCTGCCACAATCGGCTCTTGCCACCATCAGCTCCTGCCCCACCACCTCCTGTCAGCATTACCTCACCCACCTCCTGCCACGGTGCCACCATTACCTTCTTCCACCATCACCTCATGCCCCCACCACCTCCTGCCACCATCACCTACTGCCACCACCAGCTTCTTTATTACCTTAAAGCTGGGCTCTGTGCTGGACATGGCTGGGCTCTGTGCTGGACATGGCTGGGCTGAACTGTCACTTCTCCGTCCTCTGCCTATGGCGAGTGCACTGCACAAGCCAACAAGTGTCACTGCCAAAGTGTCCCTCCCGAGTCCTCCTGACTTGATCGGCTATTCAAAAATGGCGCCGGGTGGCGCTATTACGTATCTGCTTATGCGCCGCCCAGCCGAGCGGATATGAGCTTTCCCGAGCCCAAAGTCGGCCGGGCTCTGGAAAGCTTGTATCCGCTAGGCCGGGTGGCGCATAAGCAGATAGGTAATGGCGCCACCCGGCGCCATTTTTGAATAGCCGATCGAGTCAGAAGGACTCAGGAGGCAGTGACACTCGTTGCAGAGGACGGAGCCGTGACAGCCCAGCGACCATTTTTTTTTTTTTACGGGCACCCGATTCCCATATCGGCAATTTTAAAGCTGTTTCGGCATGTCGCCAAAACAGCTGTTTTCGGCCGATATGTATCGGCACCGATATATCGGTGCATCCCTAGTTCTTAGTGGTCGTGGTTGTTGGAGGCCCAGATATGAAGTCTCCTTGTAGTCATTGTTGGGTTTCTCTCATCCTGGAGATTGCCTGTGTTTGCCTTGGGTGATGGTGGTGTATATGTGTGTATGGGATTTGGTGTAGTATTTGTTAATTGTCATAAGATAAACAGAGTGGAGAACCCGAAGAGTAGGGATTGATGATGACTGAAGAAAGGCCGAGGGTGGTTGGTTGAGGGAATGGAAGAAACAAGGTGAAGAGAACATGGCAGATCTGGTGACCATCTTGGATAGGGCTGACAATGGCTGAAGATCAGGGTCGGACTGACCATTGAGTCCCTCGGGCACTGCCCGAGGACCCCATGCCACTAGGGAGCCCCATCAGAGTTGCCAGACTCGGTAAAACCAGGGACAGTATGTTAAAACCTGTGTGTGTTTTTTTTTTTTTTTACATCTGTCCCTGATCTGTCCAAAACTGACATGCTTTTGATGTGAAAATCCAGAGATTTTAGCTGCTCCGCCTTTGCACTGCCTCCTGGCGTGGTGGCCATCTGTAAGCCTGGGGGCCCCATAATCTTCTATTGCCCGGGGGCCCCATGAGTTGTCAGTCCGCCCCTGCTGAAGATGGAGCTAGGAAGTTGACTTTAGTTGAGGTCTGGGAAGAAGGAAGTGACATGGTGATGGAGTCCACCAGATCTGGTGACCATCTTGGATAGGGCTGACAATGGATGAAGGTGGAACTAGGATGTTGGGAAGAAGCGAGGTGAAGAGAACGTGGTGATGGAGACCAGATCCGGGGACCATCTTGGATAGGAATTGTTAGTTTTCACTCATGAAGCCTGGAGAGAGATGGGGGGGTTGTCATCCCTAACTAGTCATGAGAGGGCTTTGTAAGGTTCTGCCAATGGGGACAGAGGAAATATTTGAAGTGGGGTGCACTGAGGGAAGAGCGTGTCCCTGGGGACCTGTGGTATCCATTCATTGCTGCTGTTGCAGGGTGCTAATGGGGAGCATCCAGTGTGTTGATGAAGATCTCACTTTACCTTGGTGTCAGAAACCATGAATCAGACCGAGACAGAAGTACAGGAAAATCGCACTTGTATAATAACAATATAAAGATAAACTGAGTAAGCGTAGTCAAAACACAGAGTTCAGGAAGCGGATCGGATAGTCAGCCGAGCCAAATGTCAGAGGGCCAGAGAAGGACGTAGTAGAACAGCAAGCGGGATCAGGAGCCAGAAGTAACGTCAGCCAAGCAAATCTTCAACAGGAACGCAGAAGAATGTCTGACCAAGGCGGAGATCAAGTGAGCTGGACGGCTTAAGTAGGCAGGGCTGACGGGCCGGATCATCAACAGGTGAGTCACTGTGGAGAGAAAGGAGCTGGCAATTAGCCGACAGCTGAGCGTCTCAGAGAAGGAAGGGCTGAGCCCAGCCCTGACACTTAGTAGGCCTTCTCCCTCTCTTGTGTAGTAAACGCCCTCTGAACCCCAATAACCCCATTATCCATACTCTCCTCACATATGTACTTGACCTGACATTCTTTGGAGGATGTTCCCGTTTTTATTTCAGAATTGGGATCCAGTTATCCCTCTTTAGCCGGTTCCTCTTGGGATCTCCAAACTATTTCCCTCCAGCTGTTGCGGAACTACACGTCTCATGATGCATTGTAAAACTCTGACATGACTGGGCATGATGGGAATTGTAGTTCCTGAACAACTGGAGGGCTATAGTTTGGAGACCTCCTCCTTGACCATTGTGAAAGCCTTTACTATGCCATACAGCCCACTCTGTCAATGGTTATTACTCTGCAATGCACAGTAAAAGGGGTTGACCACAAAAATAGACCATCCTGAAGGTAAAGGGGATAGGGGTTGACTGAAGAAAGGCCTAGGGTAGTTGGTTGAAGTAGTGGAAGAAGCAAAAGTTACCTTGGTCTTCCAAAATACCAGGTTGCATGTCTACAAGTCGTCCAGAATACGGCAGCACGACTGGTAACAGGAAGAAAGCCCTGCTGCCTGACGCATAAATGTGTACACGGAATCGCTCCCCAATATCTATGTGAGAAAATATAATACCACAACCCCAATCGCGTTCTCAGGTCAACTAACCAAAATCTACTTCACATTCCCAAGGCCCGTTATAAGACAAAAGGAGAACAAAGATTTGCAGTCCAAGGACCCCAACTGTGGAACACGTTACCAACCAGCCTACGAATGGAAATTAATCACCAGGCCTTCAGGATCTGTTCTGAAGGCCAAATTAGAAGGAAATGTATACCAAGCGCCTTGAGGCGATTCAGTTCGCATGTGTAGAGCTATATTAGTTTTTTATTCATTCATTCAAGAAGAGAACATGGCAACCGAGCTGACCGGATCTGGTGTTTATCTTGGATAGGGTTGAGAATGGATGAAGAAAGAGTTGGGGTCTGGGAAGAAGCGAGGTGAAGAGAACATGGTGATGGGAGTCCACCAGATCCAGGGTCCATCTTGGATGGGGCTGACAATGGATGAAAGATGGAGCTAGGATGTTGAATTTAGTTGGGGTCTGGGAAGAAGCAAGGTGAAGAGAACATGGTGATGAAGTCCACCAAATCCAGGGACCATCTTGGATAGGGCTGACAATGGATGAAGATGGAGCTAGGATGTTGACTTTAGATGGGGTCTGGGAAGAAGCGAGGTGAAGAGAACATGGTGATGGAGTCCACCAGATCCAGGGACCATCTTGGATGGGGCTGACAATGGATGAAGATGGAGCTAGGATGTTGAATTTAGTTGGGGTCTGGGAAGAAGCAAGGTGAAGAGAACATGGTGATGGAGTCCACCAAATCCAGGGACCATCTTGGATAGGGCTGACAATGGATGAAGATGGAGCTTGGATGTTGACTTTAGATGGGGTCTGGGAAGAAGCGAGGTGAAGAGAACATGGTGATGGAGTCCACCAGATCCAGGGACCATCTTGGATGGGGCTGACAATGGATGAAGATGGAGCTAGGATGTTGACTTTAGTTGGGGTCTGGGAAGAAGCGAGGTGAAGAGAACATGGTGATGGGAGTCCACCAGATCCAGGGACCATCTTGGATAGGAATTGTTAGTTTTCACTCGTGAAGCCTGGAGAGAGATGGATGGTTGATGTCCCTAACTAGTCATGAGAGGGCAAGTAAGAGGGGTTGGGGCCTAATGAGGACAGAGGAAGCATTTGAAGTGGGGTGCACTGAGGGAAGAGTGTGTCGCTGGGGGACCTGTGGTACCGAACTACTACCTCCTCTGTTGTGGGGGGCTAATGGAGAGCATCCAGTGTGTTGATACAGATCTCACTTTACCTTGTAGGCCTTCTCCCTCTCTTGGGTGTTACTCTTCCTGTGAACCCCAATCCCGAGCTCATTCGTACTCCCCTCACCTAAATACTTGGTCTCACCGGACACACGTTGGGGGGTGTTCCTCTACTCCTTTTCATTTGTTATACAGTTGGTCTCCTCCTTTCGAATTTCCACCTTGACTATCCATTAAACCTTCATTCTGTCACACGGCCTCCTCCATCAATGGTAATTGTTTTGCTTTTCCGATATCCAGTTTCCATTTTACCTGTTGCTGGACCTCGTGGCGGAGGCTTCTGCTGTCACGTAGGATGTGGCTTTCCTGTTTAGCAGTAATAAGCCCTGATGATGCCTTTGCTTTTTTTTCTCCAGCCGCAGTTGCAGATGAGCTTCTGTTTCCTGTATGAGCGGCTCCCTCACCCGTCCTAGGCAGGAGATGTCCGGCATTCATCCAGATACAATTACCGCTTTTTGGCAAAGACAGATTGCATCTAATTTCACATCTGCGCCGTGTTCTGTTCCTCTGTATTTAGAGATGAAGAGACAAATGCTAGCCGTGCCAGATATTCATTGTAGTAGCCCCAATGTACGAGAGGGCCGGAGATGTGCGTTGCCTATTTATATCTACAGTGGACCCTCGGACAGAAGTACAGTTAAATCCAGGGGCGGACTGACTACTCAGGCAGTGCCCGAGGGCCCCATGCCACTAGGGGACCCCATCAGGGTTGCCAGCCTCGGTAAAATCACAAGATTATAGCTGCCCCGCCTCTCCCGTACCTTTTCAGTGCGCATTCTGCGTGTGTGTATACAGGCCCGTTGCAACAGGACAGGCAAACCAAGCAATTGCTTGGGGCCCTGTGCTGGCCTGGGGCCCCTCCCTCGCTGGCTACCACGGGAGAAGAAAGGAGGATGTGGGTGTCAGAAGAATCAAAAACCAAGAAGTTGCACCCCCCCCCCTCAGCTTCTCAACCCAACTTGAATAAATTCAGCAGCACATCGCCCCCCCCCCCCACTTCTCAACTTGAAAACAAATGCTGTTGTCTATTTTGCTTGGGACCCCCAAATTCCTTCAAACGGCCCTGTGTGTATATACTGTGTGGGCCTATAATCTCCTATTGCCTGGGGGCCCCCATAATCTCCTATTGCCCGGGTGCCCCCATAATCTCCTATTGCCCGGGGGCCTCCATATTCTCCTATAGCCCGGGGGCCTCCATATTCTCCTATTGCCCGGGGGGCCCCCATAATCTCCTATTGCCCGGGGGCCCCCATATTCTCCTATTGCCCGGGGCCTCCATATTCTCCTATTGCCCGGGGGGCCTCCATATTCTCCTATTGCCCGGGGGCCTCCATAGTCTCCTATTGCCCGGGGGCCTCCATAGTCTCCTATTGCCCGGGGGCCTCCATATTCTCCTATAGCCCGGGGGCCTCCATATTCTCCTATTGCCCGGGGGCCTCCATATTCTCCTATTGCCCGGGGGCCTCCATAGTCTCCTATTGCCCGGGGGCCTCCATAGTCTCCTATTGCCCGGGGGCCTCCATAGTCTCCTATTGCCCGGGGGCCTCCATATTCTTCTATTGCCCAGGGCCCCATGAGTTGTAAGTCCCCCCTTGGTTAATCACACTTGTATTATAATTATAATAATAAAAAAAAACATAAAGAGTAAACATAGTCAAAACATAGCCAGAGTTAAGGAACCGGATCGGATCGTCAGACAAGCCAAACATTAGGGAGCCAGAGAAGAACGTAGAACAGCAAGCTGGATCAGGAGCCAGAAGGGACGTCAGCCAAGCAAGACTTTAAAGCGGATGTCCGCAGGAAAGAAATATTAAAAGCCTGCAGATACAAATACTGCAGCTGCTGACTTTTAATTTTAGGACACTTACCTGTCCTGGATTCCAGCGCCATCCGCAGGAGAGGACGAGCGATCGCTCTTCACTCTGCTGCCCCCCCCCCCCCCCCCCCCCCCGCCATCCACGGTGAGGGAACCAGGAAGTGAAGCGCTCCGGCTTCACTACCCTGGTCCCTACGGCGCATGACGTCATCAGTGTTGCCAACCGTCTGTATTTTTACGGACAGTCTGTAAAAACGGGGGCACTTTTCTCCACTGTTCCTAAATGTCCGTAGTTGCAGGAATGTGCCAGTGAAAATAGCCGAGATCGGTTCGGCTTGGAACTGTGCATGGAGATTGGAGGCAGGGGAGATTGAAGGCAGGGGGTGTTAGTGGAAGGGGGTGATTGGACGCAAGGGGTTTTGGTGGCACTGCAGAGGGGGATGGTGGCACCGCAGAGGGTGGGGGATGGAGACAGGGGTTGGCACCGCAAAGGGAATGGAGGCAGGGGGTGTTAGTGGCAGGGGGAGAGTGGAGGCAGGGGGTGATTGTGGCACCGCAGAAGGGGGTGAAGGCAGGGGGTGATGGTGGCACCACAGAGGGCGATGGAGGCAGGGGGTGATCAGAGGCAGGGGGAGATTGTGGCACCGCAGAAGGGGGTGAAGGCGGTGGGTGTTGGTGGCAGAGGGGGATGGAGGCAGGGGGTGTTAGTGGCAGGGGTGATTGGAGGCAGGGGTGTTAGTGGCAGGGGGTGATGGTGGCACCGCAGAGGGGGATGGAGGCAGGGGGTGATTGTGGCACCGCAGAAGGGGGTGAAGGCAGGGGGTGATGGTGGCACCGCAGAGGGGGATGGTGGCAGGGGGTGTTAGTGGCAGGGGGTGATTGGAGGCAGGGGGTGATGGTGGCACCGCAGAGGGGGATGGAGGCAGGGGTGATCAGAGGCAGGGGGAGATTGTGGCACCGCAGAAGGGGGTGAAGGCGGTGGGTGTTGGTGGCAGAAGGGGGTGAAGGCAGGGGGTGTTGGTGGCAGAGGGGGATGGAGGCAGGGGGTGATCGGAGGCAGGGGGAGATTGTGGCACCGCAGAAGGGGGTGAAGGCAGGGGGTGATGGTGGCACCGCAGGGGGTGATTGGAGGCAGGGGGTGATGGTGGCACCGCAGAGGGGGATGGAGGCAGGGGGTGATCAGAGGCAGCGGGAGATTGTGGCACCGCAGAAGGGGGTGAAGGCAGGGGTGTTGGTGGCAGAGGGGGATGGAGGCAGGGGGTGATCGGAGGCAGGGGGAGATTGTGGCACCGCAGAAGGGGGTGAAGGCAGGGGGTGATGGTGGCACCGCAGGGGGTGATTGGAGGCAGGGGGTGATGGTGGCACCGCAAGAGAGGGGAGGGGGGGATGGAGGCAGGGGGTGATCAGAGGCAGCGGGAGATTGTGGCACCGCAGAAGGGGGTGAAGGCGGGGGGTGTTGGTGGCAGAAGGGGGTGAAGGCAGGGGGTGTTGGTGGCAGAGGGGGTGGAGGCAGGGGGTGATGTGACTAAATAATTTGCCCTTATTATATTGAAAATAACAAAAATATTTTTTTAACCTTAATATTGCTATTTGCCCGACGTACTTGTTTGTGGCCTAAATACTGAAATTTGCACCTAAAAATGTAATTTAGTAACTTTTGTGAAATGCCACTAAAAAGGTGGCTGCACCAGTAAATTTCGGGGTGTCATGCCAGTAAATTTCAATCTGGTAGGTTGGCAACACTGGACGTCATGCCCGCAGTCTGCCCAAGACTGTTGTGGCCGGAAGTGGGTGCAAATACCTGCTATCTGCACCCCCCTCCCCCTGAAAGGTGTCACATGTGACACCGGAGGGGGGGGGGGTTATGATCAGCGCAAGTTCCACTTTAGGGTGGAGCTCCGCCTTAACAGGAACTCCGGAGAAAGTCTCTGTGATGTTGACCAAGGCGAAGGCAGAGAGCAACGGAGCTGGACGGCTTAAGTAGACAGGACTGACGAGCCGGATCATCAACATGTGAGTCACTGTGGAGAGATGGGAGGTGGCAATTAGCCGACAGCTGAGCCCAGCCCTGACATGCATAGACAATGGATAGGCTTTAGCCAACGCTGCTGAAGTGGAACGGGCTCTGAGTTCTTGGGATCTTTCATTTTGTTAAGCTGTATCCAGTGCTATATTACTAAAGCCTTCTGCTGCTGAAGCTCCCCAGAGCAGTGACAGCTGGATGAATGCCGGCCGAGGCCGTGTATTTAACCTCCACCAATAAACTTTGCTTATTTACTAACACTTGGTTTGTTAAATATACCACTGAAAGTGTTTTCAGTACAAAACATACCTGCTGATCCTGCCAGAAATCCAGTGTTGTGACCTTCAAGGCCATGAATATGGCCCCCCCCCACCTTCAAGGCCATGAATATGGCGTCCCCCCCCCCCCTCCCAATCTTCAAGGCCATAAATATGGCGTCCCCCCCTCCCCAAACCTTCAAGGCCATAAATATGGCCCCCACCCCCCCCCCACCCTCAAGGCCATTAAATATGGCGCCCCCCTACACCTTCAAGGCCATAAATATGGCCCCCCCACCCTCAAGGCCATTAAATATGGCGCCCCCCCCACCTTCAAGGCCATAAATATGGCGTTCCCTCCCCACCTTTAAGGCCATAAATATGGCATCCCCCCCACCTTCAAGGCCATAAATATGGCGTTCCCTCCCCACCTTTAAGGCCATAAATATGGCATCCCCCCCACCTTCAAGGCCATAAATATGGCGTCCCCCTCCCCCACCTTCAAGGCCATAAATATCGCCCCCCCCCCCCACCTTTTAAGGTCATAAATATGGCATCCGTCCCCCCACGTTCAAGGCCATAAATATGGTGTCCCCCCCACCTTCAAGGCCATAAATATGGCGTCCTCCCCACCTTCAAGGCCATAAATATGGCATCTCCCCCCCCCCCCACCTTCAAAGCCCTAAAAATATGCTGTCCCCCCCCACCTTTTAAGGCCATAAATATGGAGTCTCCCCCCACCTTCAAGGCCATAAATATGGAGTCTCCCCCCACCTTCAAGGCCATAAATATGGAGTCTCCCCCCACCTTCAAGGCCATAAATATGGAGTCTCCCCCCACCTTCAAGGCCATAAATATGGAGTCTCCCCCCACCTTCAAGGCCATAAATATGGAGTCTCCCCCCACCTTCAAGGCCATAAATATGGAGTCTCCCCCCACCTTCAAGGCCATAAATATGGAGTCTCCCCCCACCTTCAAGGCCATAAATATGGAGTCTCCCCCCACCTTCAAGGCCATAAATATGGAGTCTCCCCCCACCTTCAAGGCCATAAATATGGAGTCTCCCCCCACCTTCAAGGCCATAAATATGGAGTCTCCCCTACCTTCAAGGCCATAAATATGGAGTCTCCCCCCACCTTCAAGGCAATAAATATGGCATTTTGCCCCCCCCCCCGCCCACCTTCAAGGCCATTAAATAGGAGATTTTTCCTCCACCTTGATTTTATTTTATTTGCAAAGCGCCAAATACAGTTCAAAAACTGCGCCTGGGCGCTAGGACCGTTCAAGACCATTTAATATGAAGTTGCCCGCTTTGTGACTGCACCATCCTCCACTCTTCTGGGAAGACTTTCCACAAGATGTTGGAAGGTGTCTGTGGGAATTTGTGCCTGTTTTGTGGGGTCGGGTACTGATGTTGGATGAGAAGACCTGACTTACCACCGGCATTCCAATTCATCCCAAAGGTGATTAGTAGGGTTGGGGGGTCAGGGCTCTGTGCAGGACACTGGAGTTCCTCCACCCCAAACTGGTCACATTTCTATCTTTTATGTAGCTGGCTTTGTACACGGGCAGGGATGGACTGGCCAATTGGGACTACAGGGAGTTTCCCGGTGGGCCGATGGCTCAGTGGGCCGGCTTCAGTGACAGCGGACCGCCGCCCCCTCTGTTTTTTTTTTTTGTTTCTCTCTTCCTGCAGCACTCGCCTGGGGGGGAACAGAGGAGCAGGCACGACGACAGAGGAGCATGGGGGAGGGGACAGACAGCTGACTCAACAGCTATGGCCTGGGAGTTTCTCACTTCTGCCTAATCTTGTCCCATTGGGGGGGCCGGAACTGATTCTTTGCCCCGGGTGAAATAATGTCTAGGTTCCCCACTGGTACTGCCTATAAGAGTACCAGTATCGGCCGTTCTACTCTAATGAAGGGGAGAGGGGGCTTGGGTGGCCGGGGGGGGGGGGGTGCGGGAGTTGTCCGGCCACCATGGGAGAGACTTGTCAAAGTGGGCCAGTCTGGATGAAGTCCAGGGCCAAATTTTTGTCCCAGTCCAGCTGTCCCAGTCCGATCACATGCCGACAGCTGCGATAGCGGCTTTGTTTACTTCCGGGTACCGGGCGTGACGTCATCACGTCGCGCCCGGTCTTCCGACGGTCATAGAGATGACTGTGACCGTCTGGTCACCAGTCATCTCTATACTTCACCAACGAGCGCCGGCCGATTCGCTCTCCGGGCCCCCGATGGCAAGGGAGAGCCCGGAAAAGCACCGGATGGCGGCGGGAGGGGGGGGACGTCCCCTCCCACAGCCTAGAAGAACGATCGAGTGGCGGAACCGCCGCTTTGATCGTTTTTCTGGTGCACAGAATCGCCGGCTGAAGACGGCGATATCTGAATGATGCCTGTGGCTGCGCCCATCACTCAGATATCACCGCACAAACCCGAGGACGTCCAGGGACGTCCTCGGGTCTCAAGTGGTTAAGACCCGGACCTTTAGGCAGCTAAAGGACCCGGACAGTTTTTGCGATTCGGCACTGCGTCGCTTTAACTGACAATTGCGCGGTCGTGCGACGTGGCTCCCAAACAAAATTGGCGTCCTTTTTCCCCCACAAATAGAGATTTCTCTTGGTGGTATTTGATCACCTCTGCGTTTTTTCTATACAAAAATAGAGCGACAATTTTGAAAAAAAATACAATATTTGTTACTTTTTGCAATAATAAATATCCCCCAAAAAAGATATAAAAAAAAAAAATTTGCTCAGTTTGGGCCGATGCGTATTTTTCAAACTACTTTTGGTAAAAAAAATCGCAATAAGCGTTTATCGATTGGTTTGCGCAAAATTTATAGCGTTTACAAAATAGGGGATAGTTTTATTGCATTTTTATTATTTCTTTTTACTAGTAATGGCGGCGATCAGCGATTTTTTTTTTTTTATCGTGACTGCGACATTGCGGCGGACACTTCGGACACTTTTGAAACATTTTTGGGACCATTGTCGAAAAGTGCTATAAAAATGCACTGATTACTGTGAAAATGACAATTGCAGTTTGGGAGTTAACCACTAGGGGGCGCTGAAGGGGTTATGTGTGACCTCGTGTGTGTTTCTAACTGTATGGGGCTTGTGGCTGGAAGTGTGACGTCATTGATTGTGTTTCCCTATATCAGGGAACAGACGATCAATGACGGCGCCACAGAGAAGATCGGGGAAGGTTTGTTTACACACGGCTCTCCCCATTCTTCAGCTCCGGGGGACCGATCGCGGGACTCCAGCGGTGATCAGGTCACGGAGCTTCGGACCGGGCCGTGGGCGCGCGCCCGCGACCCACGGCTGGGCACTTAAAGAGGACTTACCTGTACGTGCATGTGCCCAGCCGTGCCATTCTGCCGATGTAAATGTGCAGGAGGCGGTCCTTAAGTGGTTAACGAGCGGTTTGAACGTTGGATTTCCTAAATTCCTAACTCGCTTTGCTGCGTTTGGCCTTTCCGGACGTTTCTGGGGCTAACCGGCGCCCCCCCCCCCCGTCTCTGGCCGCATGTGGTATTGCATGCCATTGAAGTCAATGCGGAACAAATTATTTTCGTTTTCATTGACTTCTATGGGGAAAGTCGCTTTGATATGAGAGTGCTTTGGGTTGCGCGCGTTCTCCTGGAACGGATTATGCTCGTAATCTGAGGTTCCACCGTAAAACCTGCAAACATGGCCTGTTGGGGGTACTTGAGGACAGGGTTGAGAACCATTGGTCTACAATGTCTTGGTATTGGGGAGAATTCACAGGCCCATCACTGGGACTTGGTCTTTTTGGAGGGGGGTCAAGTTATTTTGGGTCATACGGCGTGTCCCCCCGGGTCGGGAGAAGGGTTTAGAGCTGGACCTGCCCTTTGGTGTGACGGTGTTGCTTCTTCTCATTTATACAACAAAAACCCAAAATGTTGAAGCAGTTCATCTTGCTGGAGAATTTTCATATTGATCGTACCCCCCCCCCCCCCCCCCCCCCAGAGACGGCTCTTTAATTAGGCGGTCGCCTAAGGCCTCGCACTCACAGGAGCCTCGCGGCCACCTAACTCAGTGTTTTTCAACTCCAGTCCTCAAGGCGCACCAACGGGTCAAGTTTTCAGGATTTCCCTCGGATGAAACGGCTGTGGTGATTACTAAGGCAGTGAAACTGATCAAATCACCTGTGCAAAATAATGGAAAGCCTGAAAACCTGACCTGTTGGGGGGGCCTTGAGGACTGGAGTTGAAAAACACTGACCTAATTTGCCCAATGCATTACCACCGTTTTGAGGGACAGGGGACCTTAGCGTTGCTGTGCTCAGGCAGCGTTAAGAGCCCTGACTCGGGAGCGGGGGGCCGCCAGCGTCCCTAACAACCAGTGAATATCGGTGACACCCCCCCTTGTGACGTCAATGACCCAGCATGCCCTCAGTCAATGATGTCACAAGGGGCGGGTCTGCGGGCAGGGAGCTTATCGGAATCTGGAAGCCCCATTTAACAAGATGGCCCCCAGATCCCACTCTTTAATACCTAAGGGGCGGGGGCCACCCCCGGAGATGTCACCTGCTGAACCCGCCCCTTAGGTATTAAAGGGTGGGATCTGGGGGCCACCTTGTTAAATGCGGCTTCCAGATTCCGATGAGCTCCCTGCCCGCAGACCCCCACACAACCACCCGCCAGGGTTGTGGGGAAGAGGCCCTTGTCCTTGAATTTTTTTTCCCATCATGGGTGTGAGTGGGGGGCCCCATGTCAATTTTTGCCTAAGGCCTCGCAAAGCCTAGAGCCGCCTCTGCCCCCCTCCCCCCATGGGCATAGTCTTTTCTCTTTTTGCTCGTTCTATAACCAGCTGCCGTTTTTGCGGTTTTCTATTGGTGTGCTGGTCTGACACGATATCTGGTGCTGAGGAGATGATTGATGTCTCCGGGAAAACGTTGGATGACATTTTCTCATCTGACTATCAGCGGCCCGCAGCCACTTTTTAGCCGCGTAGAAATGATTGAATTTTCCAGAGTCTCGAGGACCCCCAAATCCACCGCCGTGAGATACGGACGCCGTTCCATCCTCGCATCTCCAACATGTCACTCGATGTTCCTCCTCGGTGGTGATTGGCTCATCTGGTGCCACCTTGTCAACGTGGTCTTCTTATTCATTTATTTTTCTTAGTAAATTATATTCTACTTTGCCCTCCCCCCCCCCCCAGCCCCCCTTTCTACTGCGAGATTTGTCTTCCTGTCCAGAATAGGTGACGGCCATTAGCCGGCTGATGACAAATAGTCCGCCAAGCTTTGCGTCTGCCGCGGCTCTTCATTAAGAGGTTCGGAACTCAAGAAATAAACAAAACCTTTTCATGGGGCGCGTGTCCGGCCGTTAATGTGGAACTTCACTCTTTCAATCAACATTAACCACCTCAGCTCCAGAAGATGTACCCCCCCCCCCCCTTCATGACCAGGCCATTTTTTGCTTTTTCAGCTAAGCACACTCCCCTGTAAATGCTACTTGAATGTTTTGCCCTTACTCAAGATGGCTGCAAATACTAGGGAGGCATTTTTCAATGCGACTTCTCAACAAAATAAAGGGCGGAGATGCGGCTGGATGGGCGGAGACACGGATTGAGACATGGATGGGTGGAGAAACGGGTGGATGGGCGGAGACACGGATTGAGACATGGATGGGTGGAGAAACGGGTGGATGGGCGGAGACACGGCTGGATGGGCAGAGACACGGCTGGATGGGCGTAGACACGGATGGGTGGATAGAGCCACGGATATGTGGATGGGCGGAGCCACGGCTGGATGGGCGGAGACGTGGCTGGATGGGCGGAGACACGGATTGAGACATGGATGGGTGGAGAAACGGCTGGATGGGCGGAGACACGGCTGGATGGGCAGAGACACGGCTGGATGGGCGTAGACACGGATGGGTGGATAGAGCCACGGATATGTGGATGGGCGGAGCCACGGCTGGATGGGCGGAGATGTGGCTGGATGGATAGAGACACGGATTGAGACATGGATGGGTGGAGAAACGGGTGGATGGGTGGAGACACGGCTGGATGGGCGGTGCCACGGCTGCATGGGCGGAGACGTGGCTGGATGGATATAGACACGGATTGAGACACGGGTGGATGGGTGGAGACACGGGTGGATGGGTGGATGGGTGGATGGGTGGAGACACGGGGTGGATGGGCGGAGACACGGGTGGATGGGCGGTGACACGGCTGGATAGGCGTAGACACGGATAGGTGGATAGAGACATGGATATGTGGATGGGCGGAGACACGGCTGGGTGGGCGGAGACACGGATGGGTGAATAGAGACACGGATGGGTGGAGACACGTGTGGATGGGTGGAGACGCTTCTGTAGTCCTAGCAGGCAGGTGTGACCACCTTGGTTTGGATTTTAGTGAAGTGGGGGCACTTTCTCCGACTTAGTTGGGGTAGGTGGTACACTTTGCTGGGGGTGGGTCAGCCACACCTTGTGACTATTGACTCCTGGGGGGCCCGCCCTTTGACCTCTGGGGGAGGTGCCTATTCCAATTCTTGAGTCCTAGCCTAGTTCTTCAAGGGGAAACCCTAAACCCTCGAACACCCCAACTGACCTTTTTGGCAGTTATCGGCCACAACAGGAAGTTTGGAGATCAGTGATGTGATGATTGTGGTGGTTGGTTGTGTTGTGTGTTGTTTTGTGTGTTTTTTTTAATATATATATATATTGCTGTGACGTACACTGTAATGTGTACGGAGTGAATGCAGCTTATAGAAATAAAGTGCAGCTATAAGGAGAATAACGTCCCATAAAGGGGGTCCCAGCCCCGCCCACCAAACACTGAAATCTTTCATCTCTGGTGTTCTTTTAGAATAAAATGATCGACTTTCCAAGACTTGTGATTTTTTGTGTATGACGTGTAGAATATCTGTACACCGCACTCAGGAATACATTCCACATACATGACATGGAGGGCTCTGCTCTGTGCGCTGCGTGTCCATCACCCCTCCATGTTTTCTGAATAACGCTGGGAAAAGATGACCGGGGGGGGGGGGCGGGGGGCGGAAGGTCCCCCTTTTGTCTTCCTGTCACACGCATGGGTCGCTTTGAGACTCTCCGACTCCCAACCTCCCAAAATAAAAAAGAATTCTCATTTTATTATATTTTATTCCTGTGATGTGAGATTATTATTTTCTTTGTATCCGTCCCCCCCCCCCCCCCCCCCCCCCCCCCTCCCCATGTGCAAAACTCGATTTCTATCCATGGATCTCTAAATCATAGAGAAAATCCGTGCTTCTATCATCTATAGAGAGTGTGTGAATTAATGCATCCTTTTTCTTTTCTTTTTTTTATATAATTAAAAATGATTATTCTAATATAAATTCTAAAATATTTATACATTTGGTCATTTTTATATATATATATTTTTTTAGATTATATATAATTATGCGCACAATGCATGAAGAAGAGATTTATGTTGTGTGTGTGTGATATAAAATATATATATTTATTACACACACAACATAAATCTCTTCTTTATGCATTAATATAACTTTTTTTTTCCCCTAAACATTAAAAACTATTATCAAATGTGTGTGTATATGTATGTATCTATGTATGTGTGTGTGTGTGTGTATATATATATGTATGTATGTGTGTGTGTGTGTGTGTGTATATATATGTATGTATGTGTGTGTGTATATATATATATATATGTATGTATGTGTGTGTGTGTATGTGTATATATATATATGTATGTATGTATGTGTGTGTGTGTGTGTGTATGTATGTGTGTATATATATATATATATATATATATATATAAATATATACACACACATATACATTTTTTATATTATAATAATTTTTTATTATATTTGTAGGGAAACTATATATATATATATATATATATATATATATATATATATATATATATATATATATATATATATATATGATTGTTATAAATGAAAACATAAATAAAAAATATATACACACACACTTTAGATTCATAATTTTTAATTACATTTAGAAAAAAAGATACATGTGTGTATATGTATATATGTATGAGTGTGTATATAATAAAAATTATACATTTTAATTAAAGTGTGTGTGTATATTTTAGTTTTTTAATTTACAATAATCCTATATAATCATAAAATATATATGTGTGTGTGTGTGTATAAATATATATAATATAATATATAATATATTAACTCAATCAGTAAATATTCCTACAATCTTTAACTCAATAAGGTAATTAAAAAATGGTATCTTCGGTATTCTTAAATCTTCAGCTTTAACAAAAAAAAAAAACGGAATTTTATAAGAATTTTATAAGAACTTTTTTTTTTTTTTTATAAGTATTGCACAGAGCAAACGTAATGTTGCTTAAAAAGAACTTATTATTATTATTATTTTTCTTTTTTTTTTTCATTTATTATTATTATTATTATTGTTTTTATTATTATTATCATTGTTTTCATTATTATTATTATTATTATTATTTTAAATTTTATTCTTATAATTTTTTTTTTTTTTAAGAATATTTTAAAGTTTTTGTTTAATACATTTTCTGTTTTATTGAGACTGATTTATTAAGCCAATCTAGAGCTCCAGTGAGTGACTGTGCCCGGGCTGGAGCCAGGAGGAAACATTTCCTCAGTTTACCCTCTCCCCAGTGATCAGACTGTACATTGTAACTTTGTAGAAGGAGGAGGAGTCATTTCTTCAGTCTCCCCTCCCCCCAGTGATCAGACTGTACATTGTAACTTTGTAGAAGGAGGAGGAGTCATTTCCTTAGTCTTCCCTCCCCCAGTGATCAGAATGTAGCTTTTAACTTTGTAGAAGGAGGAGGAGTCATTTCTTCAGTCTCCCCTCCCCCCAGTGATCAGACTGTACATTGTAACTTTGTAGAAGGAGGAGGAGTCATTTCTTCAGTCTCCCCTCCCCCCAGTGATCAGACTGTACATTGTAACTTTGTAGAAGGAGGAGGAGTCATTTCTTCAGTCTCCCCTCCCCCCAGTGATCAGACTGTACATTGTAACTTTGTAGAAGGAGGAGGAGTCATTTCCTTAGTCTTCCCTCCCCCAGTGATCAGAATGTAGCTTTTAACTTTGTAGAAGGAGGAGGAGTCATTTCTTCAGTCTCCCCTCCCCCCAGTGATCAGACTGTACATTGTAACTTTGTAGAAGGAGGAGGAGACATTTCCTCAGTCTCCCCTCCCCCCAGTGATCAGACTGTACATTGTAACTTTGTGGAAGGAGGAGGAGGAATTTCCTCAGTCTCCCCTCCCCCAGTGATCAGACTGTACATTGTAACTTTGTAGAAGGAGGAGGAGTCATTTCCTCAGTCTCCCCTCCCCCAGTGATCAGACTGTACATTGTAACTTTGTAGAAGGAGGAGGAGACATTTCCTCAGTCTCCCCTCCCCCCAGTGATCAGACTGTACATTGTAACTTTGTGGAAGGAGGAGGAGGAATTTCCTCAGTCTCCCCTCCCCCCAGTGATCAGACTGTACATTGTAACTTTGTAGAAGGAGGAGGGAGATGGCTCCGTTCTCCTGGAGGGATTGTACGGTGATCCTTGTAATAATAAACACACAGAAGTCTATCTGGTGACAGGGCCACTTTGTTCATTTCTGATGAATTCATATTGGGGGACGAGGCCCCTCCCCGGTGACAGCGATGAGTGATATTGATGACATCGGCTGGAATCTCTGAAGCCTCATTTATTTCCTGATTTTCCTCTATTGATCGGCGGTCAGCGCTGGCCGGGGATTGTGGCGGTCGGAGTTTTCCATATCTCGAGCGAGACGCAGACCATCGATCATTGATGATCATTATCACCAGTCACATGTCCGTCCGCGGTGAGATTTGGCGACCCGGCGCAGACATTCCTGATATCTATTGCTTATATTTTGCCCCCCCCCCCCCATAACAACATTCTTGTAAGACTTCATCTCGGCCTGTGTCCCCACAACGTAGATTCACCTTCTCTTAGTCCCGGGGTCCCCCGCTGGTGCTCTCTGCCCCTCCCCTTCTGGGGTCCCCCGCTGGTGCTCTCTGCTCCTCCCCTTCTGGGGTCCCCCACTGGTGCTCTCTGCTCCTCCCCTTCTGGGGTCCCCCGCTGGTGCTCTCTGCTCCTCCCCCTCTGGGGTCCCCCGCTGGCGCTCTCTGCTCCTCCCCTTCTGGGGTCCCCCACTGGTGCTCTCTGCTCCTCCCCTTCTGGGGTCCCCCGCTGGTGCTCTCTGCTCCTCCCCCTCTGGGGTCCCCCGCTGGCGCTCTCTGCTCCTCCCCTTCTGGGGTCTCCCGCTGGTGCTCTCTGCTCCTCCCCTTCTGGGGTCCCCCGCTGGTGCTCTCTGCTCCTCCCCTTCTGGGGTCCCCCGCTGGCGCTCTCTGCTCCTCCCCTTCTGGGGTCTCCCGCTGGTGCTCTCTGCTCTTCCCCTTCTGGGGTCCCCCGCTGGTGCTCTCTGCTCTTCCCCTTCTGGGGTCCCCTGCTGGTGCTCTCTGCCCCTCCCCTTCTGGGGTCCCCCGCTGGCGCTCTCTGCTCCTCCCCTTCTGGGGTCTCCCGCTGGTGCTCTCTGCTCTTCCCCTTCTGGGGTCCCCCGCTGGTGCTCTCTGCTCTTCCCCTTCTGGGGTCCCCCGCTGGTGCTCTCTCCTCCCCTTCTGGGGTCCCCCCTGGTGCTCTCTGCTCTTCCCCTTCTGGGGTCCCCCGCTGGTGCTCTCTGCTCTTCCCCTTCTGGGGTCCCCCGCTGGTGCTCTCTGCTCTTCCCATTCTGGGGTCCCCCCTGGTGCTCTCTTCTCCTCCCATTCTGGGGTCCCCCCTGGTGCTCTCTGCTCTTCCCCTTCTGGGGTCCCCTGCTGGTGCTCTCTGCTCCTCCCCTTCTGGGGTCCCCCGCTGGTGGTCTCTGCTCCTCCCCTTCTGGGGTCCCCCACTGGCGGTCTCTGCTCCTCCCCTTCTGGGGTCACCCTCTGGCGGTCTCTGCTCCTCCCCTTATGGGGTCCCCCACTGGTGCTCTCTGCCCCTCCCATTCTGGGGTCCCCCGCTGGCGCTCTCTGCTCCTCCCCTTCTGGGGTCTCCCGCTGGTGCTCTCTGCTCTTCCCCTTCTGGGGTCCCCCGCTGGTGCTCTCTGCTCCTCCCCTTCTGGGGTCCCCCGCTGGTGCTCTCTGCTCCTCCCCTTCTGGGGTCCCCCGCTGGTGCTCCCTGCTCCTCCCCTTCTGGGGTCCCCCGCTGGTGCTCCCTGCTCCTCCCTTTCTGGGGTCACCCGCTGGTGCTCTCTGCTCCTCCCCTTCTGGGGTACCCCGCTGGTGCTCTCTGCTCCTCCCCTTCTGGGGTACCCCGCTGGTGCTCTCTGCTCCTCCCCCTCTGGGGTCCCCCTGGTGCTCTCTGCTCCTCCCCTTCTGGCGCTCTCTGCTCCTCCCCTTCTGGGGTCTCCTGCTGGTGCTCTCTGCTCCTCCCCTTCTGGGGTCCCCGCTGGTACTCTCTGCTCCTCCCCTTCTGGGTCCCCCCTGGTGCTCTCTGCACCTCCATTGAACTTTCCCCATACAATGTACTGGACATTGAACTTTCCCCATACAATGTACCGGACATTGAACTTTCCCCATACAATGTACCGGACATTGAACTTTCCGATACAATGTACTGGACATTGAACTTTCCCGATACAATGTACCGGACATTGAACTTTCCCCATAAAATGTACTGGACGTTGAACTTTCCGATACAATGTACTGGACATTGAACTTTCCCGATACAATGTACTGGACATTGAACTTTCCGATACAATGTACTGGACATTGAACTTTCCGATACCATGTACTGGACGTTGAACTTTCCGATACAATGTACTGGACATTGAACTTTCCCGATACAATGTACTGGACATTGAACTTTCCCCATACAATGTACCGGACATTGAACTTTCCGATACCATGTACTGGACATTGAACTTTCCCCATAAAATGTACTGGACGTTGAACTTTCCGATACAATGTACTGGACATTGAACTTTCCCGATACAATGTACTGGACATTGAACTTTCCGATACAATGTACTGGACGTTGAACTTTCCCGATACAATGTACTGGACGTTGAACTTTCCCCATACAATGTACTGGACATTGAACTTTCCGATACAATGTACTGGACATTGAACTTTCCCGATACAATGTACTGGACGTTGAACTTTCCGATACAATGTACTGGACATTGAACTTTCCGATACAATGTACTGGACGTTGAACTTTCCGATACAATGTACCGGACATTGAACTTTCCGATACAATGTACTGGACATTGAACTTTCCGATACAATGTACTGGACATTGAACTTTCCGATACAATGTACTGGACATTGAACTTTCCGATACAATGTACTGGACGTTGAACTTTCCGATACAATGTACTGGACGTTGAACTTTCCGATACCATGTACTGGACATTGAACTTTCCCCATACAATGTACCGGACATTGAACTTTCCCCATACAATGTACTGGACATTGAACTTTCCGATACAATGTACTGGACATTGAACTTTCCGATACAATGTACTGGACGTTGAACTTTCCCCATACAATGTATTGGACATTGAACTTTCCCCATACAATGTACTGGACATTGAACTTTCCGATACAATGTACTGGACATTGAACTTTCCGATACAATGTACTGGACATTGAACTTTCCGATACAATGTACTGGACATTGAACTTTCCGATGCAATGTACTGGACGTTGAACTTTCCCCATACAATGTATTGGACATTGAACTTTCCCCATACAATGTACCGGACATTGAACTTTCCCCATACAATGTACTGGACATTGAACTTTCCGATACAATGTACTGGACATTGAACTTTCCGATACAATGTACTCGACGTTGAACTTTCCCCATACAATGTACTGGACATTGAACTTTCCGATACAATGTACTGGACATTGAACTTTCTGATACAATGTACTGGACATTGAACTTTCCCCATACAATGTACTGGACATTGAACTTTCCCCATACAATGTATCCAGGAAGGGAGTCAGGAGGAGGAGGCCCATCTAAGGGGATGTCGGGGAGGCTGCTTTCTATGTTTAGTGATGAATGGGAGAGTTTGTTGGCCCCGCCCCCTGGAGGGACTATATATATAAAGCTCTCGCTGTCACCGGTCTAACCGCCTTTTTTTGCTCTCTTCCCTCCAGAATTCGTAGCACTAAGCCACCAACGCACATTCTCCTCCTCCTCCTCCTCGCTCTTCTCCAGGAATTATTCGCTTTGTGTAAAACCTCGGCGATCGCCCCGAGAAGATGAGTGCCGGGGGGTTGTTCAGGTTCGGGAAGAAGCTGATCCGAAGGAGAGTTTTGGACCTCAACAACCAAGAGTCGTGCTTCGCCCGATGCCTGACCACGCTGGACCTGATCGCTCTGGGGGTGGGCAGCACGCTGGGCGCCGGGGTCTACGTCCTGGCCGGGGAAGTCGCCAACGAGAAAGCGGGTCCCGCCATCGTCCTGTGCTTCCTGGCGGCCGCCCTCTCCTCCGTGCTCGCCGGGTTGTGCTACGCGGAGTTCGGGGCGCGAGTCCCCAAGACCGGCTCTGCCTACCTGTACAGCTATGTGACCGTGGGCGAGATCTGGGCGTTCACCACCGGCTGGAACTTAATCCTGTCCTATGTGTTGGGTAAGCCGAAATATCTTCCTTTTTTATTCTTTTATCCCCCCCCCCCCCCCAGTCTGCGTGACGAAAGAGAAGCCAAATGAGAGATTTCCAGGAGGTCTCTATGGCTTCTATGTACCTTGTGGTGACAACAGATTTCACCGTACGGTGACCACCGGTGTACCGGTACATAGTGTGTCAGACAACCTTCCATACAGAACATACGTGCCCCGGATCAGGGATGGCATTAGTGGTAAGGATTAGTTGCCCATCGGAGGAATGTAATGACTTTTGTTGCACATGTGAGTTCAGTGCTGTGTGTAGAAAGTTCACCAGACAAAGAATAAGTCACGTGACTCGTATGATGGAAAGTTGCATCAGCAAGTCAACCAATCCAAGAGAAAACCTTCCACAGCTTTTATAGAAATGTATATTAACATGTAAGAAGACGTGTCTTCCTCTACAGAGTACATGTGAACATGGAAGGGGACATGTCCTTCTCTACAGAGTACATGTGAACATGGAAGGAGACGTGTCTTCCTCTACAGAGTACATGTGAACATGGAGGGGGACGTGTCTTCCTCTACAGAGTACATGTGAACATGGAGGGGGACGTGTCTTCCTCTACAGAGTACATGTGAACATGGAAGGAGACGTGTCTTCCTCTACAGAGTACATGTGAACATGGAAGGAGACGTGTCTTCCTCTACAGAGTACATGTGAACATGGAAGGGGACATGTCCTTCTCTACAGAGTACATGTGAATGTAGAAGGAGACATGTCTTCCTCTACAGAGTTCTTGTGAACATGGAAGGAGACGTGTCTTCCTCTACAGAGTACATGTGAACATGGAAGGAGACGTGTCTTCCTCTACAGAGTACATGTGAACATGGAAGGAGACGTGTCTTCCTCTACAGAGTACATGTGACCATGGAAGGAGACATGTCTTCCTCTACAGAGTACATGTGAACATGGAAGGGGACGTGTCTTCCTCTACAGAGTACATGTGAACATGGAAGGAGACATGTCTTCCTCTACAGAGTACATGTGAACATGGAAGGGGACGTGTCTTCCTCTACAGAGTACATGTGAACATGGAAGGGGACGTGTCTTCCTCTACAGAGTACATGTGAACATGGAAGGGGACATGTCTTCCTCTACAGAATACATGTGAACATGGAAGGGGACATGTCTTCCTCTACAGAGTACATGTGAACATGGAAGGAGACGTGTCTTCCTCTACAGAGTACATGTGAACATGGAAGGAGACGTGTCTTCCTCTACAGAGTACATGTGAACATGGAAGGAGACGTGTCTTCCTCTACAGAATACATGTGAACATGGAAGAAGACGTGTCTTCCTCTACAGAGTACATGTGAACATGGAAGGAGACGTGTCTTCCTCTACAGAGTACATGTGAACATGGAAGGAGACGTGTCTTTCTCTACAGAGTACATGTGAACATGGAAGGAGACGTGTCTTCCTCTACAGAGTACATGTGAACATGGAAGGAGACGTGTCTTCCTCCTACAGAGTACATGTGAACATGGAAGGAGACGTGTCTTCCTCTACAGAGTACATGTGAACATGGAAGGAGACATGTCTTCCTCTACAGAATACATGTGAACATGGAAGGAGACGTGTCTTCCTCTACAGAGTACATGTGAACATGGAAGGGGACGTGTCTTCCTCCTACAGAGTACATGTGAACATGGAAGGAGACGTGTCTTCCTCTACAGAGTACATGTGAACATGGAAGGAGACGTGTCTTCCACTACAGAGTACATGTGAACATGGAAGGGGACGTGTCTTCCTCTACAGAGTACATGTGAACATGGAAGGGGATGTGTCTTCCTCTACAGAGTACATGTGAACATGGAAGGAGACGTGTCTTCCTCTACAGAGTACATGTGAACATGGAAGGAGACGTGTCTTCCTCTACAGAGTACATGTGAACATGGAAGGAGACATGTCTTCCTCCTACAGAGTACATGTGAACATGGAAGGAGACATGTCTTCCTCCTACAGAGTACATGTGAACATGGAAGGAGACGTGTCTTCCTCCTACAGAGTACATGTGAACATGGAAGGGGACGTGTCTTCCTCTACAGAGTACATGTGAACATGGAAGGAGACGTGTCTTCCTCCTACAGAGTTCTTGTGAACATGGAAGGAGACATGTCTTCCTCCTACAGAGTACATGTGAACATGGAAGGAGACGTGTCTTCCTCTACAGAGTACATGTGAACATGGAAGGAGACGTGTCTTCCTCTACAGAGTACATGTGAACATGGAAGGAGACGTGTCTTCCTCTACAGAGTACATGTGAACATGGAAGGAGACGTGTCTTCCTCTACAGAGTACATGTGAACATGGAAGGAGACGTGTCTTCCTCCTACAGAGTACATGTGAATGTAGAAGGAGACATGTCTTCCTCTACAGAGTACATGTGAACATGGAAGGAGACGTGTCTTCCTCTACAGAGTACATGTGAACATGGAAGGGGACGTGTCTTCCTCCTACAGAGTACATGTGAACATGGAAGGAGACGTGTTTTCCTCTACAGAGTACATGTGAACATGGAAGGGGACGTGTCTTCCTCTACAGAGTACATGTGAACATGGAAGGGGACGTGTCTTCCTCCTACAGAGTACATGTGAACATGGAAGGAGACATGTCTTCCTCTACAGAGTACATGTGAACATGGAAGGAGACATGTCTTCCTCTACAGAGTACATGTGAACATGGAAGGAGACGTGTCTTCCTCTACAGAGTACATGTGAACATGGAAGGAGACGTGTCTTCCTCTACAGAGTACATGTGAACATGGAAGGAGACGTGTCTTCCTCTACAGAGTACATGTGAACATGGAAGGAGACGTGTCTTCCTCTACAGAGTACATGTGAACATGGAAGGGGACATGTCTTCCTCTACAGAGTACATGTGAACATGGAAGGAGACATGTCTTCTACAGAGTACATGTGAACATGGAAGGGGACATGTCTTCCTCTACAGAGTACATGTGAACATGGAAGGGGACGTGTCTTCCTCTACAGAGTACATGTGAACATGGAAGGGGACGTGTCTTCCTCTACAGAGTACATGTGAACATGGAAGGAGACGTGTCTTCCTCTACAGAGTACATGTGAACATGGAAGGAGACGTGTCTTCCTCTACAGAGTACATGTGAACATGGAAGGAGACGTGTCTTCCTCTACAGAGTACATGTGAACATGGAAGGAGACGTGTCTTCCTCTACAGAGTACATGTGAACATGGAAGGGGACGTGTCTTCCTCCTACAGAGTACATGTGAACATGGAAGGAGACGTGTTTTCCTCTACAGAGTACATGTGAACATGGAAGGGGACGTGTCTTCCTCTACAGAGTACATGTGAACATGGAAGGGGACGTGTCTTCCTCCTACAGAGTACATGTGAACATGGAAGGGGACGTGTCTTCCTCTACAGAGTACATGTGAACATGGAAGGAGACGTGTCTTCCTCCTACAGAGTACATGTGAACATGGAAGGAGACATGTCTTCCTCTACAGAGTACATGTGAACATGGAAGGAGACATGTCTTCCTCTACAGAGTACATGTGAACATGGAAGGAGACGTGTCTTCCTCTACAGAGTACATGTGAACATGGAAGGAGACGTGTCTTCCTCTACAGAGTACATGTGAACATGGAAGGAGACGTGTCTTCCTCCTACAGAGTACATGTAAACATGGAAGGAGACATGTCTTCCTCTACAGAGTACATGTGAACATGGAAGGGGACATGTCTTCCTCTACAGAGTACATGTGAACATGGAAGGAGACATGTCTTCTACAGAGTACATGTGAACATGGAAGGGGACATGTCTTCCTCTACAGAGTACATGTGAACATGGAAGGGGACGTGTCTTCCTCTACAGAGTACATGTGAACATGGAAGGGGACGTGTCTTCCTCTACAGAGTACATGTGAACATGGAAGGGGACGTGTCTTCCTCTACAGAGTACATGTGAACATGGAAGGAGACGTGTCTTCCTCTACAGAGTACATGTGAACATGGAAGGAGACGTGTCTTCCTCTACAGAGTACATGTGAACATGGAAGGGGACGTGTCTTCCTCTACAGAGTACATGTGAACATGGAAGGAGACATGTCTTCTACAGAGTACATGTGAACATGGAAGGGGACATGTCTTCCTCTACAGAGTACATGTGAACATGGAAGGGGACGTGTCTTCCTCTACAGAGTACATGTGAACATGGAAGGGGACGTGTCTTCCTCTACAGAGTACATGTGAACATGGAAGGGGACGTGTCTTCCTCTACAGAGTACATGTGAACATGGAAGGAGACGTGTCTTCCTCTACAGAGTACATGTGAACATGGAAGGAGACGTGTCTTCCTCTACAGAGTACATGTGAACATGGAAGGGGACGTGTCTTCCTCCTACAGAGTACATGTGAACATGGAAGGAGACACAACCCCCCACACCATAATCCCCCCCTTCCCCACACCATAACCCCCCCCTTCCCCACACCATAACCCACCCTTCCCCACACCATTATCCCCCCCACACCATAATCCCCCCCCACACCATAATCCCCCCTCCCCCTCACACCATAACCCCCCTCCCCCTCACACCATAATCCCCCCTCCCCCTCACACCATAATCCCCCCTCCCCCTCACACTATAATCCCCCCTCCACCAAATGATTTGGACCAGTGCACAAAGCAAGGTCCATAAAGACACGGATGCAGGGCCGTCTTAATAGCATCATGGGCCCCTGGGCAAAGTAATGCTCTGGGGCCCCTACAATGATGACAGTGCAGGTAAACAGAAAAGTAGGTAGGAGGCAGACTGCCCCCCCCCCCCCGTGTATTCATCACTCTCAGTGCCAACATGGGGCCCCCCAATTTTGGGGCAACATATGGGCTCAAGGACCAGCTGCTTTGGGGAAAGTACAGGGGCCCCCCCATGCAGCTGTGGCCCCCTGGCAATGCCCAGGTGTGCCCTCTCATTAAGACAGCCCTGCATGGAGGAGCGAGTTTGGGGTGGAGGAACTTGACTGGTCTGCACAGAGTCCTGACCTCAACCTGAACACCTTTGGGATAAATTAGAGTGGAGACTGTGAGCCAGGCCTTCTCATCCAACATCAGTGCCTGACCTCACAAATGCTCTTCTGTAAGAACGGTCATACATTTCCATAGACACACCCCTAAACCTTGTGGACGGCCTTCCCAGAAGAGGTGAAGGTCTTATAGATGAAAAGGGCGGAGCCTACTCAATATTGAACCCTCCGGACTAAGACTGGGGGGTCATTAAAGTTCATGTGCGTGTAAAGGTCGGTGTCCCAATACTTTTGGTAATAGTGATATGGAAACAGAATGTATCAGACGCACACTGTGTTTGATACATTTTCCCTCCATGTGACTTTTCTTCCTATTAAAGGACTTTTGTGACAACTCTTCGGCTCTCTTGCTGCACGGAGGCGGAGCGTTGTCACCTTATAACAGGAAGTGACTGAACACAGACTTCCCTGGCGGGATCACCGGGGATTGTTTATATAAAAGTTTCGGCTTTATAAACCCCTGGGAAGGGAAAAGATGAGATTGTAGCGATTTTCTCTCTCCGGTATCCGTGCGATGATCGCGCCGCGGCGCCGCCCCCTCCCAGGTGACTCTCTATAAACATTTTGTATTTATTTTTCTGCTGACGTCTCCGGCCTCCGAGTGACGTCACGCTTCCTGGAACAGCGAGGGTTCCGTGTGTGCTGGAGAGCGTGTCGCTGAGCACACGCCCCGGGAGGGGGGGAGGGGACACGCCTTTCCGGTGAACCTTTCGCAGATCCGCGCTCGCCTCGTGTTTCCTAAACTTTGTTCTCGAAAACATTTTATCTGCAATCGCTTCAGACTCCCCGTGTTATAAAAGTATACAAAGGAATAATAATAATAACTAATAAAATACACAGAAACAAAAATAACTAATAAGATACAAAGAAACAAAAATACATAATAATATACAAAGAAACAAAAATAATATAACTAATAAAATACAAAGAAACAAAAATACATAATAAAAAACAAAAACAAAAATAATATAAAATAAAATAAATAATAAAATACAAAGAAACAAAAATAATATATAACATAATACAAAGAAACAAAAATAACTAATAAAATACAAAGAAACAAAAATAATATAAAATAAAATAAATAATAAAATACAAAGAAACACAAATAATAACTAATAAAATATAATACAAATAAACAAAAATGTAATAAGTTAAATAAAAATACACTATAAAAAAAAAATATATTTTATGAGTATTATAAAATATATAAACGTTATTCTCGAACACAAAAACTACTCATTTCGACACATCTGTAATCGCTTCAGATGCCTCCGTGTTATAAAAGTATTCAATTAAACCAAAATAATAACAAAATAGAATACATTAAATTAATAACTAACATAATGAATATATATATATATATATATATATATATATATATACTTCATTCTCCAAAAACAAAAACGGCTCGTTACATGAACATTTTATCTATAATTGCTTCAGACTTTCATGTTATAAAAGTATATAAAGAAACAAAAATAATAACTAATAAAATACAAATAAACAATAAAATTATTAATCGCTTCAGATGTGTTATAAAAGTATACAAAGGAATAATAATAATAACTAATAAAATACACAGAAACAAAAATCATATGAAATAAAATACAAAGAAACAAAAATAACAACTAATAAAATACAAAGAAACAAAAATAATAACGAATAAAATACAAAGAAAAAAACATACATAATAATATACAAAGAAACAAAAAAAAAAAAATGAATAAAATACAAAGGAACAAAAAAAATAATGAATAAAATACAAAGGAACAAAAATAATATAAAATAAAATACAAAGAAATAAAAATACATAATAATATACAAAGAAACAAAAATAATATAACACAAAATACAAAGAAACAAAAATAATATAGAACAAAATACAAAGAAACAAAAATACATAATAAAAAAACAAAGAAACAAAAATAATATAAAATAAATAATAAAATACAAAGAAACACAAATAATAACTAATAAAATATAATACAAATAAACAAAAATGTAATAAGTTAAATAAAAATACACTATAAAAAAATATATATTTTATGAGTATTATAAAATATATAAACGTTATTCTCGAACACAAAAACTACTAATTTCGACACATCTGTAATCGCTTCAGATGCCTCCGTGTTATAAAAGTATTCAATTAAACCAAAATAATAACAAAATAGAATACATTAAATTAATAAATAACATAATGAATATTATAATATACTTCATTCTCCAAAAACAAAAACGGCTCGTTACATGAACATTTTATCTATAATCGCTTCAGACTTTCATGTTATAAAAGTATATAAAGAAACAAAAATAATAACTAATAAAATACAAATAAACAAAAATATTATAAAATATAATAAATTAACTAAATACATTATAAAAAATTATTATATAATGAGTATTATAAAATATATAAACTTCATTCTCAAACACAAAAACTACTCATTTCGACACATCTGTAATCGCTTCAGATGTGTTATAAAAGTATACAATAATACATAATTAAATTCAAATAAACAAAAATACAAAATAAAATACAAAAAAACAAAAATACATAATACAAATAAAACACAATAATAAAATACAAATAAATAAAACACAATAATAAAATATAATACAATTAAACAAAAATAAAACATAATACAATATAATACAAATAATACATAATAAAATAAACAAAAATAAAACACAATAATAAAATATAATACAAATAAACAATAATAATAACAAATATAAAATCTAATACATTTAAATAACAATAAATTATGATAAATAATATCATGAATAATATAAAATGTAATAACATATACAAAAAATATAACACTATAAGATATAAAATATAATAAATAAAAATGGTAAATATAATAAAGAAATATATTAAATATATAAACTTTTTTTTAAAGTTGAGAGGGACGGTTGTGTTTCTGTGCATTCTGTAACCACTTGCTGACCCGGCATTTTCTGGCGCGCCGGTAAGAGAGGTAAGCCAGAGAAACTCCGGCAAGTATCAGATTCCTGGGTACCCCTACCATGCGCTGTGGTTCCTCTGACCAGTGTCTGTGTGGTGGGTCGGTGGAAGGAACCACTGTGCACATCGGGGGACACGGGTGTCTGACACTCTGGGACGTGTCGGATGTGGAAGTTCTTTGATTGGTCACTCTAATGTAGATGAAGGTTGGACGGGTTTTCTAATGTATTAAAAAACAAAATATTTTCTGATTTCAGGAACGGCCAGCGTAGCGAGAGCGTGGAGCTCCACCTTCGATGATATAATCGGCAAAGGAATCAGCACCTTCTTCCAAGAGAGAGTCGCCTTCCAAGTCCCCAATGTCCTGGCCAAATACCCGGACTTCTTCGCTCTGATACTGGTCATCCTCCTAACCAGTGAGTTGTCCTCATCCTAACTAGTTTTTAAACATGATGTGCCCATAATGAGGGGTTCCCACCATCCTTGTGCCCATAATGAGGGGTTCCCACCATCCTTGTGCCCATAATGAGGGGTTCCCACCATCCCGGTGCTGAGTTCCGGAGCTCCCCCTAGAACAGTCATCACTTGTTGGTAGACTGGCCTTTAGCACCCCTTTGTAGTGTCTTCACATTGGCCATATAAAGAATGTATTGATGTTTCCTATGGTTGGGGTTCCTGGCACGCCTTCTATGTTTGGGGTTCCTGGCACGCCTTCTATGGTTGGGGTTCCTGGCACGCCTTCTATGATTGGGGTTCCTGGCATGCCTTCTATGGTTGGGGTTCCTGGCACACCTCCTATGGTTGGGGTTCCTGGCACGCCTTCTATGGTTGGGGTTCCTGGCAGGCCTCCTATGGTTGGGGTTCCTGGCACGGCTTCTATGGTTGGGGTTCCTGGCACGCCTTCTATGGTTGGGGTTCCTGGCAAGGCTTCTATGGTTGGGGTTCCTGGCACGGCTTCTATGGTTGGGGTTCCTGGCACGCCTTCTATGGTTGGGGTTCCTGGCACGCCTTCTATGGTTGGGGTTCCTGGCACGCCTTCTATGGTTGGGGTTCCTGGCACGCCTTCTATGGTTGGGGTTCCTGGCACGCCTTCTATGGTTGGGGTTCCTGGCACGCCTTCTATGGTTGGGGTTCCTGGCACGCCTTCTATGGTTGGGGTTCCTGGCACGCCTTTTATGGTTGGGGTTCCTGGCACGGCTTCTATGGTTGGGGTTCCTGGCACGCCTTTTATGGTTGGGGTTCCTGGCACGCCTTCTATGGTTGGGGTTCCTGGCAAGGCTTCTATGGTTGGGGTTCCTGGCACGCCTTCTATGGTTGGGGTTCCTGGCAAGGCTTCTATGGTTGGGGTTCCTGGCACGCCTTCCATGGTTGGGATTCCCGGCACACCTTTTATGGTTGGGGTTCCTGGTGTGGCTTCCTCCTGTGTGCGGTTGGTTTTATCGCTGACATTTTGTATTCTGAGCGGTTAATTGACATGAGGGACCCGGCTTGTTCTTCAGAGAGAACTAATGAGAATTAATGAGAATTTATGGCCTCGTTAAGCTAATGAACGTTCGTTTTCTGGTGAGCGGAGCGATTAACGACCAAAACTGCGCTGTCAGGAATATGACGGCCGGATGTTCTGGGCTGTGAATGCGCTTTTGTTGGTATCTGAAGGAAGGAGGAAATACCAACATTAAAATCGCTCATTGAGCTGCTCAACGTTGGCCCTGTACAGTCCTCGGTACAACCAACTCCAAAAATCCAGGAGGACCTCTCTGGGGCCCCGATAGGTTTCCACAGAGGTTCTTCCTCAGGGCAAAATCCATACAAGTTCCATCCTTCAGGTTTTATTTTCATTCTAGTTTTGTGTTCAATTGTCTTCACCTTTTGTGTTCTTTGTATTTTGAGGATCGGCCCCTCCCTCTTCTGATACTGATAGGTCTTTGTCCATCCAAGGTGCGTTGCCTGGGGGCTTCATGTTGGCCCATCCAAGGGGCGGTGCCTGGGGTCTTCATGTTGGCCCATCCAAGGGGTGGTGCTCAGGGGTCTTCATGTTGGCCCATCCAAGGGGCGGTGCCCGGGGTCTGCATGTTGGCCCATCCAAGGGGCGGTGCCCGGGGTCTGCATGTTGGCCCATCCAAGGGGCGGTGCCCGGGGTCTGCATGTTGGCCCATCCAAGGGGCGGTGCCCGGGGTCTGCATGTTGGCCCATCCAAGGGGCGGTGCCCGGGGTCTGCATGTTGGCCCATCCAAGGGGCGGTGCCCGGGGTCTGCATGTTGGCCCATCCAAGGGGTGGTGCTCAGGGGTCTTCATGTTGGCCCATCCAAGGGGCGGTGCCCGGGGTCTTCATGTTGGCCCATCCAAGGGGTGGTGCTCAGGGGTCTTCATGTTGGGTATGGTATATATTTTAGCTGAAGGAACTTGTACGATTTGGCTCTGAGGAAGAAGGCGTTGGCTTTTAAAACGCGTCAGCCAGTATGGGCCCCGGAGAGGTCCCCCTGTACTTTATAGTTCATTGTAGTTGGGATTACATGGCTACAGCTGAGTAGCTCGATGAGTGATTTTAATCCTTATTTTTGTAGCTGTATTTTATGATTATTTCTTAATAAATATCATGGGATATACGCCTCTGCGCCCCTCGTGCCTCTGCGCCCCTCGTGCCTCTGCGCCCCTCGTGCCTCTGCGCCCCTCGTGCCTCTGCGCCCCTCGTGCCTCTGCGCCCCTCGTGCCTCTGCGCCCTTCTGCCTCTACACCTGCTTCTGCGCTCTTCTGCCTCTGCGCCCCTCCTGCCTCTGCGCCCCTCCTGCCTCTGCGCCCCTCCTATCTCTGCGCCTTTCCTGCCTTTGCGCCCCTCCTGCCTTTGCGCCCCTCCTGCCTCTGCGCCCCTCCTGCCTCTGCGCCCCTCCTGCCTTTGCGCCCCTCCTGCCTTTGCGCCCCTCCTGCCTCTGCGCCCCTCCTGCCTCTGCGCCCCTCCTGCCTCTGCGCCCCTCCTGCCTCTGCGCCCCTCCTGCCTCTGCGCCCCTCCTGCCTTTGCACCCCTCCTGCCTCTGCGCCCCCTGCCTTTTGGGTTTTCAGGATCAGCGATCTTCCCTCTCTCATCCAAAGTGGAGTCTCGCTACTATTTTTAGCCGTTATATAATTAGCTGATAGTTACTTTTTTAACGTTCTGCTTCTTACCGAATGAACCTTCAGAGTAATTATGAGAGGCTTTCATTGCTCCGCCGCCGCCTCTCCCGCCGCGCGGCCTCCATTATGGGAGCACCTTGGGAAGGCCGCCAGCTGTTATCACTTGGATGTGAGCGGAGAGTGATTAGGAGAAAGGAGCAGGTGGGGATTAAATAAGAATCTCGTATCCCGCCAATTAAACAAGATCGATGGGTTCCGTTCTCACCGCAGAGCTGACACTCTATAGAGAGGAGCCAATCGGGTGTGAAAGGACTCAACGTCTCCGAGACTCTTCTAGAGAGTCACCAATCAGCCGTCACCGGTCACTCACCCGGCGGCCACCCGAACCAAACCGGCACACCGAAATCTCAATCTGAAACGACAACTCCAATAAAGACGGGAAAATATTTATGGTGATAAAATAAAAACAAAAATCAGCAGATAAATGGAGGGGGAGGGGGGTAATAAAGGGGTGAAGAGAAACTTTACCCAAATTGTAGGCGGGCTTAACTGACATCTTATGCAGATCAC
Organism: Rana kukunoris; assembly: GCA_029574335.1. Taxonomy (NCBI): domain Eukaryota; kingdom Metazoa; phylum Chordata; class Amphibia; order Anura; family Ranidae; genus Rana; species Rana kukunoris. Next base: position 93,325 of record CM056057.1, read on the forward strand.
ATGACGCCACTTTGTACCGTGTATGAAAGATGGAGTGTAAATAAAATCAGGGCCGAACTTACCATTGGGCTTCACTGGGCTCACCCAATAGGGGGCCTCCGGGCTCAATCGCGCCAACCCCCTCCCGCAATCTCGCAACACTCCCCCGTTCACGGGAATTTTGTCAAATCCCCCCCCCCCACCACCCCAACTCAACACCCTCGACTGTTGGATGTAATTCTTGGCAGTGCCCTGTCCCCCCCCCCTGCTCAACAACTTTGATGCTCCAGGGGTCCCCTTCACAGTTGTGTAAGGGGCCCCAAAATTACTGAAGGTGGCCCTGGGAAGAGGTAAGAAAAGTCAGTCCAGCGGCTGCCCCCCCACTCAACAACTTTGATCAGTCGGCGGATCCCCCCCCCCCCCCCCGGCTCAACAACTTTGGCGGTTGGATGTTATTCTCGGCAGACCCCAGCCCCCCAGCTCAACAACTTCGATGCTCCAACTTTGATTGGTCGGTGGATCCCCCTGCTCAACTAGTATGATAGGTCGGTGGATCCCCCCCCCTGCTCAACTAGTATGATCGGTCGGTGGATCCCCCACCCTGCTCAACCAGTATGATCGGTCGGTGGATCCCCCCCCCCTGCTCAACTAGTATGATCGGTCGGTGGATCCCCCCCCCCCTGCTCAACTAGTATGATCGGTCGGTGGATCCCCCCCCCTGCTCAACTAGTATGATCGGTCGGTGGATCCCCCCCCCTGCTCAACTAGTATGATCGGTCGGTGGATCCCCCACCCTGCTCAACTAGTATGATCGGTCGGTGGATCCCCCACCCTGCTCAACTAGTATGATCGGTCGGTGGATCCCCCACCCTGCTCAACTAGTATGATCGGTCGGTGGATACCCCCCCTGCTCAACTAGTATGATCGGTCGGTGGATACCCCCCCTGCTCAACTAGTATGATCGGTCGGTGGATACCCCCCCTGCTCAACTAGTATGATCGGTCGGTGGATACCCCCCCTGCTCAACTAGTATGATCGGTCGGTGGATACCCCCCCTGCTCAACTAGTATGATCGGTCGGTGGATCCCCCACCCTGCTCAACTAGTATGATCGGTCGGTGGATCCCCCACCCTGCTCAACTAGTATGATCGGTCGGTGGATCCCCCACCCTGCTCAACTAGTATGATCGGTCGGTGGATACCCCCCCTGCTCAACTAGTATGATCGGTCGGTGGATCCCCCACCCTGCTCAACTAGTATGATCAGTCGCCGGTAACAACCCATCCCCCCTTCCCTTCTCTGCTCCAGGGGGCCCCTTTAATTATTAAGCCCAGGGGCCCACACCACCCTAAGTCCTGCCCTGAATACAATGTAACAATTATATGAATGACGGAGTTTAGATACAATCTAGCAATTTATATAAATGAAGATGTGTAAGTAAAAAGTAACGATATGAAAGGAGAAGTGTAAATACATTCTAACGATTATATGAAAGACAGTGTGTAAATACAATGTAACAACCTTATAAATGAAGGAGAGTAGAGTAAATACAATGTGACAACTTTATAAATGAAGATGTCGAAATACATTCTAACAATTATATGACAGAGTGAAAATACAATGTAACAATAATATAAAAGGAGCGCAAGTAAAAAGTAACAATATTATGAAAGAAGTGTAAATACAATGTAACAACTATATCAATTAAGGAGTGTAAGTAAAAAGTAACAACCTTATGAAAGGAGAAGTGTAAATACATTCTAACAATTATTTAAATCAGCCATTCTCAACCAGGGTTCCTCCAGAGGTGGCTGATTTACCTCCTGTGTGATGGAGCCTACATAGTTCTGAGCCAATTCCAGCCAGTGGTATGACACCAATGATCTTCATAGTTCTCTGTAAGGGGGGGCATTCTTCTCACTGACCACCAAAGTAAGGGGCATTGTTCCCAGTGACCCCCAATGAATGGGTTTTATCAGGGGTTCCCCGAGACCTGAAAATTATTTTTAGGGTTCCCCAGCGGTAAAAAGGTTGAGACAGGCTGGTATAAATGAAGGAAAGTGAAAATGAACAATAATATGAAAGGTGTAAATACAATGTAATGATGATATTGTAATAATTCCATCTGCAAATACTGTTTTCAGTCTTTCTAAATCTGCAGCTTTCATTAACCACTTGCCCCCAGGAAGATTCCCCCCTCCCCCGATGACCCTTTTTTGCGATACGGCACTGCGTTACTTTAAAAATTGCGCGGTCGTGCGACGTTGTACCCAAATAAAATGTATGTAATTTTCCCCCACAAATAAAGATTTCTTTTGGTGGTATTTGATCACCTCTGCGGTTTTTATTTTTTGAGCTATAAACAAAAATAGAGCGACAATTTTTAGATTTTTTTTTTTTTTAAATAATGGGCCAGATCCACAAAGCGGCCCGTCCCATTTAGGCTCCATTCACATCTAGGCGTCGGCGGCAGCAGGCGTATTCGGGCGACATGCAATAGGCGTTTTGTCCCCGCGATTTGCGGCGACAAAACGCCTATTGCTTTTTTGCTGGAGGGCAGAATTTACACTGTCGGCTATGGCCGAACGCCCGATACGCCTGAAAAAAAGGGTCCGGGACTTGTTTCAGGCTTCACGCCTCAGGCGTATCGGCGTTCGGCGTAGAGACGTGAACCATCTCCATAGCCGACAATGTAAATTCCCCCCTCCAGCGTATGTCAGGCTGCTTCAGCGTCGGGCTTCAGGCGACAAAACGCCTAGATGTGAATGGAGCCTTACTCTACGCCACTGTAAGTTACAGCGGCGTATCCTTATCCACAAAGAAATGCCACTGTAACTTACGGCGGCGTAGCGTAAATGGGCCAGTGTACGCGGGTGTAATTCAAATTAACTAGTGGGGGGCGTGTTTTATTATAATTATGAATGACCCGACGCAAACTACGCTTTTTTTTTTAACTGCGCATGCGCCGGCCTTGGACGTATCCCAGTGCGCATGTGTGAAATCACGTCGCAGAACATCAATGAAAACGACGTGAACGTAACGTACGCAAATCCCTATTCGGGAACGGTTTACGCAAACGACGGAAAAATCGACGCTGGCCGACGTCCATACTTAACATTACGTACACCTGTATACAGCAGGGGTAACGTTACGCCGGACCTACGCTTACGCAAACGACGTAAAAACACTGCGCCGGCCGTACGCACGTTCGTGAATCGGCGTGTCTTGCTCATTTGCATATTTTACGCGGACACACAACGGAAGCGCCCCTAGCGTCCAGCGTAAGTATGCAACTAAGATACGACGGCGTAATAACATTACGCCAGTCGTATCTTAGCGTAATTCTGGCGTATCTTGTTTTGTAAATACAAAACAAAGATCCGCCGGCGGGAATTTCAAATTACGGCGGCGTATCTGGAGATACGCCGCCGTAATGCTTTGTGGATCTGGCCCAATGTTTATTTTCTGCTATAAAACATCCAATAAAAAAAAAAAAAAATTATAAAATCGAATTTCTTCATCCGTTTAGACCAATCTGTATTCTGCTACTTATTTTTGGTAAAAGAAAAATGCCAGTAAGTGCGTATTGATTGGTTTGCACAAAAGTTATTCCGTCTACAAACTATGGGATAGATAAAAAAAAGAAATTATTTTTTTTAACTAGTAACGGATCAGTGACTTATAGCGGGATTGTGACCTTGCGGCAGACATTCTGGGCTAGATTCAGGATGGAGAGCGCAAGTTTGTGCGGGCGTAGCGCATCTGATTTACGTTACGCCGCCGCAACTTTTACAGGCAAGTGCTGTATTCACAAAGCACTTGCTCCGTAAGTTGCGGCGGCGTAGCGTAAATGGGCCGGCGTAATTCAAATTGAGCAGGTAGGGAGCGTCATGTATTTAAATTAACGCTGACCCCCGCGTCGGAACGTACTGCGCGTGCGCCGGCCCTGAACGTATCCCAGTGCGCAATACGCGAAAATGTCTTCGGAAATACTCATTAATGACGACGTTGCGCCCAGCCCCATTCCCGAGCGATTTACGTAAACGACGTAAAATTCGACGATGTCCCGACGTCCATACTTAACATTGGCTGCGCCTCATATTAGCAGGGGTAACTTTACGCCGGACATACGATTACGTAAACGACGTAAAAAAAAAAAGGCGCCGTGCGTACGTTCGTGAATCGGCGTATCTATCTCATTTGCATATTCGATGCGTAAATTGACTGGAACGCCACCTAGCGGCCAGCGTAAATATGCAACTAAGATACGACGAGGTAAGTGACTTGCGCCACTCGGATCTAAGGCAAATCTATGCGTAACTGATTCTAAGAATCAGGCGCATAGGACGCCTCACACGCAGAGATACGACGGCGTATCTCCATCCTGAATCTAGCCCTCTGACACTAACTGACACTTTTTGGGGACCAGTGACACCAATACAGTGATCGGTGCTAAATATATGCACTGTCACTGTACTAATGACACTGGCTGGGAAGGAGCAATCCGAGGGTTAACTGTGTGCCTAGCCGGTGTTTCCGTGCTGTTTGTAGATAGTTGAAATCAATCTCTCTGATCCGATCTCGGGGAAGGAAAACGCAATCGCTCGCTATTTTTTTTTTGCCGCTCTTTGCATACGATCGGCTCTCGTTCCCGGCCCTGATTTATTCAGCCCATTTGTTTTCATTAGAACAGAGCTGAGCAAATTTCAGGAGCCCGTCACCAATTACAGCGAACAGACCGCGCCGACTCCGATGCGGAAAAATTCCTCGTCAGTGGAAGCGCAATAACCCCCTCCCCCCCTATTCATTACAATGGATGGAATAAACACGGGTCCTGGAAGTGATCTCTCATATGGGGGGGGGGGGCAGGGGGGTTCAAGGACAACAAAAGTCCTTTCCCCCCCCAAAAAAATGCAGATTTGTTGTCCTTGAACTCCCCTGCCCCCCCCCCCCCCCCTTATGAGAGATCACTTCCAGGACCCGTTCTAGAAGGTCCAGTCATGTCCACAGGGCCCGACATTAATAACACATCATGGGGCCACAGCGCTCCCAGGGGCCAAGCGTGTGTCCTTTTACTTGCAAGAACACAGTTTTGTCATCATAAAAGGTTCCCAACTGGGTCGCGGCACGAGGGAAGTTAATTGTTTTGAATTGTTTAAAAAATAAAAAGGTTTATTGATGAAGAGCAAAAAGAATACAAAGAAATATAAATAGTTTATATATATTTTTGCGCTTTTATTTTATTTTTTTAATACAATGCTAAAAAAAGAAAAAAAGAATGAAGTGATGATTTGAGCAAAAATGAAAAATAAATATAGTAATAAAAAAAAAATGTTGGTAATAATATATGAAAATATGGTACTAAAATAAAAGAAAAATACCTAAGTTACCCTTAGCTAGTTTTTCTTTTATTTTAGTACCATATTTTATTACCAATATTTTATTTTTTATTTTATTTTTTACTATATTTATTTATTTATTTACATTTTTGCTCAAATCATTGCTTCAGGGTTTTTTTTTTTGGTGATAATTAAGGCTTATATAGAATTATCTGGGGGGGGGGGGGGGGGGGGGTTAAGGGATTACATACAACATTTTTTGGTAATAATATATGAAAATATGGTACTAAAATAAAAAAAATAAAAATACCTAAGTTACCCTTAGCTAGTTTTTCTTTTATTTTAGTACCATATTTATTACCAACATTTTTTTTATTACTTTATTTATATATTTTAATTTTTGCTCAAATCATTGCTTCATTTTTATTTATTTTTTGGTGACAATTAAGGCTTATATAGAGTTATCTGGGGGCGGGGGTGGGGGGGGGTGTTAAGGGATTACATAGAAAAAAATTGATAATAATATATGAAAATATGGTACTAAAATAAAATAAAAATACCTAAGTTACCCTTGGCTAGTTTTTCTTTTATTTTAGTACCATATTTATTACCAACATTTTTTTTTATTACTATATTTATATATTTTAATTTTTGCTCAAATCATTGCTTCATTTTTTGTGTTTTTTTTTTTTTTTTTGTGATAATTAAGGCTTATATAGAGTTATCCCTAAGTTACCCTTAGCTAGTTTTTCTTTTATTTTAGTACCATATTTATTACCAACATTTTTTTTTATTACTATATTTATTTATTTATTTTAATTTTTGCTCAAATCATTGCTTCATTTTTTGTGTTTTTTTTTTTTTTTTTTGTGATAATTAAGGCTTATATAGAGTTATCCCTAAGTTACCCTTAGCTAGTTTTTCTTTTATTTTAGTACCATATTTATTACCAACATTTTTTTTTATTACTATATTTATTTATTTATTTTAATTTTTGCTCAAATCATTGCTTCATTTTTTATTTTTTTGGTGATAATTAAGGCTTATATAGAGTTATCTGGGGGCGGGGGGGGGGGGGGTGTTAAGGGATTACATAGAAAAAAATTGATAATAATATATGAAAATATGGTACTAAAATAAAATAAAAATACCTAAGTTACCCTTGGCTAGTTTTTCTTTTTATTTTAGTACCATATTTATTACCAACATTTTTTTTATTACTATATTTATTTATTTTAATTTTTGCTCAAATCATTGCTTCATTTTTTGTGGGGGTTTTTTTTTTGTGATAATTAAGGCTTATATAGAGTTATCCCTAAGTTACCCTTAGCTAGTTTTTCTTTTATTTTAGTACTATATTTATTACCAACATTTTTTTTTATTACTATATTTATTTATTTATTTATTTATTTTAATTTTTGCTCAAATCATTGCTTCATTTTTTATTTTTTTGGTGATAATTAAGGCTTATATAGAGTTATCGGGGGGCGGGGGTGGGGGGGTGTTAAGGGATTACATAGAAAAAAATTGATAATAATATATGAAAATATGGTACTAAAATAAAATAAAAATACCTAAGTTACCCTTGGCTAGTTTTTCTTTTATTTTAGTACCATATTTATTACCAACATTTTTTTTTTTATTACTATATTTATTTATTTATTTATTTAAATTTTTGCTCAAATCATTGCTTCATTTTTTGTGGGTTTTTTTTTTTTGTGATAATTAAGGCTTATATAGGGTTATCCCTAAGTTACCCTTAGCTAGTTTTTCTTTTATTTTAGTACCATATTTATTACCAACATTATTTTTTTTATTACTATATTTATTTATTTTAATTTTTGCTCAAATCATTGCTTCATTTTTTGTGGGGGTTTTTTTTTGTGATAATTAAGGCTTATATAGAGTTATCCCTAAGTTACCCTTAGCTAGTTTTTCTTTTATTTTAGTACCATATTTATTAACAACATTTTTTTTTATTACTATATTTGTTTATTTAATTTAATTTTTGCTCAAATCATTGCTTCATTTTTTATTTTTTTGGTGATAATTAAGGCTTATATAGAGTTATCTGGGGGGGGTTAAGGGATTACATAGAACATTTTTTGGTAATAATATATGAAAATATGGTACTAAAATAAAAAAATAAAAATACCTTAGTTACCCTTAGCTAGTTTTTCTTTTATTTTAGTACCATATTTATTACCAACATTTTTTTTTATTACTATATTTATTTATTTTAATTTTTGCTCAAATCATTGCTTCATTTTTTGTGGGTTTTTTTTTGTGATAATTAAGGCTTATATAGAGTTATCCCTAAGCTACCCTTAGCTAGTTTTTCTTTTATTTTAGTACCATATTTATTACCAACATTTTTTTTATTACTATATTTATTTATTTTAATTTTTGCTCAAATCATTGCTTCATTTTTTTTTGGTGATAATTAAGGCTTATATAGAGTTATCTGGGGGGGGGGGGGGTGTTAAGGGATTACATAGAAACAAATTGGTAATAATATATGAAAATATGGTACTAAAATAAAAGAAAAATACCTAAGTTACCCTTAGCTAGTTTTTCTTTTATCTTAGTACCATATTTTATTACCAACATTTTTTTTTATTACTATATTTATTTATTGAAATTTTTGCTCAATTCATTGCTTCATTTTTTTGTGATAATTAAGGCTTATATAGAGTTATCCCTAAGTTACCCTTAGCTAGTTTTTCTTTTATTTTAGTACCATATTTATTACCAACATTTTTTTTTTTATTACTTTATTTATATATTTTAATTTTTGCTCAAATCATTGCTTCATTTTTATTTTTTTTTTGGTGACAATTAAGGCTTATATAGAGTTATCTGAGGGCGGGGGTGGGGGGGGGGGTGTTAAGGGATTACATAGAAAAAAATTGATAATAATATATGCAAATATGGTACTAAAATAAAATAAAAATACCTAAGTTACCCTTGGCTAGTTTTTCTTTTATTTTAGTACCATATTTATTACCAACATTTTTTTTTATTACTATATTTATATATTTTAATTTTTGCTCAAATCATTGCTTCATTTTTTGTGTTTTTTTTTTTTTTTTTTGTGATAATTAAGGCTTATATAGAGTTATCCCTAAGTTACCCTTAGCTAGTTTTTCTTTTATTTTAGTACCATATTTATTACCAACATTTTTTTTTATTACTATATTTATTTATTTATTTTAATTTTTGCTCAAATCATTGCTTCATTTTTTGTGTTTTTTTTTTTTTTTTTGTGATAATTAAGGCTTATATAGAGTTATCCCTAAGTTACCCTTAGCTAGTTTTTCTTTTATTTTAGTACCATATTTATTACCAACATTTTTTTTTATTACTATATTTATTTATTTATTTTAATTTTTGCTCAAATCATTGCTTCATTTTTTATTTTTTTGGTGATAATTAAGGCTTATATAGAGTTATCTGGGGGCGGGGGGGGGGGGGGGTGTTAAGGGATTACATATAAAAAAATTGATAATAATATATGAAAATATGGTACTAAAATAAAATAAAAATACCTAAGTTACCCTTGGCTAGTTTTTCTTTTTATTTTAGTACCATATTTATTACCAACATTTTTTTTATTACTATATTTATTTATTTTAATTTTTGCTCAAATCATTGCTTCATTTTTTGTGGGGGTTTTTTTTTTGTGATAATTAAGGCTTATATAGAGTTATCCCTAAGTTACCCTTAGCTAGTTTTTCTTTTATTTTAGTACTATATTTATTACCAACATTTTTTTTTATTACTATATTTATTTATTTATTTATTTATTTTAATTTTTGCTCAAATCATTGCTTCATTTTTTATTTTTTTGGTGATAATTAAGGCTTATATAGAGTTATCGGGGGGCGGGGGTGGGGGGGTGTTAAGGGATTACATAGAAAAAAAATGATAATAATATATGAAAATATGGTACTAAAATAAAATAAAAATACCTAAGTTACCCTTGGCTAGTTTTTCTTTTATTTTAGTACCATATTTATTACCAACATTTTTTTTTTTATTACTATATTTATTTATTTATTTATTTAAATTTTTGCTCAAATCATTGCTTCATTTTTTGTGGGTTTTTTTTTTTTGTGATAATTAAGGCTTATATAGGGTTATCCCTAAGTTACCCTTAGCTAGTTTTTCTTTTATTTTAGTACCATATTTATTACCAACATTATTTTTTTTATTACTATATTTATTTATTTTAATTTTTGCTCAAATCATTGCTTCATTTTTTGTGGGGGTTTTTTTTTGTGATAATTAAGGCTTATATAGAGTTATCCCTAAGTTACCCTTAGCTAGTTTTTCTTTTATTTTAGTACCATATTTATTAACAACATTTTTTTTTATTACTATATTTGTTTATTTAATTTAATTTTTGCTCAAATCATTGCTTCATTTTTTATTTTTTTGGTGATAATTAAGGCTTATATAGAGTTATCTGGGGGGGGTTAAGGGATTACATAGAACATTTTTTGGTAATAATATATGAAAATATGGTACTAAAATAAAAAAATAAAAATACCTTAGTTACCCTTAGCTAGTTTTTCTTTTATTTTAGTACCATATTTATTACCAACATTTTTTTTTATTACTATATTTATTTATTTTAATTTTTGCTCAAATCATTGCTTCATTTTTTGTGGGTTTTTTTTTGTGATAATTAAGGCTTATATAGAGTTATCCCTAAGCTACCCTTAGCTAGTTTTTCTTTTATTTTAGTACCATATTTATTACCAACATTTTTTTTATTACTATATTTATTTATTTTAATTTTTGCTCAAATCATTGCTTCATTTTTTTTTGGTGATAATTAAGGCTTATATAGAGTTATCTGGGGGGGGGGGGGGGTGTGTTAAGGGATTACATAGAAACAAATTGGTAATAATATATGAAAATATGGTACTAAAATAAAAGAAAAATACCTAAGTTACCCTTAGCTAGTTTTTCTTTTATCTTAGTACCATATTTTATTACCAACATTTTTTTTTATTACTATATTTATTTATTGAAATTTTTGCTCAATTCATTGCTTCATTTTTTTGTGATAATTAAGGCTTATATAGAGTTATCCCTAAGTTACCCTTAGCTAGTTTTTCTTTTATTTTAGTACCATATTTATTACCAACATTTTTTTTTTATTACTTTATTTATATATTTTAATTTTTGCTCAAATCATTGCTTCATTTTTATTTATTTTTTGGTGACAATTAAGGCTTATATAGAGTTATCTGAGGGCGGGGGTGGGGGGGGGGGGTGTTAAGGGATTACATAGAAAAAAATTGATAATAATATATGCAAATATGGTACTAAAATAAAATAAAAATACCTAAGTTACCCTTGGCTAGTTTTTCTTTTATTTTAGTACCATATTTATTACCAACATTTTTTTTTATTACTATATTTATATATTTTAATTTTTGCTCAAATCATTGCTTCATTTTTTGTGTTTTTTTTTTTTTTTTTTGTGATAATTAAGGCTTATATAGAGTTATCCCTAAGTTACCCTTAGCTAGTTTTTCTTTTATTTTAGTACCATATTTATTACCAACATTTTTTTTTATTACTATATTTATTTATTTATTTTAATTTTTGCTCAAATCATTGCTTCATTTTTTGTGTTTTTTTTTTTTTTTTTGTGATAATTAAGGCTTATATAGAGTTATCCCTAAGTTACCCTTAGCTAGTTTTTCTTTTATTTTAGTACCATATTTATTACCAACATTTTTTTTTATTACTATATTTATTTATTTATTTTAATTTTTGCTCAAATCATTGCTTCATTTTTTATTTTTTTGGTGATAATTAAGGCTTATATAGAGTTATCTGGGGGCGGGGGGGGGGGGGGGGGGTGTTAAGGGATTACATAGAAAAAAATTGATAATAATATATGAAAATATGGTACTAAAATAAAATAAAAATACCTAAGTTACCCTTGGCTAGTTTTTCTTTTTATTTTAGTACCATATTTATTACCAACATTTTTTTTATTACTATATTTATTTATTTTAATTTTTGCTCAAATCATTGCTTCATTTTTTGTGGGGGTTTTTTTTTTGTGATAATTAAGGCTTATATAGAGTTATCCCTAAGTTACCCTTAGCTAGTTTTTCTTTTATTTTAGTACTATATTTATTACCAACATTTTTTTTTATTACTATATTTATTTATTTATTTATTTATTTTAATTTTTGCTCAAATCATTGCTTCATTTTTTATTTTTTTGGTGATAATTAAGGCTTATATAGAGTTATCGGGGGGCGGGGGTGGGGGGGGTGTTAAGGGATTACATAGAAAAAAAATGATAATAATATATGAAAATATGGTACTAAAATAAAATAAAAATACCTAAGTTACCCTTGGCTAGTTTTTCTTTTATTTTAGTACCATATTTATTACCAACATTTTTTTTTTTATTACTATATTTATTTATTTATTTATTTAAATTTTTGCTCAAATCATTGCTTCATTTTTTGTGGGTTTTTTTTTTTTTGTGATAATTAAGGCTTATATAGGGTTATCCCTAAGTTACCCTTAGCTAGTTTTTCTTTTATTTTAGTACCATATTTATTACCAACATTATTTTTTTTATTACTATATTTATTTATTTTAATTTTTGCTCAAATCATTGCTTCATTTTTTGTGGGGGTTTTTTTTTGTGATAATTAAGGCTTATATAGAGTTATCCCTAAGTTACCCTTAGCTAGTTTTTCTTTTATTTTAGTACCATATTTATTAACAACATTTTTTTTTATTACTATATTTGTTTATTTAATTTAATTTTTGCTCAAATCATTGCTTCATTTTTTATTTTTTTGGTGATAATTAAGGCTTATATAGAGTTATCTGGGGGGGGTTAAGGGATTACATAGAACATTTTTTGGTAATAATATATGAAAATATGGTACTAAAATAAAAAAATAAAAATACCTTAGTTACCCTTAGCTAGTTTTTCTTTTATTTTAGTACCATATTTATTACCAACATTTTTTTTTATTACTATATTTATTTATTTTAATTTTTGCTCAAATCATTGCTTCATTTTTTGTGGGTTTTTTTTTGTGATAATTAAGGCTTATATAGAGTTATCCCTAAGCTACCCTTAGCTAGTTTTTCTTTTATTTTAGTACCATATTTATTACCAACATTTTTTTTATTACTATATTTATTTATTTTAATTTTTGCTCAAATCATTGCTTCATTTTTTTTTGGTGATAATTAAGGCTTATATAGAGTTATCTGGGGGGGGGGGGGGGTGTTAAGGGATTACATAGAAACAAATTGGTAATAATATATGAAAATATGGTACTAAAATAAAAGAAAAATACCTAAGTTACCCTTAGCTAGTTTTTCTTTTATCTTAGTACCATATTTTATTACCAACATTTTTTTTTATTACTATATTTATTTATTGAAATTTTTGCTCAATTCATTGCTTCATTTTTTTGTGATAATTAAGGCTTATATAGAGTTATCCCTAAGTTACCCTTAGCTAGTTTTTCTTTTATTTTAGTACCATATTTATTACCAACATTTTTTTTTTATTACTTTATTTATATATTTTAATTTTTGCTCAAATCATTGCTTCATTTTTATTTATTTTTTGGTGACAATTAAGGCTTATATAGAGTTATCTGAGGGCGGGGGTGGGGGGGGGGGGTGTTAAGGGATTACATAGAAAAAAATTGATAATAATATATGCAAATATGGTACTAAAATAAAATAAAAATACCTAAGTTACCCTTGGCTAGTTTTTATTTTATTTTAGTACCATATTTATTACCAACATTTTTTTATTATTACTATATTTATTTATTTTAATTTTTGCTCAAATCATTGCTTCATTTTTTGTGGGGTTTTTTTTTTTGTGATAATTAAGGCTTATATAGAGTTATCCCTAAGTTACCCTTAGCTAGTTTTTCTTTTATTTTAGTACCATATTTATTACCAACATTTTTTTTTATTACTTTATTTATATATTTTAATTTTTGCTCAAATCATTGCTTCATTTTTATTTTATTTTTTGGTGACAATTAAGGCTTATATAGAGTTATCTGGGGGCAGGGGGGGGGGGGGGGTGTTAAGGGATTACATAGAAAAAAAATGATAATAATATATGAAAATATGGTACTAAAATAAAATAAAAATACCTAAGTTACCCTTGGCTACTTTTTCTTTTATTTTAGTACCATATTTATTACCAACATTTTTTTTTTTTACTATATTTATATATTTTAATTTTTGCTCAAATCATTGCTTCATTTTTATTTATTTTTTGGTGACAATTAAGGCTTATATAGAGTTATCTGGGGGGGGGGGGGGGGGGGGGGGGGTGTTAAGGGATTACATAGAAAAAATGTTTTACTTGTAAAGCTGCAGGTCAAAGCACAACAATGTACCAGTGTAAATATAATGTAACTTTATCAATGAATGAGGGCAAATATAATGCAACAATAATAGAAATCGATGAGTGCAAATATGCAATGTACACTAATTTATATAAACAGGTGTAAATACGATGTGACAATAATAACAAATGTAAATACAATATAACAATAATATGAATTAACAAGCGTAAAATGCAATATAAATATAATGATATGAATTAAAAAGCGTAAATAAAATGTAACTATATCAGTGAGTGAGTGTAAATATAATGCAACAATATGAGTACAAATACGATGGAACAATGTTGTTACATTGTATTTATCAGTGATGTTTGTAAACACTGTTTTTTTTTTCCAATGATAAATGAATGAGCGTAAATCCGATATAATGATAATGTTGTTACATTGTACTCATCAATGATATCTGCAAATACTGTTTTCCTATTTTCGTTGCTGTAGATCAGGATTTCTGGTATTTGTTTTCTTCTCTATGACCCGGCGCTCTCCCTGCCCCCCCCCCCTCTTCTATCTGCCCCCCCCCTCCCCCCTCATGTATTGGATATAAATGCCTCTCCTATTTGTGTGATTGTCAGGATCAGACACCTTCATGTTTTCTCTTCGCAGTTCTTCTCGCCGTGGGTGTCAGCGAGTCGGCCATGGTAAACAAAATCTTCACCGCCATCAATCTGCTGGTCTTGGCCTTTGTCATCCTGTCGGGTTTTTTAAAAGGCGACATCAAGAACTGGAAACTCACTCAAGGCGATTATGACAACCTGACCAAAATATATAACAGCAGGTAAAAAAATTAAAATGTATCGGGGGCCACTTCGTCAATGTTTTACTTATCTACTACACTATATGGCCAAATGTATGTGGACCCGCCTCTGAGTGATGGAGCTCGGGGGTCTCCAGTGAAGGTCCCGGTGATCCTCCATCATACAAAGACATTGGAGACAATTGTGCTCCTCCAACCTTGTGGTGACAGTTTGGTGAAGACCCTTTTCTGTTCCAGCACCTTCCCAGAGGAGCAGAATATGTTAAAGCCACAAAAGGTGGCAACTCCTTATTAATATTAATTAAAAAAAAAACTTGATATGAATAGCTGTGGGGGGGGGGGGGGGGCAATCATATAGTAATGGCCATGGAGGAGATCAACCCCATAGTAATGGCCGTGGAGGGGACCAACCTCATAGTAATGGCCATGGAGGGGACCAACCCCATAGTAATGGCCATGGAGGGGACCAACCCCATAGTAATGGCCATGGAGGGGACCAACCCCATAGTAATGGCCGTGGAGGGGACCAACCCCATAGTAATGGCCATGGAGGGGACCAACCCCATAGTAATGGCCATGGAGGGGACCAACCGCAAAGTAATGGCCATGGAGGGGACCAACCCCATAGTAATGGCCATGGAGGGGACCAACCCCATAGTAATGGCCATGGAGGGGACCAACCCCATAGTAATGGCCATGGAGGGGACCAACCCCATAGTAATGGCCATGGAGGGGACCAACCCCATAGTAATGGCCGTGGAGGGGACCAACCCCATAGTAATGGCCATGGAGGGGACCAACCCCATAGTAATGGCCATGGAGGGGACCAACCGCAAAGTAATGGCCATGGAGGGGACCAACCCCATAGTAATGGCCATGGAGGGGACCAACCCCATAGTAATGGCCGTGGAGGGGACCAACCCCATAGTAATGGCCGTGGAGGGGACCAACCCCATAGTAATGGCCGTGGAGGGGACCAACCCCATAGTAATGGCCATGGAGGGGACCAACCCCATAGTAATGGCCGTGGAGGGGACCAACCCCTTAGTAATGGCCGTGGAGGGGACCAACCCCTTAGTAATGGCTGTGGAGGGGACCAACCCCTTAGTAATGGCTGTGGAGGGGACCAACCCCTTAGTAATGGCCGTGGAGGGGACCAACCCCATAATAATTAGCCATGGAGGGGACCCACCCCTTAGTAATGGCCATGGAGGGGACCCACCCCATAGTAATGGCCATGGAGGGGACCAACCCCTTAGTAATGGCCATGGAGGGGACCCACCCCTAAGTAATGGCCATGGAGGGGACCCACCCCTTAGTAATGGCCGTGGAGGGGACCAACCCCATAGTAATGGCCATGGAGGGGACCAACCCCATAGTAATGGCCATGGAGGGGACCAACCCCATAGTAATGGCCGTGGAGGGGACCAACCCCATAGTAATGGCCATGGAGGGGACCAACCCCATAGTAATGGCCATGGAGGGGACCAACCGCAAAGTAATGGCCATGGAGGGGACCAACCCCATAGTAATGGCCATGGAGGGGACCAACCCCATAGTAATGGCCGTGGAGGGGACCAACCCCATAGTAATGGCCGTGGAGGGGACCAACCCCATAGTAATGGCCGTGGAGGGGACCAACCCCATAGTAATGGCCATGGAGGGGACCAACCCCATAGTAATGGCCGTGGAGGGGACCAACCCTTAGTAATGGCCGTGGAGGGGACCAACCCCTTAGTAATGGCTGTGGAGGGGACCAACCCCTTAGTAATGGCTGTGGAGGGGACCAACCCCTTAGTAATGGCCGTGGAGGGGACCAACCCCATAATAATTAGCCATGGAGGGGACCCACCCCTTAGTAATGGCCATGGAGGGGACCCACCCCATAGTAATGGCCATGGAGGGGACCAACCCCTTAGTAATGGCCATGGAGGGGACCCACCCCTAAGTAATGGCCATGGAGGGGACCCACCCCTTAGTAATGGCCGTGGAGGGGACCAACCCCATAGTAATGGCCATGGAGGGGACCCACCCCTTAGTAATGGCCGTGGAGGGGACCAACCCCATAGTAATGGCCATAGGGGGACCAACCTCATAGTAATCAATAACCATAATTTTGGAATGTTATGTTTAACAAGCTCAGGTGTGATGGTGTCCACAAACATTTGGCCATAGAGTTGTATCTTTGTGACTACAATAAGAAAAAACATCTTTTGTACCAATTTGTTTGCTTTTTTCTTCCAGCTCTCCCTTCGGTACGGGGGGATTTGCTCCATTTGGATTCAGCGGCGTGGTATCGGGGGCAGCCATCTGTTTTTATGCTTTTGTGGGATTCGATTGCATTGCAACTACAGGTAATATTATTATTGTCGATCCCCTCTGTCACTGACAACGACCTCCAATATCCGCGCTCTTCTTATCTGTATGTTAAATTTGCACGCAAGCACAGGAGGACAGCAGCATTTTAATATTTTTTATTTTATTTGAAATACTTTTATTATTATTTTTACACTGTTACTTTATTTTTTTTATCACTTTTATTGCTGTCACAAGGAATGTAACCATCCCATGTGAAAGTAATAGGCAGTGACAGGTACTCTTTACTGAGAAATCCGGGGTCAATAAGACTCCTAATCCCTCCTCTGCACTTAAAAGCATTAAAAAACGCCAAGATCCGTGTTTCTGAAAGCTTTAGAATTTAAAAAAAAAAATGGCGCCAATGGTTTCCAAGTAAACCAGAAGTTATGTCATGTCTACTATTACGAACAGCCGATCAAAGCCAATCCCAGCTTTGCTTGGCTGTCTGGCCAGCCGGCGGATCCCTCCCCCTGCCAGGTTGAAGCTTAGAAATAGCCTTTTGATATGTGTGTTTTAGGAGGCTGTAGAGGAGAGAGAGCAGAAGATAAACAGGTACAACTTCTATAGGAGGATTTGCTTCATCTCTGTGTATCAGCTAAAGCTGATACACAGAGTGGGTGTACCATGGTGCAGTATACTATGCACATTAGAAAATGCACACCCACCCCTGGGGGCCATGACCACTGTTTTGGGTTTGGCTTCTTTGTAAATAGTTCTAAAAATATTTATATTTTTATAAATGATAATTTATATTATAAATTATTTATATTTTTATATACGATTTTATATTAATATAAATATTTATATTTTTATATATACGATTTTATGATAATAATTTTATATATACGATTTTATATATAGGACTTTATAATAATTTTATATATGATTTTATATTAATATAAATATTAATATTTTTATATATACGATTATATTAATATAAATATTTATATTTTTATATACATGATTTGATATTTTTATATATACGATTTTATATTAATATAAATATTAATATTTTTATATATAGGACTTTATAATAATTTTATATACAATTTTATATTAATATAAATATTTATATTTTTATATATAGGATTTTGATACTTTTATATACGATTTTATATTAATATAAATATTTATGTTTTTATATACGATTTTATATTAATATAAATATTTTTATATATACTATTTAATAATAATATTTTTATATACGCTTTTATATTAATATAAATATTAATATTTTTATATATACGATTTTATGATCATTTTATATACGATTATATAGTAATATAAATATTAATATTTTTATATATACGATTTTATAATATTTTTATTTATACGATTTTATAATAATATTTTTATATATACGATTTTATATTAATATTTTTATATACGATTTTATATAAATAATTTTATATATATACAATTTTATATTAATATAAATATTAATATTTTTATATATACAATTTTATATGAATATAAATATTATTTTTATATATACAATTTTATAATAATATTTTTAGATATACGATTTTATATTAATATTTTTATATATAGGATTTTATAATAATATTTTTTTATATACGATTTTATATTAATATAAATATTTTCATATATGATTTTATATTCCAGCGGAACCTCGGATTATGAGCATAATCCGGAGAATGCTTGTAATCCAAAGCACTCACAAACCAAAGCGAGTTTCCCCATAGAAGTCAGTGGAAAAAACAATAATTTGTTCCGCATTGACTTCTATTGCATGCAATACCGCATTTGGCCAGAGGTGGGGGGGGGGGGCACCAGAGAGACTCGAATACTCTGGGACAGCTCGGCTGATCTTGGAAAGGTTCGGAAACATTCGGCTACGGAGTATTTTGAGTGTTTCAGGACGGCTCCAAGAGCGCCCCCCGCCCATCTGGCCAAATGCGGTACTGCACACCGCCAAGGCTTGAATCTAGACAACACTCGCAAACCGAGTCAGAATAAAAATTAAATAAATAAATTGCTCGTTTTGCGAAACGCTTGTTAACCGCATTACTCGCAATCCGCGTTTCCGCTGTAATATAAATATTTATATATTTTTTATATCTTTCTTTTATTGCAGGTGAAGAAGCCAAGAACCCGCAGCGTTCCATCCCCATCGGGATCATCGTTTCCCTCTTGGTGTGCTTCGTGGCGTACTTCGGCGTGTCCGCCGCTCTGACCCTGATGATGCCGTACTTCCTACTGAACAAAAGCAGCCCCCTCCCCGAAGCCTTCAGGCACGTGGGCTGGGAGCCCGCCCGTTACGTGGTCTCCGTCGGGTCCCTATGTGCCCTTTCAACAAGGTGATACAATGTAGCAACAATTTTATATTGTGCTAAACTGCCACTTATATTCCCCCCCCCCAGGGCTGTCTTAATGAGAGGGCACTGCCCAGGGGCCCCAGCTGCATGAGGGGCCCCTACACTTTCCCCAAAGCAACTGGTCCTTGTGCCCACTCTGCCCCTGATATTGGGGGCCCCATGGTGGCACTGTGAGTGATATACACGGGGGGGGGGGGGGGCAGTCTGCCTCCTAACTACTCAATGTCTGTTTACCTGCACTGTCATCTTAGTAGGGGCCCCAGAGCATTACTTTGCCCAGGGGCCCATGATGCTATTAAGGCTATTAATGGCGATAGTGTCTTTGAGCGGCAGAACGGGGAGATGCCTTTGTACACAAGGAATTCCCCTGTCCTGCCTTGTGACAGGACACTGATCGTCTGCTCCCTGTCATCGGGAGCAGTGATCGCTGTCGTGTCACTGGTAGCCCCGCCCCCACACAGTTAGAATCACTCCCTAGGACACGCTTAACCCCTTCCTCACATTTACGTCGCCATAATGGCACGGGTAGGCAAAGCAACGTATAGGTACGTTGCTTTGAATCTGCTGCCCAGCGGGCTCCGTGACCGTGCCGGCGGGACCCGCGGACTGTATGTTTGCCGGCGGCCCGCGATCGTGTCACGGAGAGGCAGAACGGGGAGATGCCTTTGTACACAAGGAATTCCCCTGTCCTGCCTTGTGACAGGACACTGATCGTCTGCTCCCTGTCATCGGGACGATGATCAATGTCATGTCAATGGTAGCCCATCCCCCACACCGTTAGCATCACTCCCTAGGACACACTTAACCCCTTCCTCGCCCCCTAGTGGTTAACCCCCTTACTGCCAGTGACATTTACACAGTCATCAGTGCATTTATATAGCACTGATTGCTGTATTAAATGGCAATGGTCCCAAAATAGCCTCAAAAGTGTCCGATGTGTCCGCTACAATGTCGCAGTCACGATAAAAATCGCTGATCGCCGCCCTCACTAGTAAAAAAAAATTCTAATAAAAATGCCATAAAACTATCCCCTATTTTGTAGACGATATAACTTTTGCGCAAAACAATCGATAAACGGTTATTGCAAATTTTTTTAGTCCCCCCCCCCCCCCCCCCAAAAAAAAAAAAATATGTAGAAGAATACGTATCGTCCTAAACTGAGGAAACATTTTTTTAATATATTTTTTGGGGATATTTATTACAGCAAAAAGTGTAAAAAAAAATATTATTTTTTTATTTATTTTTTTCAAAATTGTCGCTCTATTTTTGTTTATAGCGCAAAAAATAAAAACCGCCGAGGTGATCAAATACCACCAAAAGAAATCTCTATTTGTGGGGGTAAAAAGGACGCCAGTTTTGTTTGGGAGCCACGTCGCACGACCGCGCAATTGTCAGTTAAAGCGACGCAGTGCCATATCGCAAAAAATGGGCAAGGTCCTTAACCTGCAAATTGGTCCGGGTCTGAAGTGGTTAATTTGATTTCTTACGTTGTTGGAATGGAAGGAGGAGACAAATTTCTCCAGTTTTGCCAACATGGCGGTCACATGATTTTATATATAAACAAAGGGTTAGGGGGCGAGTATTGGGGTCACCATTCTGGTTTGGGCTTTTTTAGCACAAAAATAGATCCAAGCAGTGTAGCTATCAGAAATTATGGGGCCCCTTACACAGCTTCAGGCATGGGCCCCCTGGAGCAGAAAAACGGAGGGGGGGGGGGATGCTGCAATTGAGAAAATTGAGAAGCGGGGGGAGGGGAGCCTTTACAAAATAAAATAAATAAATAAAAAAAAAAGGGGGGTAGCCATCCGGGGGCCCCTTGGGACCTCTTGGCCCTTTAATAAAAAAATAAACCTCTGGGTCCTTTGATAAAAAATAAATTAAAAAAAATATAAAAAAATATATATTTTTTTTATAAAAAATAAATAAAAAAAAGGGGGGTTTGCTATCCGGCTCCCTGGGGATCTCTGGGCCCTTTAATAAAAAAAAATATATATATATTTATTTTTATTTTATTTATATATAAAAAAAGGGGTGTTGCCATCCGGGGCCCTGGGGACCTCCAGACCCCTTACAAAAAAATGAATAATAAAAATTGGATTCTGACCTTGTTCTTCCTTTGCTCTCCAGCTTGCTGGGCTCCATGTTTCCGATGCCGCGGGTCATCTATGCCATGGCGGAAGACGGGCTGCTTTTCAGGTTCCTTGCTAAAGTCAACAAGAGGACCAAGACGCCGCTGATCGCAACCATCGTGTCTGGAATTATATCAGGTGGGAATACGTGGAAACTTGGCCCCCGGGTCACACCCAGGCAACCCTTTATATGCCAACGGCAACATACTAACGTTGTGTTCTGGTCAAAATCTGATGGTTTACTCGGGATAGTCCTTCAGCACCCAAGATTGGAAAGGTTACAGTGCCCCCTGTTTCTCTCCCTTCTCCCACCACAAGCAGCCTAGGTTGCAGGTCCTGCTCTATTTGCTTCCCCTTCCCCTGCCGAGTCCGAAGCAGGTACCTCTTCTGCCGATCCTTCAGCCTGACCCTAAACTCACCACCCAAACCGGGGATCTCCATGTCCGAGTATTACAGGAACACTTTACTAAGGGCAAAAAAAGGATAATTTTTTATGGGTTACCGTAGCTCAGATCCGAGACCACGACCAGATGACCTGAGCTCAGGTCCGAGACCACGACCAGATGACCTGAGCTCAGGTCCGAGACCACAACCAGATGACCTGAGCTCAGATCCGAGACCACAACCAGATGACCTGAGCTCAGATCCGAGACCACAACCAGATGACCTGAGCTCAGATCCGAGACCACAACCAGATGACCTGAGCTCAGATCCGAGACCACGACCAGATGACCTGAGCTCAGGTCCGAGACCACAACCAGATGACCTGAGCTCAGGTCCGAGACCACAACCAGATGACCTGAGCTCAGATCCGAGACCACAACCAGATGACCTGAGCTCAGATCCGAGACCACAACCAGATGACCTGAGCTCAGATCCGAGACCACAACCAGATGACCTGAGCTCAGATCCGAGACCACAACCAGATGACCTGAGCTCAGGTCCGAGACCACAACCAGATGACCTGAGCTCAGGTCCGAGACCACAACCAGATGACCTGAGCTCAGGTCCGAGACCACAACCAGATGACCTGAGCTCAGGTCCGAGACCACAACCAGATGACCTGAGCTCAGGTCTGAGACCACAACCAGATGACCTGAGCTCAGGTCCGAGACCTCAACCAGATGACCTGAGCTCAGGTCTGAGACCACAACCAGATGACCTGAGCTCAGATCCCAGACTACAACCAGATGACCTGAGCTCAGATCTGAGACCTCAACCAGATGACCTGAGCTCAGATCTGAGACCTTAACCAGATGACCTGAGCTCAGATCTGAGACCACAACCAGATGACCTGAGCTCAGGTCTGAGACCACAACCAGATGACCTGAGCTCAGATCCGAGACCACAACCAGATGACCTGAGGTCAGATCCGAGACCACAACCAGATGACCTGAGCTCAGATCCGAGACCACAACCAGATGACCTGAGCTCAGCTCCGAGACCACAACCAGATGACCTGAGCTCAGCTCCGAGACCACAACCAGATGACCTGAGCTCAGCTCCGAGACCACAACCAGATGACCTGAGCTCAGGTCCGAGACCACAACCAGATGACCTGAGCTCAGGTCCGAGACCACAACCAGATGACCTGAGCTCAGATCCGAGACCACAACCAGGTGACCTGAGCTCAGATCCGAGACCACAACCAGATGACCTGAGCTCAGATCCGAGACCACAACCAGGTGACCTGAGCTCAGATCCGAGACCACAACCAGATGACCTGAGCTCAGATCCGAGACCACAACCAGGTGACCTGAGCTCAGATCCGAGACCACAACCAGATGACCTGAGCTCAGATCCGAGACCACAACCAGATGACCTGAGGTCAGATCCGAGACCACAACCAGATGACCTGAGGTCAGATCCGAGACCACAACCAGATGACCTGAGGTCAGATCCGAGACCACAACCAGATGACCTGAGGTCAGATCCGAGACCACAACCAGATGACCTGAGCTCAGGTCTGAGACCACAACCAGATGACCTGAGCTCAGGTCCGAGACCTCAACCAGATGACCTGAGCTCAGGTCTGAGACCACAACCAGATGACCTGAGCTCAGATCTGAGACCTCAACCAGATGACCTGAGCTCAGATCTGAGACCTCAACCAGATGACCTGAGCTCAGGTCTGAGACCACAACCAGATGACCTGAGGTCAGATCCGAGACCACAACCAGATGACCTGAGGTCAGATCCGAGACCACAACCAGATGACCTGAGCTCAGATCCGAGACCACAACCAGATGACCTGAGCTCAGCTCCGAGACCACAACCAGATGACCTGAGGTCAGATCCGAGACCACAACCAGATGACCTGAGCTCAGATCCGAGACCACAACCAGATGACCTGAGCTCAGCTCCGAGACCACAACCAGATGACCTGAGCTCTATTTTTTGTTGTTTATCATTTTGGAAAGTATGCAAATGGGAAGATGTTAATGTTTGGGATATTTTGCAGCAGATGGGGATTCTGAAATAATTTCTGCTTCATTAACTTGCTGCTAAATGGAGATCAGTCCTAGCCGAGTAAAATCCTCAATATTTGTGGTGTAAAAAAAAAAGATGCGCGCCTCTGAATGTCTGAAAAGCCGGAGGACGTCCATAAAATGACAGTCAGTATCTTATCACGGCTGAACGATGAAGCCAACGAGCTACATTGATATCACGCTGTGCAACTCGCACAAAACTGCCAATATTGGCGTGCAGAGTCTGAAATCTGTCCCCGCCCTCCTCTACAGAAATCTCTCCAATGGGAGGCCTGCAACACCTCCAAATCCACATTAATTTTATCAATATTATTATTAATTTGTATTAATCTTCTTATTTCTTTTTATGATGATGATGATTATTATTATTATTATTATTATTATTATTATTATTATTAAGTTTATTGTTATTTCTGTTATTATAATAATTTTTATTATATTTGTTATCAATATTATTCATCTTATTATTGTTGTTTTTGCTTTTTATTCCAAGAATTCATTATTATTAACAACGGCAACAATAACCAATAATTATAATAACAATGGTAATATTATTATCATTAGTATTAGTTGTTCATAATACAAAATATAATAATGAAACCAACAATAATAATAATCATAACTAATATTAATAATAAAGATAATTAATAATAGCTATTATTATTAGTAGTAGCAATAGTCGTTATTATTGGTTGTTGTTTTTATTAATTATTGTTGTTATTATGCCATTATTGTTATCCTTGGTTGTTGTTTGTATTATTATTCTTATAATTGAATTTTGGTCTATTATTCTGACTGTTTTCACCCCCCCCTCACAGCTCTCATGGCGTTCCTGTTTGAGTTGGACGCTCTGATGGAGTTGATGTCCATCGGCACTTTGTTGGCGTATTCTCTGGTTGCGGCTTGTGTCGTCATCCTCAGGTAGGAAATCCTCTGTAATGGCGCTGAAGTTTAATCTGTTTTATATTTTGCCTTCCCTGATCTGGCCTGTAGAGTGGGAGTGAGGCCTGGAGATGCAGTGGGCGCTGACGTATATTGTGGGGGTGAGGCCTAGAGATGCTGTGTGCACTGACCTGTAGAGTGGGCGCGAGGCCTAGAGATGTTGTGGGCACTGACCTGTAAAGTGGGGCGAGGCCTGGAGATGTCGTGAGCACTGACCTGTAGAGTGGGGGCGAGGCCTAGAAATGCTGTGGGCACTGACCTGTAGAGTGGGGGCGAGGCCTAGAGATGCCGTGGGCACTGACCTGAAAAATGGGGGCGAGGCCTAGAGATGCTGTGGGCACTGACCTGTAGAGTGGGGGCGAGGCCTAGAGATGCCGTGGGCACTGACCTGAAGAGTGGGGGTGAGGCCTAGAGATGCCGTGTTCACTGACCTATAGAGTGGGGGCGAGGCCTGGAGATGCCTTGGGGACGAGGCCTGGAGATGCCTTGGGCACTGACCTGAAGATTGGGGGTGAGGCCTAGAGATGCCGTGTTCCCTGACCTGTAGAGTGGGGGCAAGGCCTAGAGATGCAGTGGACATTGACCTGTAGAGTGGGGGCAAGGCCGAGAGAGGCAGTGGGCACTGACGTGTAGAGTGGGGGCAAGGCCTAGAGATGCCGTGGGCACTGATCTGTAGAGTGGGGGCAAGGCCTAGAGATGCAGTGGACATTGACCTGTAGAGTGGGGGCAAGGCCTAGAGAGGCAGTGGGCACTGACCCGTAGAGTGGGTGCAAGGCCTAGATATGCCGTGGGCACTGATCTGTAGAGTGGGGGTGAGGCCTAACGTTGCCGTGTTCACTGACCTGTAGAGCGGGGGCGAGGCCCAGAGTCGCCGTGGGCACTGACCCTTAGAGGGGACCAGCTTTTGGTGAATAGCCAAGGGCATCGCCTAGAGATGCTGTGTTCCCTGACCTGTAGAGTGGGGGCAAAGCTTAGAGATGCAGTGGGCACTGACCTGTAGACTGGGAGCAAGGCCTAGAGATGCTGTGGGCACTAACCTGTAGAGTGGGGGCGAGGCCTAGAGATGCTGTGAGCACTGACCTGTAGAGTGGGGGCAAGACCCAGAGATGCCGTGGGCACTGACCTGCAGAGTGGGGACAAGGCCTAGAGATGTTGTGGGCACTAACTTGTAGAGTGGGGGCGAGGCCTATAGATGACATGGGCCCTGACGTGTAGAGTGGGGGGGGGGCGAGGCCTCGGATGCCGTGGGCACTGACTTGTAGAGTGGGGGCGAGGCCTATAGATGGCATGGTTACTGACCTGTAGAGTGGGGGTGAGGCCTAGAGATGCTGTGTTCACTGACCTGTAGAGTGGGGGCAAGACCCAGAGATGCCGTGGGCACTGACCTGCAGAGTGGGGGCGAAGCCTAGAGATGCTGTGAGCACTGACCTGTAGAGTGGGGGCGAGGTCTAGAGATGTTGTGGGCACTAACTTGTAGAG
Source organism: Rana kukunoris (assembly GCA_029574335.1). Lineage (NCBI taxonomy): Eukaryota > Metazoa > Chordata > Amphibia > Anura > Ranidae > Rana > Rana kukunoris. Next base: position 119,567 of record CM056057.1, read on the forward strand.
TGGGGGCGAGGCCTATAGATGACATGGGCCCTGACCTGTAGAGTGGGGGGGCGAGGCCTCGGATGCCGTGGGCACTGACTTGTAGAGTGGGGGCGAGGCCTATAGATGGCATGGTTACTGACCTGTAGAGTGGGGGTGAGGCCTAGAGATGCTGTGTTCACTGACCTGTAGAGTGGGAGCGAGGCCTGGAGATGCCGTGGGCACTGACCTGTAGAGCGGGGGCAAGGCCCAGATTTGCCGTGGGCACTGACCCTTAGAGGGTACCAGCTTTGAGTGGATAGCTGCGGGCATTGCCGGCCTTTGTCTGACCGTTGTCTTTCGGACCCCTCAGGTACCAACCCGAGCTGATGATCCTCCTACGCAAGGACACCGAGATGGTGAAGCTGAACGATGCCGGCAACGGGGCAGCAGAAACCGACCTCCAGATCACCCCGTACTCCACACAACCCGACACCTTCCTGTTCAAACATCTCCTGTTCCCGACCTGCAAAGAGCCCACCAAGATCTCTGGGTACATCGTCTACGGATGTGTGACCGTCCTCTGTGAGTGTCTTCTGTCACCAAGATGTACCAATGCCAAACTCCGGGCAAATATATATATACATATGGGAGTGGTTTGCATGTCTGTCCGGGCACTGGCGTAGCGTGGGGGGGGGGGCAGGGGGTGCCGTGGCCCCGGGCGCAACATTTAGGGGGGCGAAATTCCGTGCGGCTTGCCTCCTCCTAATTTTTATTTCCTGTGTCCCCGATCTCTGGCCGCCATGTTTAATTTCCGGTGGCCTGTGATTGGGTGTATGGGGGTCATGTGTGGCGTGAGGCTGGCCAGTCCGCGATCCGCACATGACCCCCATATGCCCAATCAGAGTGCGCCGGGAAACATTAAACATGGCAGCGGGAGACATGCACTGTAAAGGAGCCCGCTGTCTCCTCCTCCACCTGTCTCTGTGGTGCAGCTCTGTGTGTGGAGCGGGGCTCTGTGGAGATGGGACTGGAGCATGGATGTCTGTGGATGGCCTCGGGTGGATGACGCTGCCTGGCGGGGACTCTAACACTCTAGTGGAGCGCAGTAGAGGGGCGACTCGGCTCAGTAGAGATGGGACTCGGAGCATGGATGGAGGTGCAGCGTCTAACACCATGGAGTGCGCTGCGGGTGGATGGCGCTGGCGGGGAGTCGGGACAGAGACAGAGGTAAGGAGGACTCAGAGGATGGATTTGCACACAGCTGTGGGGAGGGGGTGTGAGTAGTACAGGAAGTAGGACGCAGACTGTAGGTGTCGGGGGTCAGTGTATGTTTTGGGGGGTCAGTATATGTTTTGGGGGGTCAGTGTATGTGTCGGGGGTCAGTGTAGCTGCCGGGTAGGTGTCGGGGGTCAGTGTATGTGTTGGGGGTCAGTGTATGTGTCGGGTAGGTGTCGGGGGTCAGTGTATGTGTTGGGGGTCAGTGTATGTGCCGGGTCAGTGTAGCTGTTGGGTAGGTGTCGGGGGTCAGTGTATGTGATGGGGGTCAGTGTATGTGCCGAGTCAGTGTAGCTGTTGGGTAGGTGTCGGGGGTCAGTGTATGTGTTGGGGGTCAGTGTATGTGTCGGGTAGGTGTCGGGGGTCAGTGTATGTGTTGGGGGTCAGTGTATGTGCCGAGTCAGTGTAGCTGTTGGGTAGGTGTCGGGGGTCAGTGTATGTGTTGGGGGTCAGTGTATGTGTCGGGTAGGTGTCGGGGGTCAGTGTAGGTGTTGGGGGTCAGTGTATGTGTCGGGTAGGTGTCGGGGGTCAGTGTAGGTGTCGGGGGTCAGATAGGTCACATATGTTCAAAAAATGGAGAGTGCCGCGCTATGTGGTTAAATCCATGTGTGAAATAAATGTTATACCTTGAAGTGTAAACAAATGATATGTGATAAATGTATTAAAAGGAAAACTAATGCAGAGTCCAAAAAGAACACAACAGCAAATCCGTGAAGGGTTAACTCCCAAAAAGACACATTGCTTGCCAAGAAAGTGAAGATAACGTTCTGTGAATAATAAGTCCCAAAATTCTCTGGTAATACCCTGGTTTATTTTGGGACTTATTATTCACCAAACTTTGTGTGTGGGTTAGTGGTCAGTGTTTACTGCATACTTACTAGTGTAGTGTAGTGGCCAATGTGGGAATCGGGTAGGTCAGTGTAATGGTCAGTCTAGGAATCGTGTAGGTCAGTGTAGAGGTCAATGTAGGAATCGGGTAGGTCAGTGCAGTGGACAGGTAGGTCAGTGTAGAGGTCAATGTAGGAATCGGGTAGGTCAGTGCAGTGGACAGGTAGGTCAGAGTAGAGGTCAATGTAGGAATCGGGTAGGTCAGTGCAGTGGACAGGTAGGTCAGTGTAGTGGTCAGTCTAGGAATCATGTAGGTCAGTGTAGAGGTCAATGTAGGAATCGGGTAGGTCAGTGCAGTGGACAGGTAGGTCAGTCTAGGAATCATGTAGGTCAGTGTAGAGGTCAATGTAGGAATCGGGTAGGTCAGTGTAGAGGTCAATGTAGGAATCGGGTAGGTCAGTGCAGTGGACAGGTAGGTCAGTGTAGAGGTCAATGTAGGAATCGGGTAGGTCAGTGCAGTGGACAGGTAGGTAAGTGTAGTGGTCAGTCTAGGAATCATGTAGGTCAGTGTAGAGGTCAATGTAGGAATTGGGTAGGTCAGTGCAGTGGACAGGTAGGTCAGTCTAGGAATCATGTAGGTCAGTGTAGAGGTCAATGTAGGAATCGGGTAGGTCAGTGTAGAGGTCAATGTAGGAATCGGGTAGGTCAGTGCAGTGGACAGGTAGGTCAGTGTAGTGGTCAGTCTAGGAATCATGTAGGTCCATGTTGAGGTTAGTGTAGTGGTCAGTATAGGAATCGGGTTGGTCAGTGCAGTGGACAGGTAGGTCAGTCTAGGAATCGGGTAGGTCAGTGCAGTGGACAGGTAGGTCAGTGTAGTGGTCAGTCTAGGAATCATGTAGGTCCATGTTGAGGTCAGTGTAGTGGTCAGTATAGGAATCGGGTAGGTCCATGTTGAGGTTAGTGTAGTGGTCAGTCTAGGAATCAGGTAGGTCCATGTTGAGGTTAGTGTAGTGGTCAGTATAGGAATCGGGTAGGTCAGTGCAGTGGACAGGTAGGTCAGTGTAGTGGTCAGTATAGGAATCGGGTTGGTCAGTACTATTGTAAGAAGGGAAGGGACTCAGGGAGTGCTAAAAGTTAGGGGGGGGGGGGGCCCAAATTCCTTGCCTTGCCCCGGGCGCTGACAACCCACGCTACGCCACTGTGTCCGGGCAAATATATATATATTTGTTCTCCATCTTCTAGATCTGCCCGGAGTTCAGCTTCCATCGTTGTCTTTTTTTGCACTTCCTCTAATCGTTGCGTTTTTCTTGTACAGCGGTCCTGTTCGTTGCCCTGTGCGCTCTGCTGGCATTTAAAGTTGAAGATCTTCTCAACGGGTGCCCCGCCTGTATCGCGTCTTTAGTCATAATGTCCGTGGTCGCCGTTGCCATTACCGGGATCATCTGGAGGCAACCGGAATGCAAAACCAAACTGACCTTCAAGGTAGGTTCCGCCTCCCCCACCCCCCACCAACCTGGCCACCCGCCCCCCCGCCATGGCCGAAGATCTTCATATTTTAATCAACATAGTTGAACAAACCCTACCCTGGCCAGTGCGATCTACAATGAAAGAACTGATACTACTAACCACTAGGAGGGGTCAGGGCCGGAACAAGGGGTGGGCAGGAGGTGTCAGGCCCGGGACAAGGGGTGGGCAGGAGGGATTGCATCGGGACAAGGGGTGGGCAGGAGGTGTCGGGGCCGGGACAAGGGGTGGGCAGGAGGTGTCGGGGCCGGGACAAGGGGTGGGCAGGAGTTGTCTGGGCCGGGACAAGGGGTGGGCAGGAGGTGTCGGGGCCGGGACAAGGGGTGGGCAGGAGGTGTCGGGGCCGGGACAAGGGGTGGGCAGGAGGTGTCGGGGCCGGGACAAGGGGTGGGCAGGAGGTGTCGGGGCCGGGGACAAGGGGTGGGCAGGAGGGGTCGGGCCGGGACAAGGGGTGGGCAGGAGGTGTCGCGGCAGGGATAAGGGGTGGGCAGGAGGTGTCAGGGCAGGGACAAGGGTAGGACAGGAGGGGTCAGGGCCAGGACAAGTTGAACAAACCCTACCCTGGCCGGTGCGATATACAATGAAAGAACTGATACTACTAACCACTAGGAGTGGTCAGGGCCGGAAACAAGGGGTGAGCAGGAGGTGTCAGGCCCGGGACAAGGGGTGGGCAGGAGGGATTGGGTCGGGACAAGGGGTGGGCAGGAGGTGTAGGGGCCAGGACAAGGGGTGGGCAGGAGGGGTTGGGGCCGGGACAAGGGGTGGGCAGGAGGTGTCAGGGCCAGGACAAGGGGTGGGCAGGTGGACTTGGGGCCGGGACAAGGGGTGGGCAGGAGGGGTCGGGCCGGGACAAGGGGTGGGCAGGAGGTGTCGCGGCAGGGATAAGGGGTGGGCAGGAGGTGTCAGGGCAGGGTCAAGGGTAGGACAGGAGGGGTCAGGGCCGGGACAAGTGGTGGCAGGAGGTGTCAGGTCTGGGACAAGGGGTGGGCAGGAGGAGCCGGGGCCGGGACAAGGGGTGGGCAGGAGGTGTCGAGGCCGGGACAAGGGGTGGGCAGGAGGTGTCGAGGCCGGGACAAGGGGTGGGCAGGAGGTGTCGAGGCCGGGACAAGGGGTGGGCAGGAGGTGTCAGGGCCGGGACAAGGGGTGGGCAGGAGGGGGCGGGGCCGGGACAAGGGGTGGGCCAGGACTAGGGCTGGGCAGGAGGGGTCAGGGCCGGGACAAGGGTGGGCAGGAGGTGTCGCGGCAGGGATAAGGGGTGGGCAGGAGGTGTCAGGGCAGGGACAAGGGTAGGACAGGAGGGGTCAGGGCCGGGACAAGTTGAACAAACCCTACCCTGGCCGGTGCGATATACAATGAAAGAACTGATACTACTAACCACTAGGAGTGGTCAGGGCCGGAAACAAGGGGTGAGCAGGAGGTGTCAGGCCCGGTACAAGGGGTGGGCAGGAGGGATTGGGTCGGGACAAGGGGTGGGCAGGAGGTGTAGGGGCCAGGACAAGGGGTGGGCAGGAGGGGTTGGGGCCGGGACAAGGGGTGGGCAGGAGGTGTCAGGGCCAGGACAAGGGGTGGGCAGGTGGACTTGGGGCCGGGACAAGGGGTGGGCAGGAGGGGTCGGGCCGGGACAAGGGGTGGGCAGGAGGTGTCGCGGCAGGGATAAGGGGTGGGCAGGAGGTGTCGGGGCCGGGACAAGGGGTGGGCAGGAGGTGTCGGGGCCGGGACAAGGGGTGGGCAGGAGGAGCCGGGGACAAGGGGTGGGCAGGAGGTGTCGCGGCAGGGATAAGGGGTGGGCAGGAGGGGTCGGGGCCGGGACAAGGGGTGGGCAGGAGGGGTCGGGGCCGGGACAAGGGGTGGGCAGGAGGGGTCGGGCCGGGACAAGGGGTGGGCAGGAGGTGTCGCGGCAGGGATAAGGGGTGGGCAGGAGGTGTCGGGGCCGGGACAAGGGGTGGGCAGGAGGTGTGGGCGGGGCCGGGACAAGGGGTGGGCAGGAGGAGCCGGGGACAAGGGGTGGGCAGGAGGTGTCGCGGCAGGGATAAGGGGTGGGCAGGAGGTGTCAGGGCAGGGTCAAGGGTAGGACAGGAGGGGTCAGGGCCGGGACAAGTGGTGGCAGGAGGTGTCAGGTCTGGGACAAGGGGTGGGCAGGTCAAGGTGGGCCGGGGACAAGGGGTGGGCAGGAGGGTGTCGAGGCCGGGACAAGGGGTGGGCAGGAGGTGTCGAGGCCGGGACAAGGGGTGGGCAGGAGGTGTCGGGGCCGGGACAAGGGGTGGGCAGGAGGTGTCGGGGCCGGGACAAGGGGTGGGCAGGAGGTGTCGGGGCCGGGACAAGGGGTGGGCAGGAGGTGTCGGGGCCGGGACAAGGGGTGGGCAGGAGGTGTCAGGGCCGGGACAAGGGGTGGGCAGGAGGGGGCGGGGCCGGGACAAGGGGTGGGCCAGGACTAGGGCTGGGCAGGAGGGGTCAGGGCCGGGACAAGGGGTGGGCAGGAGGTGTCAGGGCCGGGACAAGGGGTGGGCAGGAGGTGTCAGGCCCGGGACAAGGGGTGGGCAGGAGGAGATGGGCCGGGACAAGGTTTTTTTTTGGGTGAAAGTGTGGCAAAGGCTTTATCAGGAGCTGTTCTGGGCAACGCCGTAGATGTAAAAATGAATCTCTATGGAATTTTTTTTTTATAGTGAACTCTGTCTTGTATCAGGTGTGTCGCTCTTATCATGACGGTGACCTCGGTTCGGGACGATAAGCGGCTTCAGAAGTATAAATAGTTCAATGTCATTTCTCCACCAGGTGCCGGCCCTCCCCGTCCTCCCATTATTCAGCGTCTTCATAAACCTGTACTTCATGATGCAGCTGAAGGCTGACACCTGGATCCGATTCGCAGTGTGGATGGCGCTAGGTGAGCACCATGGACTTGGATTATCTTCATATATAAAGTTATCGCCAAATTAACTATATATTTTTTTTTTTTACATTTTTTTGCAATTTTTTTTATGTTACACGCGATTTGCGCAGTCATTTATCAGGCGCACATTTTAAGGTAATAAAATGCAGTTAAATAATTTTTAGTGCACACAAATAGACACGCGCACTGCCGAAAAATTCTTTTTTTTTTTTTTCATTTTCTTTTTTTTTTTGCTTTTTTTGGAAATTTGGAAGATTCAAAAAAAAAAAAAACTTTTTTGTTTCATTGTTTTTTTGCTTTTTTCGCAAATTCTGGAAAATCTAAAAATATTTTATTTGTTTACGTTTTTATCTGTTTTTTTGCTTTTTTCCGAATTTCAAAAAAAAAAAAAAAAAAAGAAACAAAAACGAAAAAATTCAGTAATTTCTCATTTTAGAATTTCTCATTTGATTTTTAATTAAATTTTTGTTGATTATAATTACATTTATATTATTTACACTTTAAATGTTTTTTAATTGTCTGTATTGCTACCACAAGGGGCTAATAAGTCACCTGAATAAGGAAAGTGATGGCAGGATGACATCCAAAACAGTATTCCTTTATTAACCACTTCCTTACTGGGCACCTACAACCCCCTTCGTGCCCAGGCGAAATTTCAGCTTCCGGCACTGCGTCACTTTAACCACTTAAGCCCCGGACCAAAATGCAGGTAAAGGACCTTGCCCCTTTTTGCGATTCGGCACTGCTTCGTTTTAACTGACAATTGCGCGGTCGTGCGACGCGGCTCCCAAACAAAATCGGCGTCCTTTTTTCCCCACAAATGGAGCTTTCTTTTGGTGGTATTTGATCACCTCTGCGGTTTTTATTTTTTGCGCTATTAACAAAAATAGAGCGACAATTTTAAAAAAAATGCAATATTTTTTACTTTTTGCTACAATAAATATCCCCCAAAAATATATAAAAAAACATTTTTTTTCCTCAGTACATATTCCGATACGTATTCTTCTACGTATTTTTGGTAAAAAAAATCGCATTAAGCGTTTATCGGTCGGTTTTCGCAAAATTTATAGCGTTTACAAAATAAGGGATAGTTTTATTGCATTTTTATTAATTATTATTTTTTTACTACTAATAGCGGCGATCAGCGATTTTTTTCGTGACTGCGACAATATGGCGGACACTTCGGACAATTTTGACACATTTTTGGGACAATTGTCATTTTCACAGCAAAAAATGCATTTAAATTGCATTGTTTACTGTGGAAATGACAGTTGCAGTTTGGGAGTTAACCACAGGTGGCGCTGTAGGGGATGTGTGACCTAATGTGTGTGTTTACAACTGTACGGGGGTGTGGCTGTAGGTGTGACATCATCGATCGCGTCCCCCTATTACAGGGATGACGCGATCGATGCTGCGGCCACAGAGAAGCACGGGGAAGCCGTGTGTACACGCGGCTCTCCCCGTTCTTCCGCTCCAGGGACGGATCGCCGCACTCCAGCGGCGATCGGGTCCGCGAATCCCGCGGTCCCGGTCCTGGAGCTTCGGACCGGGTCACGGGCGCGCGCCCGCGACCCACGGCTGGGTACTAAAATCAACGTATATATACGTTGATGTGCCCAGCCGTGACATTCTGCCGACGTAAATGTGCAGTAGGCGGTCCTTAAGTGGTTAACTGACATTTGCGCGGTCGTGCGACGTGGCTCCCAAACAAAATTGGCATCCTTTTTTCCCCACAAATAGAGATTTCTTTTGGTGGTATTTGGTCACCCGTGCGTTTTTTATTTTTTGCTTTATAAACAGAAAAAGAGCGACAATTTAAAAATATATATATATATTTTTTACTTGTTGCTATAATAAATATCCCATTTTTTTTAAAAACTGTTTTTTTTCTCAGTTAAGGCCGATACGTATTCTTCTACGTATTTTTGTAAAAATAAAAAAATAAAAAATTGCAATAAGCGACTGCTTTGCGCAAAAGTTATAGCACCTACAAAATAGGGGACAGAATTATGATTTTTTTTTTATATATTTTTTTTTTACTAGTAATGGCGGCGATCTGCGATTTTTATTGGGACTGCGACATTACGGCAGACACTTTTGACACATTTTTGGCGCCATTCACATTTATATAGCGACCAGTGCTATAAATATGCACTAATTACTGTATAAATGTGACTGGCATTGAAGGGGTTAACACTAGGGGGTGAGGAAGGGGTTAAATGTGTATCCTGGGTGTGTTCTAACTGTGTGGGGGGAGGGGGGTGACTGAGGGAGGTGACCGATGCTGTGTCCCTATGTACAAGGGACACAGATCGGTCTCCTCTCTCCCTGACAGGACGTGGAGCTCTGTGTTTACACACAGAGCTCCACATCCCTGCTCTGTCACCGCCGATCGCATGTACCTGGCGGACACCGCATCAAATCCTCGGCGATGCGGCGGCACTGTTTTTCCCCGCTGCGCGCGCGGGGAATACAACAACATTGACGTCCAAAGACGTGACCCCGGCAGCTCAGGTCCGCGCTGTTGACGTCTTTTGTCAATAGCGCGGATCTGTACTGGTTAAATACTTGTACAGAGCTGTAAAACTTCCTACGTCCTTCCTACGTCCGAAACGCGTAGGGTGTTTTACAGCTCTGTACAAGTATTTAATAAAGGAATACTGTTTTGTATGTCCTGCGTGCCGACCATCACTTTCCTTATTCTGGCACGTTGGAGATGTTGGCAGCCTCAAGGTCTGAGCACCGGGCGGAGCTTTTATGTGGGAAGGTTGAAGCACCTAGACCAGTGACGGATGAACCCTGTCACCGCAGATGTTTTGGAACTAGATTTCCCATGATGCTCCTGCACTCTGCAGTGTAGTGGAGCATCGTGGGAAGTGTAGTTCCAACACATCTGGGGTGCCGAGGTTCCCCATCACTGGCCTAGATGGCCTTTTTTTTCTAACTATGAAACATTTTCTGATCTTTTCTTTTTTATGTTTTTAGGGTTCCTCATCTATTTTTGTTACGGGATATGGAACAGCACCGAGGAGCGCATTGATAAAAATAAGGACAGTCTTCTGAAAACAAACAAAGCTCCTCCCAAGTCGAAAAGCCAGGAACTGTCCTCGGGGGCGACGGTGTGTTGACCTCTTTGAGTTCGGAGACGAGTGGCGTGTACAGTATATTTATTAGGGGGGGGGTCTGCCTTCATCCATTTCAAAAATAATTATGGCCCTAATTGTTACATCCTCATTTCTGTGGTCTACAGGTGGTATTCAGAGATGAAGACCGCCATCTGTTCTTCCAATGCACAAGTCTATTGTAGGGTGATATCATAAGACCTATAGATGGCTAGCTTTGCAGTCCAGGCTTCTCCTGCCTACAGCTTGCAGTTCCCAGATCTGCTTGGTCACTCTTCTGGCAGCTTATAGTGTAATGTGGATCTGCAGTATTGGACCAATGTAAATGGAGGGTGTTTGGCGTGATGGCGAAGGATGGCGCCGGGTGAAGCCCCAGTGAAAGAATGTCACCAACACACCATTAAGGATTCTCATGGATTTATTGGTGGGATGTCACAATAGTCGGATAAGGTCGCCATCTTCCTTGTTAACATGAGGAAGGAACCCTATAAGATCCTGAAATAATGACCATATCTTGCCAATGTGAAGTTCCACCAATAAATCCATGGGACTCCTCACTGGAGTGATGGTGACCTTACTTCTTCTCGGGAAGCTAGTGAGGTATTACATTGTCTCAACGGCTCGACGCTCCATGATGGTCGTACGTTGGCTGTAGATTCTTATGGATTTATTGGTGGAATCTCAGATAAGGTCGCCATCTTCCTTGTTACCATGAATAAGGAAGCCTACAAGCCCCTGAAATGTTGACAGTATCTGGCCAATGTGATGTTCCACCAATAAATCCATGGGACTCCTCACTGGAGTGATGGGGACCTTTCATTCTTCTCGGGAAGCTAGTGAAGTATTACATTGTCTCAACGGCTTGGTGCCCCATGATGGTCGTACGTTGGCTGTAGATTCTCATGGATTTATTGGTGGGATGTCACAATAGTCAGATAAAGTCGCCATCTTCCTCGTCACTGCGTCACCTTGAAGAAGGAACCCTACAAGACCCTGAAATGTGACGTTCCACCAATAAATCCATGGACCTCCTCACCTTACTTCTTCTCGGGAAGCTAGTGAGGTATTACATTGTCTCAACGGCTCGGCGCACCATGATGGTCGTACGTTGGCTGTAGATTCTCATGGATTTATTGGTGGGATGTGGCAATAGTCAGATAAAGTCGCCATCTTCCTCGTCACTGCGTCACCTTGAAGAAGGAACCCTACAAGACCCTGAAATGTGATGTTCCACCAATAAATCCATGGACCTCCTCACCTTACTTCTTCTCGGGAAGCTAGTGAGGTATTACATTGTCTCAACGGCTCGGCGCACCATGATGGTCGTACGTTGGCTGTAGATTCTCATGGATTTATTGGTGGGGTGTCACAATAGTCAGATAAGGTCGCCATCTTCCTCGTTGCCATGAAGAAGGAAGCCTACAATCCCCTGAAATGTTTACCTCACCTGGCCATTGTGACGTTCCACCAAGATATCCATGGGACTCCTCACTGGAGTGATGGGGACCTTTCATTCTTCTCGGGCAGCTAGTGAAGTATTACATTGTCTCAAAGCTCCATGATGGTCGTACGTTGGCAGGATCATCTCACTCTTGTAGTGTAGTCTTCCGTGTTCTTCACATACACATTTATTTATTTTTGTATCCATTTCTTTTGTCTCATTTATGATGAGATACAAAACATAAACACAATCAGTGGCAGCGTTGTAATGCCGAGGATACATTCCCGTTGCAACGTGCCAGAAGATTTTTTTATAACATTTGAAATGAACTGAGAGCATGCGATTCCCCCGATAACCGGCTGATTATTGTACTCGCCGACTTCACACAAGGAAGACGTATTCTAGGCATTCCAGACTGAACGGATGAAGAATTTAAAAAAGTTTACAGATTTAGGAAATATTTATTGTATTTAACTTGTACTTGATATTCAGCGACTTCTCAAAGTGCTACTTGAACCTTAAATGTTCCCGAATGGTGGAGATGGATGAAGCCTGAGAGATGCACATTTCATCCACCTTTCTCATTTTTGATTTCTCTTGTGTGTTTTCTAAAACATCGTTCATCATCCCTCATTGGAGGATCGAACATTATACCCAACCAGACTGACTGTATGTATGATTTTCTGAAATTCGACAGCTGCTATCTCATATGAAGCTTGCAGGTTCCACATGTGCTATAAGGCCAAACGGTTGTGGACATCTGACCATCACACCTATATGAGCTTGTTGGACATCCTTCCTAGTTCAAAACCATACCCACCCCCCCTTCACTATGGACATTAATATAGAGTTGACCCACTTCCCCACCCTTCCCCAAGGCCATTAATATGGGATTGACTCCCTCCCCCACTCTTCTCCATGGCCATTAATATAGGATTGACTCCCTCCCCCACCCTTCTCCATGGCCATTAATATAGGATTGACTCCCTCCCCCACCCTTCTCCACGGCCATTAATATAGGATTGACTCCCTCCCCCACCCTTCTCCATGGCCATTAATATAGGATTGACTCCCTCCCCCACCCTTCTCCATGGCCATTAATATAGAGTTGTCCCACTTCCCCACCCTTCTCCATGGCCATTAATATAGGATTTACCCAATTCCCCACCCTTTTCTATGGCCATTTATATAGAGCCCACCCTTCTCCATGGCCATTAATATAGAATTGTGGCTATAAACTCTTCTGTGAAGGCTTTTCACAAGATTTTGGGGGGTGTCTGTGGAAATTTGTGCCCATTTGTGAGGTCAGGTTCTGCTGTTGAATGAAAAGACCTGACTCACGTGTTAGGCCTCATTTTGGGCACCAAAAACAAACACCTGGCTCACCATCGGTATTCCAATTAATCCCAAAGGTGATCAGTAGGGTCAAAGTTGACCAATCAACCCATGTCTTTATGGAACTGGTCATTCCATGTCTTTATGAAGCTGGTCCAAACCAATCAACCCATGTCTTTATGGAGCTCCATAAAGACATGGGTTGACGAGCTCCATAAAGACATGGGTTGACGAGCTCCATAAAGACATGGGTTGACGAGCTCCATAAAGACATGGGTTGACGAGCTCCATAAAGACATGGGTTGACGAGCTCCATAAAGACATGGGTTGACGAGCTCCATAAAGACATGGGTTGACGAGCTCCATAAAGACATGGGTTGACGAGCTCCATAAAGACATGGGTTGACGAGCTCCATAAAGACATGGGTTGACGAGCTCCATAAAGACATGGGTTGACGAGCTCCATAAAGACATGGGTTGACGAGCTCCATAAAGACATGGGTTGATTGGTTTGGACCAGCTCCATAAAATCAACCCATGTCTTTATGGAGCTGGTCAACCCATGTCTTTTATTGAGCTGGTCCAAACCAATCAGCCCGTGTTATTATGGAACCATATCTTTAGGGAGTTGGTTTAGTACACAGGGGAGGCACAGAACTAAAATGGGTCTTCACCAAACTGTTACCACAATTGTCTACAATGGTCTTTGTATGATGGAGGATTCCCAAATATGTAGGAAGGGCTGTAGGTGTGATGGTCAGGTGTATACAAACATTGGTCATATGGTGCACCTGCCATGCAGTAGCTTTACACCACTTACCCTATTAAAGGGCAAAGAGAGTGTAGGGGAAACCCCTTTTCTGGATCCCTTCAGTAGAGCTTCATAGGACTTTCCTCTTCTCCAATCGGTATTTTATTTCAAGCACTTATTTCCTTGGCGTTTGATTACTGGAACACATTGATATTGGTGAGTTTTATTTATTGTGTTCAACCGCCGCCGTGTGTGTGTGAGGTGAGAGCAAGTACAGAATAAAAGGATATATATTGATTATTTTTTGTAGTGAGGACCGCATGTTTTAAAGCGTTCGTCCAGCCAAAACTTTTTTGTACTAAATTTTGGATAGAATGGGTAACGTTTAGAAGAACCTGTTTTTAGAACTATCCGATATTTGGTTTATATCCCAACAGGAAACAGTTTGCCAATTTTATCCAAAATCGAATATTTTGGCTGGAGATACATTGTAACCAATTCAGTTGTATATCTTTGTACTGCTGTTTTTAGGTTACATCTTTTTTTTGTTCCCCTCCTATGTTGTGTTTGTGATCTAGAACAGTGGTCTCCAAACTGTGGCCCTTTGCTGGCTTTTATCGGCCTATTTCATCCACAGTGGAACAATGGGGCATAATCCCCCCTTCCACCCATGGAACCCAATAAGGGGAAAAATTCCTCCCAATGACACCAATAATGGGTCAATATTTCTCCCAATGACACCGGCGATGGGGCACCACTCCTCCCAATGACACCAACGATAGGGCACAATTCTATCCAACAATAGGGCACAGTTCTTCCCAATGACACCAACGATGGGCACAGTTCTTCCCAATGACACCAACGATAGGGCCCAATTCTTTCTAATGACACCAACGATAGGGCACAACTCCTCCCAATGACACCAACGATAGGGCACAACTCCTCCCAATGACACCAACGATAGGGCCCAACTCCTCCCAATGACACCAACGAGAGGGCACAACTCCTCCCAATGACACCAACGATAGGGCCCAACTCCTCCCAATGACACCAACGATAGGGCACAATTCTATCCAACAATAGGACACAGTTCTTCCCAATGACACCAACAATGGGCACAATTCTATCCAATGACACCATCGATGGGCACAATTCTATCTAATGACACCATCGATGGGCACAATTCTATCCAATGACACCAACGATAGGGCTCAATTCTTCCCAATGACACCAACGATAGGGCCCAATTCTTCCCAATGACACCAACGATAGGGCCCAATTCTTCCCAATGACACCAAAGACGGAGCATTGTGTTTTCCCCACTGACTGCAGGACCTTTTCTACTCCCAATGGCCAAGTCCAGCCCCCCTAAAGCCCCAAAGGACAGAAAGTTTGGAGACCCCCTGATCTGGAAGACTTGTCTTTATTTCCTTCATTAAGGACCGTTTAGATGTGTTACCCCACGTTGTGTCACATATTTAATGTGTGTTGTGTTAAGGCTGCTTATTGAAAACCAATGGGCTGCCAAAATGTCACAACATTTGTAATGCAGCACCCTATGGTGCGTTGTCGCTTCACTGCATTGAGATGCTAATGACAACACATGGGGGGGGGGGGGGGGCAAAGTGCAAAATCTGGTGCAGCTGTGCCTAGAAACCAATTCGCTTCCAGAATTTCTTGTCAAAGCTTCACTGAAGAAGCTGAAATTAGAAGCTGATTGGCTGCACCAGATTCCGAGTGCTCCAAATTTAGAACCCCCCCTAATGTTTGCTGTGCATTGTGGTAATACACATCCAGCACAAAGATATAAATGGGCCCCTAGCGTGACAGGTAAACGGGCCCCTAGCGTGACAGGTAAACGGGCCCCTAGCGTGACAGGTAAACGGGCCCCTAGCGTGACAGGTAAACGGGCCCCTAGCGTGACAGGTAAACGGGCCCCTAGCGTGACAGGTAAACGGTCCCCTAGCGTGACAGGTAAACGGTCCCCTAGCGTGACAGGTAAACGGGCCCCTAGCGTGACAGGTAAACGGGCCCCTAGCGTGACAGGTCAATAACAGGACGTATTTTATACCCGGTATCCGTATTTATTGAGTTGCGTACATCACTGTGACCCGTATTATGAATCGCAGGGATCAGAAAGGCAACATTGTATCTTCCAGAGAGATCGTTGGAAACTTTGTTGCTCTATCTTTGTTTTGTAATGTAACTCTTATATATTGTATATTATATTGTATATTTTTTAATGGCCTTCCTGCTGTATAGAAAGTGATGTTTGTTTTTTGTTTTTTTTATGGAAATGTAGGAATCTAATGTTGTGTGTTCTCTATAACATCGGATATAATTCATTCTAACTGTATTTTTTTACAAATAAATATTGTGTGTTTTTTTCTATTCTTGGCTTTTCTGGCTTTTCATTGGTTTAAAACTCGCATTCCCTAGACCAGTGTTTCTATACCCAGCCTTCAAGTACCCCCCAACAGGCCATGTTTACAGGTTTTCCTTTATCTTGCACATGTGCTTTAACCACTTAAAGCGGAGTTCCACCAAAAAACATAAAATTTAAAGGCAGCAGCTACAAATACTGCAGACTTTTTTTTTTTTTTAACAGAAGGAATATGTATTGAAATAGTCACACGATTACAGGCTTATACAGTACAGGTAGTACAGCTCAGAGCATCAAGACATCCAGAGGTATTCACATTGGGAAGTACAGGCTAGACACACAACCAGCATTCCTAATAAGTAATTGTAAATTTAAATTTAAAAATGTAAATTTAAGAGGGGGAAGGGCAGGGGGGGAGGGGAAGAGGAGTAGGGAGGGAGGGGGAGGAAGCACAGCATCCCCGGTACCATAAATCATCCATCAATTAGAAGGAGGAGGGGAGGGGAAGAGAGGGAGGGGGGAGCTGAAAGGGTCCTCCGCCCCCGCCAAGGGGGCGAAGGACTAGCAAATAACAGGTCATGTCAAACCGTTAGGCGTCGGGCCGCCACCCATGCCGCCCAAATTTTTTCGAACTTCTGAGGGCAGTTACGCCCCATGTATGTTAGCTTGTATAGGGGCAGAGTGTCATTGATCAGCTTACGCCAAAGGGACAGCCCAGGGGGCTCTGAAGCCTTCCACTGGAGCAGGATCGCCTTTCTGGCATAAAAGGCAGAGTAGAAAATAAACAGTTTTTTGTGGGTCGTGGTGGGCAGGTTATCAGTGATCCCTAGCAGCAGTATCAAGCGGTCCAACGCAACAGCCATGCCACAAATCGAGGTCATATCAGCTACCACTTGCTCCCAAAATTCCTGAATCCGTGGGCAGAGCCAAACCATATGTATAAAATTTCCCACTTCTGACCTACACCTAGGGCATTTATCCTCAGAGGTGCGGTAAATCACCGCCAGCCTCTGTGGCGTATAGTAAACCCTGTGGATGAACTTCAATTGTATAAATCGTTCCCTCGCCGAAATCATAAGGGGGATGCACTGCTGCATACCCTCGGATCCGGGCCTCAGTCGTGAGGGCCGGCAGATCTCTTTGCCAGGCCGAAAAAGCCCGCGAAGCCCCAGGGCCCGTCGCACAGGTCAGTCTAAAATAGATAGACGAAAGCGTTCTATCTGTGAAGCGTGAGGAGAGGACTCGCTCCACCGAGTGGGGCTCTACCTGAATAGGGTCCGGGAACTGCGCTCGGACCGCATGGCGGAGCTAGAGGAATCGAAAAAACATCCAGGGAGGTAGCCCAAACTTACCTTTCAAGGACGCAAAAGTGAGCAATCGACCCTCCGGCATGATATCTCGGAGTGTTTTGACCCCGTATCTTGCCCACAACTGCGGGTCCGGCACAGTCCTCAGGTGGGGCAAAGATGGGTTCCCCCACAAGGGGACGTGGGGGGAGAAGGTTCCGGGCCGAACCAGAAGCCTCGAAACCTGTCCCCACACCGTCACCGTGGTCTTCATAGGCGTAGTAATTAGTGGGCTAGCCCTGACCCCGCGATATACCAAATGACTCAATTCGGTATAAGACCCCAAAACCGCTGCCTCGAGGGTAGTTGCCGGGTTGGCACAGTCCTGCGCAAACCACCACCGGACCGACACCAGGACGGCCGCCCAGTAGTATTTCTGAAAGTTAGGGAGGGCCAGACCTCCCTCCGACAAGGGGAGCTGCAGTATCGGCCTACCCACCCGCGGGACCGTGGCCTGCCAGATAAACGAGCCGACCACCCGATCCAGCTTAGAAAAAAAGGCCCTGGGGATACCTATCGGTGTGTGCCTGAACACGTATAGAAACTTGGGGAGGAAGGTCATCTTAACTAAGTTGACTCTACCCACCGGCGTGAGGGGCAGGGTCTTCCAGGTCGCACACTTTAGGAGGAACTGCTGAAAAATGGGTTGCACATTAGACTCAACATAGTCGTGGAGGCGTCGCCGGACCCGAATGCCCAGGTATTTAAAATCGTCCACCCACTGAAGGGGGGCCGGCAGGGGAGAAGGAGGGGGGGAGCCGCGCAGAGAGAAGAGGACCGACTTGTCCCAATTAACCCTTATACCTGAGAACCTACCAAAGACATCAATAAGGAGTAAGGCGGCTGACAGGGAACTACGGGGGTCATTAAGGTAAAGGAGAGTGTCGTCCTCATACATGGACACCTTCTCAACAATGGGGCCAACCTGTATACCGACAACTTCCGGAGAGGATCGGAGCAACATCGCCAGAGGCTCGATGGCTAGGGCAAATAGTGCCGGGGAGAGGGGGCACCCCTGCCTCGTACCCCGGTGGAGTGGTGAAAGGCGCGGAGAGGACACCATATACTGCAGACTTTTAATCTAAGTACACTTACCTGTCCTGGGCACCCGAAGCCAATCTGTCCCTCGGTTCTTGGGTGCTGCCGCCGTCATCTTTGGCTTCATTTCCTGGTTCCCTACTACGCGTGCGTAACCCCACTGGTCCCTGCTGTCTTCTGGGACCTGTGTGTCTCCCACGCCGGACGTGGCATAGGTCACTGCGGTGATCTATGCCCGGAAGTGGGAAAAAAATACCTGGATTAAACAGGTATCTGCTCCCCCCCCTCCCCCAGAAAGGTGCCAAATGTGACACCGGAGGGTTCCAAAAAGCAAAAGTTTCATTTTTGGGTGGAACTCCGCTTTAAATACTTGGCCTTTTTTTCAATGACACTCACCAGAGGGGTGACACCCGTTGGTAGCGGCACCGCTAACACCGCCCACTGCCCTGCTGATCTTGCGGCTGTGTCCCTCAGGGTGACCAAAGCCACCTCCACCTCCTCTCTGTTTACATCCAAAGAAGAGGAGCCGAGGGACACACAGCGCTGTGTTTATCCGTCCGTGTTCTGAGGTCTGTACACTCAACTCTGTTATGTAATGTATATGGACATGTGCGAGGGGGGGGTGCTATGGGAGAGCAGAGGGGGTGTCTATACTAAGGGGGCGTCTGCACTGGGGGGTGTCTATACAGAGGGGGTCTGCACTGATGGGGGGGTTCAATTCTTAGTGGGGGGGTCTATACTAAGAAAAGGGGGTCTGTACTCCGTAAGGGGGAGGTCTATACTGAGGGAGGGTGGTCTTACTTATACTAAGGGTGGGGGGTCTGTACTGAGGGGCCGTCTGTACTTAGTAGGGTGGTCTATATAGTTAGTGGAGGGGGTCTGTACTTGGTGGGGAGAGGTCTATACTAAAGGGAGGGGGGTCTGTACTGAGGGGAGGTCTATATTGATGGAGGGGGTCTGTACTTAGTGAGGTGGGTCTATACTGCGGGAGGGGGTCTGTACTTAGTGGGGGGTCTATACTTAAGAAGAGGGGTCTGTAGTTAGTGGAAGGTCTATACTTAGTGACGGGGAGGTCTATACTAAGGGAAGGGGGTCTGTACTGAGGGAGAGGTCTGTACTTAGTAGGGGATCTATAGTTAGTGGAGGGGGTCTGTACTTAGTGGGGGGTTCTATACGAAGGGACAGGGGTCCTTACTTAGGGGGAGGTCTATATTGATGGAGGTGGGGTCTATACTTAGAAGGTGGCTCTATACTTGGTGAGGGGGAGTTTAATACTGAAGGAGGAGAGTCTGTACTGCGGGGGGGGGGGAACTATACTGTGGGGGGGCTGTACTAATGGAGGGGGGTTTGTACTGAGGGGGAGGTCTATATTGATGGAGGGGGTCTGTACTATGGAAGGGGGGTCTATACTTAGTGAGGGGGGTCTGTAGTTAGTGGAGGGGGGCTGTACTGAGGGAGGAATATAGTTGGTGGAGGGGGGCAGACAGCAATTATTTCTGCACCGGGTTACACCAACCCTAGTAAAGCCACTGGGCCTAACTCATAGCAACCAATCAGAGGTCAGACTATTAGAAGATGGAATCTGATTGGTTGATGAGGGCACGGCGCTCCGCCTTCTCTGCTCCTAGATCTTACCCTGAGTGTAGGTAACCTCAGACATGAAATCATCAGGAATCGGCGGAGTCATTCTCACACCTGTAGACACCTTGAGGCTCTTCAATGGTTGTGAGCCGAGGAATGTAAGTTATTCAACAACCCAGCCCTTGTATGAAGGGTTAAATATCCTGAAAGTATGTGCGGCCCGTAAATCACTCAGGATGGGGGCCTGGGGGTCAATTGTACACCAATTATTGCTTTAAAAGCTGTAAATCCTGAATGGATGACATTGAAGGTGAACTCTGGTCTGGTCACATGTTTCGTTTAGTTGACTGGACCAGAGTTGGGTTTTAGGAATGTTAAAGCACCTCGTATCATAAAAAGTTGTCACAGTGTTTTGCAATGGCAGCCATGGGAGATGGAATGCTGCTAAGGGAGTATTAGGTGGAGGGGGCTTCACACAGAGCCCATCACTGTGAATGGATGAGGTGACGGGGTCTCCGAAACATTTATGTCCATATTAATTGCCACCATCATACGGGTAACTTAAAGCGGAGGTTCACCCTAAATATAAGATCTCCCATGCGATCCAGCATACTGGCGTCAGCGCCAGTATGCTGGTTTTTTTTTTTTTTTTATAGCACACTTACTGTATTATAGTGGAATTCCTTTTTTGTCCCCCGCGGTGGACGGCGCCAGTATAGCGCGTCACATCTTCCTAAAATACCCGATATGGACTCGGGTAATCTCGGCGAAAATGCGGCGCCTGCGCACAGACCTAGGAGCTGACTGCGCAGGCGCCGTAATTTCTCCGAGTCCTACGGCTATGGCGCGTCACGCCCTCCGAAATAGGACTCGGAGAAATACGGAGCCTGCGCAGTCAGCTCCTAGGTCTGTGCGCAGGCGCCGCATTTTCGCCGAGATTACCCGAGTCCATATCGGGTATTTTAGGAAGATGTGACGAGCAATACTACAGCCGTCCACCGCCGGGGGACAAAAAAGGAATTCCACTATAATACAGTAAGTGTGCCATTAAAAAAAAAAAAAAACAGCATACTGGCGCTGACGCCAGTATGCTGGATCACATGAGAGATCTTATATTTAGGGTGAACCTCCGCTTTAAGAAAAACAGAAAAACTGCGCTAAACTGAAAAACTAAAAAACTAGAAGGCAGCGGCAATCGTGTGAAAACACAAAATACAATACAGTTTGGCAAAGCCGCGCTCATGTAACAAATGAGTTAAAATGAGGAATGCTAGGCAACAGTCCTCTATAAATAAATAGTTAATAAATGAAATTATAACAATCTCATACAAATTAGTGTGCAACACGGAGCATCCCCCATAAGGTGAGGGCTGAAACAAGCCTCATAGGATGATGACACAAAAGCTCCCCTGTAAATTAAATGGTTAACATAATAATTAAAATAATCATCCTAAACTGAAGCAAACGTAGAATGATGTACACCACAGAATATTCTCCTAGGGCAATAGCACAGATGTTCGTACAGTCTTTGCAACTGGCTGTATCAAAAATTACTTGAAAACAGTCCCAGAAAATAAAACAGCAAAAAATTCAGGTAGGATCCTAGTAGGTAACACCACCACAGTGACGAGCTGACAGCATCAAGTGATCCCTTCACCAAAATAAGGGGGGGGGGGGGCCGCTTACCAGAGGGCAAGCTCAATATAGCGATTGGCTATAACCCAGCCACGGCCTTTAAACTCCTAGATGGTTCTTGGACACGGCTTCCAGCAGATTTCAAAGCTGGCGGTACTCACGGACATCAACCATATAGGGCCAGATTCAGGAACGGTTACGCTGGCGGATCGAGTGATCCACCAGCCTAACTGTGACTTTGAGCCGGCGTTTCTGTTTTCTGTAACCAGAAAACAAGAAACGCCGGGTTGAAGTTCCGATGCGAGCAGCGTAACTGAGTTTCGCCATCGCATCGTTACTTCAACTTAAAAATGGCGCCGGGGGCGTTCCCGCCGATTTACGCTCAAAAAATATGTTAATGAGCGGAAATCGGCAATTCACGATCGAAATCCGGCGCGACGCAATGACGATACGACGTTTCCGGACGGGATACGCGGCGCATAGATATACCTACATGGGGTTGGAGTATCCTATGTTAGGTATAGGCGTCGTCATCGCGTCGGGAAAAAAAAAAAAAAACGTTGCTTGCGTAAAACGGTCATGAATGGGAATGTGACGTCATTGACGTTCATTCACAGATTTTGGAGCATGCGCACGGGGATGTTTTGACACTCGACGCATGCGCAGTACGTTGGCGGCGGGATCGCGCGTAGTTAGCATACTACACGCCCCGTACCCGCCCAATTTGAATTCCGCCGGCTCATTTGTGATGCGCTGCCGCAACTTTAGGAGCAAGTGCTTCGTGAATGACAGCACTTGCTCCTAAAATTTCGGCAGCGTAACGTAAATGAGAAGCGTTACTCTGGAGCAAAGATGCTCCCATCTACCTGAATCTGGCCCATAGTGGAGAGAGAAGGATAGGCCAATAGTGTGATTCCGTTTAAACCAAGAGGATTTATTAAAATGAAATAATACTCACAATATGACAAGATTTCAAAAGCATATAAAAACAATCGCCGGCCGGCAGACAGATCGGAGCCCTTCCTCCGTGCGTGGTGACGTCACTGCGCGTCCTCCCAGACGCGTTTCGTCATCAAAAGGACGTTATCATTGATTGACTGACTGTTTTCAAGTAATTTTTGATACAGCCAGTTGCAAAGACTGTACGAACATCTGTGCTATTGCCCTAGGAGAATATTCTGTGGTGTACATCATTCTACGTTTGCTTCAGTTTAGGATGATTATTTTAATTATTATGTTAACCATATAATTTACAGGGGAGCTTTTGTGTCATCATCCTATGAGGCTTGTTTCAGCCCTCACCTTATGGGGGATGCTCCGTGTTGCACACTAATTTGTATGAGATTGTTATAATTTCATTTATTAACTATTTATTTATAGAGGACTGTTGCCTAGCATTCCTCATTTTAACTCATTTGTTACATGAGCGCGGCTTTGCCAAACTATACGGGTAACTTACAAATGGTATATCATTGCCTGGGGGTGAGCAGAACAGAGATCACATTTCTCCAAAATTTCTTGGACAACCAGATTTGGTAAAATTGTGGCAATTTGGGAAAAGGTGAAATCAAGGTTTTCGTGTTTTATATATTTTTTTGGTGGGGGTTCAATTGCATTTGTATGGCTCCTGAGGGTCACAGAAGCTCCTTTTAGGGGCAAAAATTTCCCTCATTAGCCGGTTAAGAGAAAAGTGAAGAAGAGAAAGGGGGAGAAAAAATGGCGGGTCTCGAATTCGCCCGCCATTGAAATATTTAACAAGAAGTTACCACCTTGGCGGTGAGCACAACCGGCAGATCACATTTCTCCAAAATTCCTGGACAAATGGATTTGGTAAAATTGTGGCAATTTGGGAAAGGTGTTTTTTTTGGGGGGGGTTTCGATGGAATTGCTCCAGAGGGTTACAGAAGCTCATTTTACCAGTCCAAAGCCATAAATGTCCTTCATTAGCCTGGTAAAAAGAGAAAATGAAGAAGAGAAAAGGGAAAAAGGAAATATGGGGGGTCCAAGAGTCATCTGCCGTCCAAATAGTTATTGAGAGAGAGGGGTCAGTCCCAACATGTAAGTACGTTGTCCAAGGCTGACAAACTCTCCATCATTTTTAGTGGTTGTCCATTAAGGTACCCATTACTTTCTCATTGATCGTTATGCCATGGATCTAGTTTTTTTATTTCATAGTTATACCGGGATGGATTTTCCAGGTTCTATTGATGGTCAACCTGTTGGCCTTACAATTATAAGTAATGGGGGTTGTCTGATTGAAAAACACCAAGAATAGGCCTACTGAGAAGGCTGCCAAATTCTCCATCATTTTTAGTGGTTGCCCATTAGGGTGCCCATTACTTTCTCATTGATCATTATGCCATGGATCTGTTTTTTTAGTTAGTCGTCACACAGTCATGGGGTTTTCCAGGTTCTTTTGATGGTCAACCTGTTGGGCCATAAAATTTTAGGTGATGGTTTGCCATTAGCCTGTTAAAAAGAGGAAGGGGGAAAAAAAAGATGGTGGGTCCAAGAGTCGTCTGCCGTCCAAATAGTTAACAAGGCGAGAGCGGCCAGCCGCGGCATGCAAGTATGTTGTCCAAGGCTGGCAAACTCTCCACAATAGGGTGATCGGGTCTCCTAAACAATTACACACAATATGTCTCCATATTATCTGCCACCATTATACGAGTAACTTGCAAATGGAAGACCACCTTGGGGGTGAGCAGAATTGAGAATCACATTCTCCAAAATGTCCTCAACAATCAGATTTGGCAAAATTGTGGCAATCATGTTTCTCCAAAATTCCTGGACGAACGGATTTGTTAAAATGGTGGCAATTTGGGAAAGGTGTTTTTTTTGGGGGGGGTTCGATGGAATTGCTCCAGAGGGTTACAGAAGCTCATTTTACCTGTCCAAAGCCATAAATGTCCTTCATTAGCCTGGTAAAAATAGAAAATGAAGAAGAGAAAAGAGAAAAAGGAAATATGGGGGGTCCAAGAGTCATCTGCCGTCCAAATAGTTATTGAGAGAGAGGGGTCAGTCCCAACATGTAAGTACGTTGTCCAAGGCTGACAAACTCTCCATCATTTTTAGTGGTTGTCCGTTAGGGTGCCCATTACTTTCTCATTGATCGTTATGCCATGGATCTAGTTTTTTTATTTCATAGTTATACCGGGATGGATTTTCCAGGTTCCATTGATGGTCAACTTGTTGGCCTTACAATAATAGGTGATGAGGATTCTCTGCTTGAAAGACACCTGAAAAGGCTGCCAAACGCTCCATCATTTTTAGTGGTTGCCCGTTAGGGTGCCCATTACTTTCTCATTGATCATTATGCCATTGATCTGTTTTTTTTTAGTTAGTCGTCACACAGTGATGGGTTTTCCAGGTTCTATTGATGGTCAACCTGTTGGGCCATAAAATTATAGGTGATGAGGGTTTGCCATTTGCTTGTTAACAAGAGGAAGAGGAAGGGAAAAAAAAAAGATGGTGGACCCAAGAGTCATCTGCCGTCCAAATAGTCATCATGGCATTATTGAGGATGGTCACTCCCAACATGCAAGTATGTTGTCCAAAGGCTGCCAAACTCTCCATCATTTTTAGTGGTTGTCCATTAGGGTGCCCATTACTTTTTTATTGATTATTATGCCATTGATCTCGTTTTTTTAGTTAGTCGTTCTACAGGGATGGGGTTTTCCAGGTTCTTTTGATGGTCAACCTGTTGGCCATACAATTATAGGTGATGAGGGTTCTCTGCTTGAAGGACACCAAGATTAGGCCTACTGAGAAGCGCCTTCCATGGGTTTGTGCATAGATTTGTATTGAGAAGCGAGTGGAGTGAGACCGATATCCGAGGTCCACCACATATGAGCAGGGCCTCCATCAGGAATTATGGGGCCCCTTACACAGCTTCAGGAGGCATGGGCCCCCTGGAGAGCAGAGAACCGGGGGGGGGGGGGTGCTGCCACCTCAAATTGAGGAGCGGGGGGATTCCGCTAATTAAGAAGGCCGCAAATTGGTCAGGTGGGATTTGGGTGACGAACCTCTGGGCTCTTTAATAAAAATAAAAATAAATTAAATAAAAGGGGAGGGGTTGCCATCCGGGGGGCCCTGGAGACCTCTGGGCCCTTTAATTAAATAAATAAATATATATATATATATATACAACTTTTTTTTAAAAGAATGTTTTATAAAAAAAAAAGAGGAGTTCGGGGGCCCTGGGATTTTTAATAAAAAGAAAAAAATGTAATTAAAAGAAATATAAAAAATAAATTCTAAAAAATATTTTTATAGAAAAAAAAAAGAGAGAGGAGTTGCCACCCGGGGCCCTGGGATTTTTAATAAAAAAAAATTAAAAAAATTAATTAAAAGAAATATAAAAAAAGAAAAAAATTCATTCTAAAAAATCTTTTTATAGAAAAAAAAAATTCAAAAAAAGGGGGGTTGCCATCCAGGGTCCTGGGGACCTCCGTGCCCCTTACACAAACAAATTATATTTAAAAAAAAAGAGGGGGTGCCATCCAGGCCCCTTACAGATGTACTGCCTGTACACCCCTGGTGGTGACCCCGATATGAACCACCATGCCCTGTTGGGTACAATCCTTAAACCTTGTAGATAGGCGAGTGGGAATGTATTTGGCCAGACGGGTATAATACTGTCTACTTGATAAAAAGTCTGTAAGAGTTTACAATGGCGGCTGCATTCGTTTTCTTTTTTTTTTTCCAGACTAATAATTGTTTTTTTCATGCAAATGAAGTCTCCCTAGGACTGCCCACGCCTTGAGGGGACGCCAATGAAGCCATTTTGCTCCTCCCACTTGTCACATGATGGGCTTTATTTTTAGAGTAGCCCTGTGGCCGGGTGCTGTGATGTTTTCAGGAAGCCGTGTACAGCATCCGGCCAGTCCCTCCCACCAGCCACGATCTGCCTGCATTACATAGAGAAGCACAGATGCCCAATTGGGACATCAATGTATATAAAAAAAATGTATATAATGGAATTGGAAAGGATTTATAAAAAAAATTGGCATGTTGATGGGAGGGAGGAACCAATAAAGGCAAAATACAAGCAGATGAAACACGTCAGGTTTTATTCGGTGCGGGCGTTGGGGGGGGGGGGGGGGTGGAAGTAAAAGTAGCCCTGGGGCCCCATGATACAATTAATCCACCACTTTACCTAATATGTGTCTACGATTTATCTCTCTGAGCTCTTCGTCTCAAAGTCATCCAGCAGGTGACTGGGCCCTATCCCTCAGTATGGAGCGTGCATTCCTGTCGTGCAGGATCATGTCCAACCTCCAATCCCCCCCCCCCCACCCCCCTCCGATCGCTGAGTCTACCTGTACGGGGAGGGAGGTGGGTGACACGAGGCAGAGCACACTACCTGAGAGAAGGAAAAGTGCGTTGCAGCTGAGCGGGACCTGCGTGCCGCCAATTACCTGGCAGAGGGAGGTAAGCCGGGCAATTATCTGGGAGAAGATTTGGGTGGAGGAGCCAATACAATGAGATGAATCATTTCCGGGGAAGTGAGATTTGGGTTTTTATTACATAACGAGGGAGGAATAATCCGGACCGGATTCATCTGGGGAGGCGGATAAATAATTATCCAAACGCTGGACTTTATACAAGAGAAACAAACCAAAGAAAGGCTGAAGAGGGGCCGAGAAATGAGAGTTTAGTAATTATGATAGTTATATATATATATATATATATAAAAAGTATTTTTTACTGCATAGACAAGAACCTTAACCCCATCTTCATACTTCCTGTAACCCCCCCAACCTCCTACTAACTCTGAGCCCTTACCCTACATTCATACCAACAGTACTAACCCTAAACACCATACTAACCCCTAATCCCATACTAACCCCAACTTCATACTTCCTGTAACCCCCCCAACCTCCTACTAACTCCGAGCCCTTACCTTACATTCATACCAACCGTACTAACCCTATAGTAACCCTAAACACCATACTAACCCCTAATCCCATACTAACCCCAACTTCATACTTCCTGTAACCCCCCCAACCTCCTACTAACTCCGAGTCCTTACCTTACATTCATACCAACAGTACTAACCCTAAACACCATACTAACCCCTAATCCCATACTAACCCCAACTTCATACTTCCTGTAACCCCCCCAACCTCCTACTAACTCTGAGCCCTTACCCTACATTCATACCAACCGTACTAACCCTATAGTAACCCTAAACACTAACACTAACCCCATACTAACCCTAACACCGTACTATACCCTAAACGCTAACTCTATCATACTAACCCTATCCCCAACTTCATACTAACCCCTTACCCTACATTCATACTAACTGTCCTAACCCCAACTTCATACTAACCCTGAACACTAAACCTAACATACTAACCCTATCCCCAATGTAATACTAACCCCATACTAACCCCAACTTTATACTAACTGTAACCCCCAACCTCCTACTAACTCTGAGCCCTTACCCTACATTCATACTAACTGTCCTAACCCCATACTAACCCTAACACTGTACTATACCCTAAATTCATACTAGTCCTAACACTGTACTATACCCTAAACACTAACCCTAACATACCCAACACCATACTACCCCTAACCCTAAACACCAACCCTATCATCATACTAAC
This sequence comes from Rana kukunoris, assembly GCA_029574335.1. NCBI lineage: Eukaryota > Metazoa > Chordata > Amphibia > Anura > Ranidae > Rana > Rana kukunoris. Next base: position 147,291 of record CM056057.1, read on the forward strand.
CCTGACCTCAACTTCATAACAACCCTAACCCCTTACTCTAAATTCATACTGACCCTGACCCTTAACACTAACGCTAACCCTAACATCATAACCCTAACCCCCTACCCTTGATTAATACAATACTAACCTCAAACTAGCCCTAACCCCATCTCTTTACCTTAAATTCATACTAGCCCTAATCCCATACTAACCCCAACATCATACTAACTCTAATCTCTAACCTTAATCTAATACCAAGCCTAACCCTAAACCTTAACTTCATACTAATCCTAAATTCCTAACCCTAAATTCATATTAACCCTAAGCCCTGACTTTAAATCATAACCCTAACCTCATACCAAGCCTAACCATAAAATCATACTAAGCCTAACCCTAAAAACTCTAACCCTAGCCTTATACTAAGCCCGTCCCTAAACCCCAACTTCATACTAACCATAACCCCTTACCCTTAATCTATACTAATCCCAACATACTAAACCTAGTCCCTTACCCAAAAATTCATACCAACTCGAATCCTAAACTCGCCAGATTCACGTAGGAGCGCGTATCTTTGTGCGGGCGTAACGTATCCTATTTACGCTACGCCTCTGCAAATTTTACAGGCAAGTGCTGTATTCACAAAGCACTTGCTCCGTAAGTTGCGGCAGCGTAGCGTAAATTGGCCGGCGTAAGTGCGCGTAATTAAAATTAGGCATGTAGGGGGCGTGTTGTATTGAAATGAACACTGACCCCACGTAAATGACGCGCCGAACGAACTGCGCATGCGCCGGCCGTGGACGTATCCCAGTGCGCATTGCTCCAAATCACATCGCAAATACTCAATGAAAACGACGTGAACGTAACTTACGCCCAGCCCCATTCTGAATCGGCTTACGCAAACGACGTAACATTTTTGAAATTTCGACGCGGTCCCGACGTCCATACTTAACACTGGCCGCGCCATCTTTTTGTTGGAATATCTTTACGCCTGAAAAGGGCCTTACGTAAACGGCGTATCTTTACTGCGACGGCCGCCCCGGCCGTTTGTGAATCGGCGTATCTAGCTAATTTACATATTCGGCACATAAATCGACGGAAGCGCCACCTAGCGGCCAGCGTAATTATGCAACTAAGATACGACGGCGTAAGAGAGTTACGCCGCTCGTATCTTGGCTCAATCCTGGCGTATCTTGTTTTCTGAATACAGAAAAAAGATACGCCGGCGCATCTAAGAAGTTACGCGGCGTATCTTGAGGTACGCCGCGTAAATTCTTACTGAATCTGGCCCAATATTCTCATACTAAGCCTAACCTTGACTATAACCCTAACGTTATACTAATCCTAAACCCGCCAAGCACGTCACGTATACAAAATAACAAAACCATTTCTAGGTGTGCTCTGGATTGTAGCAGGTAAAAAAAATGATGATTTTGATATTCGAATCTTACAAAATGGTAACAATGTTTCATTAAGCTTTATGAACAGAAGGAAATTATTATTATTATTGCTCATTAAAAAGGGGCCGGAGGATGAAAACTGCTCAGACAGCAGTAGGGGCTTTTCATGGACTGACCACCAATTATTTTTTCTTTGCAGCCCAGATTTCCATGCCGGGGTCTGTTTGAGGTCCATCGTCATCGCTTTTTTGTCCAAAAAAAAAAGTGAGCGGAACAAGATGGCGAGCAGAGGGCAGTACGGGATTGTAAATGCCGCCAACGGAACTGAAAGGGGTAAGTGAGGTTCAGTGGAGGGATTGGTAGAGAGGGGTGGAGGACACTGAATAGAGACCAGTGGAGGGATCGGTAGAGAGGGGTGGAGGACACTGAATGGAGGTCAGTGGAGGGATTGGTAGAGAGGGGTGGAGGACACTGAATGGAGACCAGTGGAGGGATTGGTAGAGAGGGGTGGAGGACACTGAATAGAGACCAGTGGAGGGATTGGTAGAGAGGGGTGGAGGACACTGAATGGAGGTCAGTGGAGGGATTGGTAGAGAGGGGTGGAGGACACTGAATGAAGACCAGTGGAGGGATTGGTAGAGAGGGGTGGAGGACACTGAATGGAGGTCAGTGGAGGGATTGGTAGAGAGGGGTGGAGGACACTGAATGGAGGTCAGTGGAGGGATTGGTAGAGAGGGGTGGAGGACACTGAATGGAGGTCAGTGGAGGGATTGGTAGAGAGGGGTGGAGGACACTGAAAGGAGACCAGTGGAGGGATTGGTAGAGAGGGGTGGAGGACACTGAATGGAGGTCAGTGGAGGGATTGGTAGAGAGGGGTGGAGGACACTGAATGGAGGTCAGTGGAGGGATTGGTAGAGAGGGGTGGAGGACACTGAATGGACAGTGGATGGATTGGTAGAGAGGGGTGGAGACCAGTGGAGGGATTGGTAGAGAGGGGTGGAGGACACTGAATGGAGACCAGTGGAGGGATTGGTAGAGAGGGGTGGAGGACACTGAATGGAGGTCAGTGGAGGGATTGGTAGAGAGGGGTGGAGGACACTGAATGGAGGTCAGTGGAGGGATTGGCAGAGAGGGGTGGAGGACACTGAATGGAGGTCAGTGGAGGGATTGGTAGAGAGGGGTGGAGGACACTGAATGGAGGCCAGTGGATGGATTGGTAGAGAGGGGTGGAGGATACTGAATGGAGGTCAGTGGAGGGATTGGTAGAGAAGGGTGGAGGACACTGAATGGAGGTCAGTGGAGGGATTGGTAGAGAGGGGTGGAGGACACTGAATGGAGGTCAGTGGAGGGATTGGTAGAGAGGGGTGGAGGACACTGAATGGAGGCCAGTGGAGGGATTGGTAGAGAGGGGTGGAGGACACTGAATGGAGGTCAGTGGAGGGATTGGTAGAGAAGGGTGGAGGACACTGAATGGAGGTCAGTGGAGGGATTGGTAGAGAGGGGTGGAGGACACTGAATGGAGGTCAGTGGAGGGATTGGTAGAGAGGGGTGGAGGACACTGAATGGAGGTCAGTGGAGGGATTGGTAGAGAAGGGTGGAGGACACTGAATGGAGGTCAGTGGAGGGATTGGTAGAGAGGGGTGGAGGACACTGAATGGAGGTCAGTGGAGGGATTGGTAGAGAGGGGTGGAGGACACTGAATGGAGGCCAGTGGAGGGATTGGTAGAGAGGGGTGGAGGACACTGAATGGAGGTCAGTGGAGGGATTGGTAGAGAGGGGTGGAGGACACTGAATGGAGGCCAGTGGAGGGATTGGTAGAGAGGGGTGGAGGACACTGAATGGAGGTCAGTGGAGGGATTAGTAGAGAGGGGTGGAGGACACTGAATGGAGGTCAGTGGAGGGATTGGTAGAGAGGGGTGGAGGACACTGAATGGAGGTCAGTGGAGGGATTGGTAGAGAGGGGTGGAGGACACTGAATGGAGGTCAGTGGAGGGATTGGTAGAGAGGGGTGGAGGACACTGAATGGAGGCCAGTGGAGGGATTGGTAGAGAGGGGTGGAGGACACTGAATGGAGGTCAGTGGAGGGATTGGTAGAGAGGGGTGGAGGACACTGAATGGAGGTCAGTGGAGGGATTGGTAGAGAGGGGTGGAGGACACTGAATGGAGGTCAGTGGAGGGATTGGTAGAGAGGGGTGGAGGACACTGAATGGAGGCCAGTGGAGGGATTGGTAGAGAGGGGTGGAGGACACTGAATGGAGGTCAGTGGAGGGATTGGTAGAGAGGGGTGGAGGACACTGAATGGAGGTCAGTGGAGGGATTGGTAGAGAGGGGTGGAGGACACTGAATGGAGGCCAGTGGAGGGATTGGTAGAGAGGGGTGGAGGACACTGAATGGAGGTCAGTGGAGGGATTGGTAGAGAGGGGTGGAGGACACTGAATGGAGGCCAGTGGAGGGATTGGTAGAGAGGGGTGGAGGACACTGAATGGAGGTCAGTGGAGGGATTGGTAGAGAGGGGTGGAGGACACTGAATGGAGGCCAGTGGAGGGATTAGTAGAGAGGGGTGGAGGACACTGAATGGAGGCCAGTGGAGGGATTGGTAGAGAGGGGTGGAGGACACTGAATGGAGGACCAGTGGAGGGATTGGTAGAGAGGGGTGGAGGACACTGAATGGAGGTCAGTGGAGGGATTGGTAGAGAGGGGTGGAGGACACTGAATGGAGGCCAGTGGAGGGATTGGTAGAGAGGGGTGGAGGACACTGAATGGAGGCCAGTGGAGGGATTGGTAGAGAGGGGTGGAGGACACTGAATGGAGACCAGTGGAGGGATTGGTAGAGAGGGGTGGAGGACACTGAATGGAGGCCAGTGGAGGGATTGGTAGAGAGGGGTGGAGGACACTGAATGGAGGCCAGTGGAGGGATTGGTAGAGAGGGGTGGAGGACACTGAATGGAGACCAGTGGAGGGATTGGTAGAGAGGGGTGGAGGACACTGAATGGAGGCCAGTGGAGGGATTGGTAGAGAGGGGTGGAGGACACTGAATGGAGGTCAGTGGAGGGATTGGTAGAGAGGGGTGGAGGACACTGAATGGAGGCCAGTGGAGGGATTAGTAGAGAGGGGTGGAGGACACTGAATGGAGGCCAGTGGAGGGATTGGTAGAGAGGGGTGGAGGACACTGAATGGAGACCAGTGGAGGGATTGGTAGAGAGGGGTGGAGGACACTGAATGGAGGCCAGTGGAGGGATTGGTAGAGAGGGGTGGAGGACACTGAATGGAGGTCAGTGGAGGGATTGGTAGAGAGGGGTGGAGGACACTGAATGGACAGTGGAGGGATTGGTGAAGGGGTGGAGACACTGAATGGAGGCCAGTGGAGGGATTGGTAGAGAGGGGTGGAGGACACTGAATGGAGACAGTGGAGGGATTGGTGAAGGGGTGGAGACCAGTGGAGGGATTGGTAGAGAGGGGTGGAGGACACTGAATGGAGGTCAGTGGAGGGATTGGTAGAGAGGGGTGGAGGACACTGAATGGAGGTCAGTGGAGGGATTGGTAGAGAGTGGAGGACACTGATGGAGACCAGTGGAGGGTGTAGAGAGGGGTGGAGGACACTGAATGGAGGCCAGTGGAGGGATTGGTAGAGAGGGGTGGAGGACACTGAATGGAGACCAGTGGAGGGATTGGTAGAGAGGGGTGGAGGACACTGAATGGAGGTCAGTGGAGGGATTGGTAGAGAGGGGTGGAGGACACTGAATGGAGACCAGTGGAGGGATTGGTAGAGAGGGGTGGAGGACACTGAATGGAGGCCAGTGGAGGGATTGGTAGAGAGGGGTGGAGGACACTGAATGGAGGTCAGTGGAGGGATTGGTAGAGAGGGGTGGAGGACACTGAATGGAGGCCAGTGGAGGGATTGGTAGAGAGGGGTGGAGGACACTGAATGGAGGCCAGTGGAGGGATTGGTAGAGAGGGGTGGAGGACACTGAATGGAGGACCAGTGGAGGGATTGGTAGAGAGGGGTGGAGGACACTGAATGGAGGTCAGTGGAGGGATTGGTAGAGAGGGGTGGAGGACTGAATGGACAGTGGAGGGATTAGTGAAGGGGTGGAGACACTGTGGAGGCCAGTGGAGGGATTGGTAGAGAGGGGTGGAGGACTGAATGGACAGTGGAGGGATTGGTGAAGGGGTGGAGGACACTGAATGGAGGTCAGTGGAGGGATTGGTAGAGAGGGGTGGAGGACACTGAATGGAGGCCAGTGGAGGGATTGGTAGAGAGGGGTGGAGGACACTGAATGGAGGCCAGTGGAGGGATTGGTAGAGAGGGGTGGAGGACACTGAATGGAGACCAGTGGAGGGATTGGTAGAGAGGGGTGGAGGACACTGAATGGAGACCAGTGGAGGGATTGGTAGAGAGGGGTGGAGGGGTAAAACATTTTTTACCGAAGGAGTAGTAGATGCCTGGAGCGGACTTCCAGCAGAGGTCACCATGAAATGTTAGTATACTTGGGATAGGCAGAGGTCTGTTCTCAGACAAAAGCAGATTCCTTTCTATAGAAGAGAGGAGTGAATGGGAATCGGTGAAGTCGGATCTGAATACAGAAGAAAGGTCTCCTCTCAGGGGATCGGATATTCTGTGCATGTCGGGGGATCGGCGGTGGGCGGAGTGACGGGAACAACGGCGGCTTTGTGAGGCGACAATCATTTATTAGCTCAGAAATCTGGAATTCTCCACGGGGAGCCGCTTCTCATTTCACTTCCACTCAGGAGGTGAGTAGAGCCGCTGCTGACCACTGGAAGGTGGACATATGGAGACCCCAACCTGAACCTCATCCTGACCCCCAACCTAAACCTGAACCCCATCCTGAACAACAACCTGAACAACCTGAACCCCATCCTGAACCCCAACCTGAACCCCATCCTGAACACCAACCTGAACCCCAACCTAAACCTGACCTCCAACCTGAACCCCATCCTGAACCCCAACCTGGACCCCTAACATGAACCCCAACCTGAACCCCAACTTGAACCTGAACCTCAACCTGAACCCCAACCTGAATCCCAACCTGAACCATAACCTGAACCTCATCCTGAACCCCAACCTAAACCCCAACCTGATCCTCAACCTGAACCCCAACCTGACCCTCAACCTGAACCTGAACCTCAACCTGAACCCCAACCTGAACCTCATCCTGAACCCCAACCTGGACCCCCAACCTGTACCTGACCCCCAACCTGAACCTCAACCTGAACCCCAACCTGACCCTCAACCTGATCCCCAACCTGAACCTCAACCTCAACCTGAACCCCAACCTGAACCATAACCTGAACCTCATCCTGAACCCCAACCTGAACCATAACCTGAACCTCATCCTGAACCTGACCGCCAACCTGAACCCCAACCTGGACCCCCATCCTGAACTCCAACCTGGACCCCCATCCTGAACCTCAACCTGAACCCCAACCTGACCCCCAAACTGAACCCCATCCTGAACTCCCATCCTGAACCCCAACCTGACCCCCAACTTGAACCATGACCTGAACCCAAACCTGAACCCCAACCTGAACCTCATCCTGAACCTGAACCCCAACCCTAACCCCCAACCTGAACCCCAACCTGAACCTTGTCCTGGACCCCAACCTGAACCTTATCCTGGACCCCAACCTGAACCTCATCCTGAACCCCAACCTGAACCATAACCTGAACCTCATCCTGAACCTGACCGCCAACCTGAACCCCAACCTGGACCCCCAACCTGAACTCCAACCTGGACCCCCATCCTGAACCCCAACCTGAACCCCAACCTGACCCCCAACCTGAACCCCATCCTGAACTCCCATCCTGAACCCCAACCTGACCCCAACTTGAACCATGACCTGAACCCCAACCTGAACCTCATCCTGAACCCCCAACCTGAACCTGAACCCCAACCCTAACCCCCAACCTGAACCCCAACCTGAACCTTGTCCTGGACCCCAACCTGAACCTTATCCTGGACCCCAACCTGAACCTCATCCTGGACCCCATCCTGAACCATAAACTGAACCATAACCTGAACCCCAACCTGAACCTCAATCCTGAACCCCAATCCTGAACCCCAACCTGAACCCTAACCTGAACCCCAACCCTATCCTGACCCCCATGGTGGGGATATTTTATTGTGAGGGCTCATTGTTGGTGGGGGGGGGGATCTATTGTTTCTGGTTGGGGGCAATTTTACTGTTTTTTTCTTTTTGCTATTGAATTCCATAAAAAATTACTCATCACCACAAAATAATACTTGGCTCTGGATTTTCTAAAAGGGGTGGTACTAGAAGGTAGGTAGGGGGTGGAACCAAGGAACGGTGCCCAAAGGTGGGCGGAGACAAGGGAGTACCCGCATCTATTCTCTGAGAAAAAAGCCCTGGCTCTTTTTTTTTTTTTTTTTACTGAACTTTATTGGAATGTCACAAGTTCTATTGTCTGCGGCGCGGTGTGCGTTCAGCGGTGTGTGCGTTCAGCAGGGTGTGCGTTCTGCGGTGTGCGGTGCGCGGTGTGTGTTCTGCGATGTGTGCGTTCTGCGGTGTGTGTTCTGCGGTGTGTGTTCTGCGGTGTGTGCGGTGCGCGTTCTGTGTTCTGCGATGTGTGCGTTCTGCGGTGTGTGTGTTCTGCGGTGTGCGTTCTGCGATGTGTGTTCTGCGGTGTGTGCGGTGCGCGTTCTGCGGTGTACGTTCTGCGGTGTGTGCGTTCTGCGATGTGTGCGGTGTGTGCGTTCTGCGGTGTGTGCGGCGCGGTGTGCGTTCTGCGGTGTGTGTTCTGCGGTGTGTGCGGTGCGCGTTCTGCGGTGTGTGTTCTGCGGTGTGTGTTCTGCGATGTGTGCGTTCTGCGATGTGTGCGGTGTGCGTTCTGCGATGTGTGCGTTCTGCGATGTGTGCGGTGTGCGTTCTGCGGTGTGTGCGGCGCGGTGTGCGTTCTGCGGTGTGTGTTCTGCGGTGTGTGCGGTGCGCGTTCTGCGGTGTGTGTTCTGCGGTGTGTGTTCTGCGATGTGTGCGGTGTGCGTTCTGCGGTGTGTGCGGCGCGGTGTGCGTTCTGCGGTGTGTGTTCTGCGGTGTGTGCGGTGCGCGTTCTGCGGTGTGTGTTCTGCGGTGTGTGTTCTGCGATGTGTGCGTTCTGCGATGTGTGCGGTGTGCGTTCTGTGGTGTGTGTTCTGCGGTGTGTGTTCTGCGATGTGTGCGTTCTGCGATGTGTGCGGTGTGCGTTCTGCGGTGTGTGCGGCGCGGTGTGCGTTCTGCGGTGTGTGCGGTGCGCGTTCTGCGGTGTGTGTTCTGTGGTGTGTGTTCTGCGATGTGTGCGTTCTGCGATGTGTGCGGCACGGTGTGCGTTCTGCGGTGTGTGTTCTGCGGTGTGCATTCTGCGGTGTGTGTTCTGCGATGTGTGCGGTGTGCGTTCTGCGGTGTGTGCGGCGCGGTGTGCGTTCTGCGGTGTGGTGGTGGGTTGCATCGTCATGCTCTGTACTGAGGGCTCATTCACACCAGGAGGCGTGTCCCCGGCGCGCGTTTTTTGACGCGTCGTATTTTAGGGCTCCGCATTCATTTCAGTGGCTACTTTATGTACGTAAAATGTGCAAAAAAAAAAGGTTCCTGCGGTTTTTAAAGTCACGCTGCACCAAATCCTGCAGTGCCTTGTGGTCTGGCGGAGGGTGAAGTGCGCAGTTGCTAGATGTATGGGGGGGGGGGGGGGGTTACCATTAAGTCCAGTGCCTGGAAAAAGTATTCATACCCCTCCTATATACAGTGCCTGGAAAAAGTGTTCACACCCCTTGACATTCCCCACATCTTCTCATGTTACACCCAAAAACGTAAATGTATTATATTGGGATTTTATATGAGAGACACAAAGTGTCACATAATTGTGAAGTGGAAGAAAAATTATACAAATAAATCTGTGAAAAATGTGGGGGGGAGGGGCATTGGTATTCAGCCCCCTTTACTCTGATACCCCCAACTAAAATCTGGTCCTTCAGCAGTCTCCTGACTAGTAGAGTCCACCTGTGTGTCATTTAATCTCAGTATAAATACAACTGTATTTAATAGAATCTTAGTGAACAAACAGCATCATGAAGGTCCAAGGAACACACGAGACAGGTCAGGGAAGAGGAGAGAGGGGAGAGAGAGAGAGGGGAGAGGGAAGAGAGAGAGAGAGAAAGGGGGAGAGAGAGGGGGGAGAGAGGGAGAGGGAGAGAGGGGGAGAGAGAGGGGGAGAGAGAGGGAGAGGGAGAGAGGGGGAGAGAGGGAGAGGGGGAGAGAGAGGAGAGGGAGAGAGGGGGAGAGGGAGGGGAAGAGGGGGGAGAGGGAGGGGAGAGAGGGAGAGAGCGAGAGAGAGGGGGGAGAGAGAGGGGAGAGGGGGGAGAGAGAGAGATAGAAAAGGAGAGGGGGGAGAGAGGGGGGAGAGAGGTGGGAGAGAGGTGGGAGAGAGAGGGGAGAGGGGGAGAGAGAGAGAGAGGGGAGAGAGATAGGGAGAGCAAGAGGGGGAAGAGAGAGAGGGGAGAGAGATAGGGAGAGCGAGAGGGGGAAGAGAGAGAGGGGAGAGAAAGAGAGAGGGAGAGAGAGAGAGGGGGGAGAGAGAGAGAGAGAGGGGAGAGAGAGAGGGGGAGAGAGAAGGGAGAGGGAGGGGAGAGAGGGGAGAGAGGGAGGGGAAGAGAGGGGGAGAGGGAGAGAGAGGGGGGGAGAGGGAGAGAGAGAGAGGGGAGAGAGGGAGAGGGGGAGAGAGAGGGAGAAAGAGGGAGAGGGGGAGAGAGAGGGGGGAGAGAGGGAGAGAGAGAGGGGGGGGGAGAGGGGGAGAGAGGGAGGGAGAGAGAGGAGGAGAGGGGAGAGAGATGGGGGAGAGGGAGAGAGGGGGAGAGCGAGAGAGAGGGGGAGAGGGGGAGAGAGAGAGATAGAAAAGGAGAGGAGGAGAGAGAGGGGGAGAGAGGGGGAGAGAGAGGGGGGAGGGAGAGAGAGAGGGGGAGATAAAGAGAGGGGGGAGAGAGAGGGAGGGGAGAGAAAGAGCGAGAGAGGGGGAGAGAAAGAGAGAGGGGGAGAGAGAGGGAATACTTTTTCAAGGCATGTTATCTTTATTTATTTGTGTATAAATAAGGGTATGAATACTTTTTCCAGGCACTGTGTGGGGATCAGCCCCTGGGGAGAGGGGGGAGAGAGAGATAGAAAAGGAGAGGGGGAGAGAGGGGGGGAGAGAGGTGGGAGAGAGAGGGGGAGAGGGGGAGAGAGAGCGAGAGGGAGGGAGGGAGATAGAGAGAGGGGGGGGGGAGAGAGAGGGAGGGAGATAGAGAGAGGGAGGGAGAGAGAGAGAGGGGGGAGAGAGAGGGAGAGCGAGAGGGGGAAGAGAGAGAGAGGGGAGAGAAAGAGAGAGAGGGGGAGAGAGAGAGAGGGGGAGAGAGAGAGGGGGAGAGAGGGGAGAGAGGAGGAGAGGGAGGGGAGAGAGAGAGGGGAGAGGGAGAGAGAGAGAGAGAGGGGAGGAGAGAGGGGAGAGAGGGGGAGAGAGGGAGAGAGAGAGGGGAGAGGGGAGAGAGAGGGGGAGAGAGGGGGAGAGAGAGGGGGGAGAGGGGGAGAGAGGGGGGGAGAGAGAGGGAGAGAGAGGGGGGGGAGCGAGAGAGGGGGGAGGGGGGGAGAGAGGGGGGGGGAGAGAGAGAGAGAGAGGAGAGAGAGAGAGAGGGGGAGAGGGGAGAGAGAGAGAGGGAGAGAGAGGGGAGAGAGAGAGGGGGGGAGAGATGGGAGGAGAGAGAGAGAGGAGAGAGAGGGGGGAGAGGGAGAGAGGGGAGAGAGGAGAGAGGGGGGAGAGACTGAGATACTTTTTCAAGGCATGTTATCTTTATTTATTTATGTATAAATAAGGGTATGAATACTTTTTCCAGGCACTGTGTGGGGATCAGCCCCTGGTGATTGGGTCTGTATTCTAGAATCATATCAGATGTTGTCTTTTTTGTTTGTTTTGTTTCTATTGTTACATTTAGTGAATATTTATACACAGAGGTGTTGTGATGGCGCCGGGCCCAGGACGTGACACGGAGCAGCGAAGCGTCTCGGTCACCTGAGCTCCTTCTGAAATGTCACACCGGGTGTCAGGCGTTCATTTCGGCTCCGCTGGCTCCAGCACCAATCTCCCCCCAGCACCGATCCCCCCCAGCACCGATCTCCCCCCAGCAACGATCTCCCCCCAGCACCGATCTCCCCCCAGCACCGATCTCCCCCCAGCACCGATCTCCCCCCAGCACCAATCTCCCCCCAGCACCGATCTCCCCTCAGCACCGATCTCCCCCCAGCACCAATCTCCCCCCAGCACCGATCTCCCCCCAGCACCAATCTCCCCCCAGCACCGATCTCCCCCCAGCACCGATCTCCCCTCAGCACCGATCTCCCCCCAGCACCGATCTCCCCCCAGCACCAATCTCCCCCCAGCACCGATCTCCCCCAGCACCGATCTCCCCCCAGCACCGATCTCCCTCCAATATCTCCTGCGAGACGTTCTAATATTCCGGCATCTGTTATTCTTGTTTTTGTGACAGAGTGATCACCGCCCAACCTCGGCCGGCGTGAAGATGGAGTTCCATTAATGCGGAGACCCGTCATCACCAAGGTGAGGAAAATGAATGAACTTGTCGGCTGAGGCCAGACGGATAACATATCATGTCAGTGCCGGGAGAGGAGGATAGAGAACATCGGTGTCATTAGAGGATAACAGAGAACCAGGGTGTCATTGGAGGAGAACCGGGGTGTCAGGAGAACAGAGAACCGGGGTGTCATTGGAGGAGAACCGGGGCGTCAGGAGAACAGAGAATTGGGGTGTCATTGGAGGAGAACCGGGGTGTCATTGGAGGAAAACCGGGGTGTCAGGAGAACAGAGAATCGGGGTGTCATTGGAGGAGAACCGGGGCGTCAGGAGAACAGAGAATTGGGGTGTCATTGGAGGAGAACCGGGGTGTCATTGGAGGAAAACCGGGGTGTCAGGAGAACAGAGAATCCGGGTGTCATTGGAGGAGAACCGGGGCGTCAGGAGAACAGAGAATTGGGGTGTCATTGGAGGAGAACCGGGGTGTCATTGGAGGAAAACCGGGGTGTCAGGAGAACAGAGAATCGGGGTGTCATTGGAGGAGAACCGGGGTGTCAGGAGAAAAGAGAATCGGGGTGTCATTGGAGGAGAACCGGGGTGTCATTGGAGGAAAACCGGGGTGTCAGGAGAACAGAGAATCGGGGTGTCATTGAAGGAGAACCGGGGTGTCAGGAGAACAGAGAATTGGGGTGTCATTGGAGGAGAACCGGGGTGTCAGGAGAACAGAGAATTGGGGTGTCATTGGAGGAGAACCGGGGTGTCCTTGGAGGAGAACCGGGGTGTCAGGAGAACAGAGAACTGGGGTGTCAGGAGGACAGAGAATCGGGGTGTCATTGGAGGAGAACCGGGGTGTCAGGAGAACAGAGAACCGGGGTGTCATTGGAGGAGAACCGGGGTGTCAGGAGAACAGAGAACCGGGGTGTCATTGGAGGAGAACCGGGGTGTCAGGAGAACAGAGAACTGGGGTGTCAGGAGAACAGAGAATCGGGGTGTCATTGGAGGAGAACCGGGGTGTCAGGAGAACAGAGAACCGGGGTGACATTGGAGGAGAACCGGGGTGTCATTGGAGGAGAATCGGGGTGTCAGGAGAACAGAGAACTGGGGTGTCAGGAGAACAGAGAATCAGGGTGTCATTGGAGGAGAACCGGGGTGTCAGGAGAACAAAGAACCGGGGTGTCATTGGAGGAGAACCGGGGTTTCAGGAGAACAGAGAACTGGGGTGTCAGGAGAACAGAGAATCGGGGTGTCATTGGAGGAGAACCGGGGTGTCAGGAGAACAGAGAACCGGGGTGTCATTGGAGGAGAACCGGGGTGTCATTGGAGGAGAACAGAGAACTGGGGTGTCAGGAGAACAGAGAATCGGGGTGTCATTGGAGGAGAACCGGGGTGTCAGGAGAACAGAGAACCGGGGTGTCATTGGAGGAGAACCGGGGTGTCAGGAGAACAGAGAACCGGGGTGTCAGGAGAACAGAGAACCCGGGGTGTCAGGAGAACAGAGAACCGGGGTGTCAGGAGAACAGAGAACCAGGGTGTCATTGGAGGAGAACCGGGGTGTCAGGAGAACAGAGAATTGGGGTGTCATTGGAGGAGAACCGGGGTGTCAGGAGAACAGAGAATTGGGGTATCATTGGAGGAGAACCGGGGTGTCCTTGGAGGAGAACCGGGGTGTCAGGAGAACAGAGAACTGGGGTGTCAGGAGGACAGAGAATCGGGGTGTCATTGGAGGAGAACCGGGGTGTCAGGAGAACAGAGAACCGGGGTGTCATTGGAGGAGAACCGGGGTGTCAGGAGAACAGAGAACTGGGGTGTCAGGAGAACAGAGAATCGGGGTGTCATTGAAGGAGAACCGGGGTGTCAGGAGAACAGAGAACCGGGGTGTCATTGGAGGAGAACCGGGGTGTCAGGAGAACAGAGAACCGGGATGTCATTGGAGGAGAACCGGGGTGTCCTTGGAGGAGAACCGGGGTGTCAGGAGAACAGAGAACTGGGGTGTCAGGAGAACAGAGAATCGGGGTGTCATTGGAGGAGAACCGGGGTGTCAGGAGAACAGAGAACCGGGGTGACATTGGAGGAGAACCGGGGTGTCATTGGAGGAGAACCGGGGTGTCAGGAGAACAGAGAACTGGGGTGGCAGGAGAACAGAGAATCAGGGTGTCATTGGAGGAGAACCGGGGTGTCAGGAGAACAGAGAACCGGGGTGTCATTGGAGGAGAACCGGGGTGTCAGGAGAACAGAGAACTGGGGTGTCAGGAGAACAGAGAATCGGGGTGTCATTGGAGGAGAACCGGGGTGTCAGGAGAACAGAGAACCGGGGTGTCATTGGAGGAGAACCGGGGTGTCATTGGAGGAAAACAGAGAACTGGGGTGTCAGGAGAACAGAGAATCGGGGTGTCATTGGAGGAGAACCGGGGTGTCAGGAGAACAGAGAACCGGGGTGTCATTGGAGGAGAACCGGGGTGTCATTGGAGGAGAACCGGGGTGTCAGGAGAACAGAGAACCGGGGTGTCAGGAGAACAGAGAACCGGGGTGTCAGGAGAACAGAGAACCAGGGTGTCATTGGAGGAGAACCGGGGTGTCAGGAGAACAGAGAACCGGGGTGTCAGGAGAACAGAGAACCGGGGTGCCAGGAGAACAGAGAACCGGGGTGCCAGGAGAACAGAGAACCGGGGTGTCAGGAGAACAGAGAATCGGGGCGTCATTGGAGGAGAACCGGGGTGTCAGGAGAACAGAGAACCGGGGTGTCATTGGAGGAGAACCGGGGTGTCATTGGAGGAGAACCGGGGTGTCAGGAGAACAGAGAACTGGGGTGTCAGGAGAACAGAGAATCGGGGTGTCATTGGAGGAGAACCGGGGTGTTAGGAGAACAGAGAACCGGGGTGTCAGGAAAACAGAGAACCAGGGTGTCATTGGAGGAGAACCGAGGTGTCAGGAGAACAGAGAACCGGGTGTCAGGAGAAGAGAGAATCGGAGGTGTCAGGAGAAGAGAGAATCGGGGGTGTCAGGAGAAGAGAGAATCGGGGGTGTCAGGAGAAGAGAGAACCGGGGTGTCAGGAGAAGAGAGAACCGGGGGTGTCAGGAGAAGAGAGAATCGGTAGTGTCAGGAGAAGAGAGAACCGGGGTGCCAGGAAAACAGAGAACCGGGGTGTCAGGAGAACAGAGGACCGGGGTGCCAGGAGAACAGAGAATCGGGGCGTCATTGGAGGAGAACCGGGGTGTCAGGAGAACAGAGAACCGGGGTGTCAGGAGAACAGAGAACTGGGGGTGCCAGGAGAACAGAGAACCGGGTGCCAGGAGAACAGAGAACCGGGGGTGTCATTAGAGGAGAACAGAGAACCGGGGTGTCATTAGAGGAGAAAAGACCTTGGAGCTCCTCCATGACCCAAAGCCGAGCTCCTCCATGACCCAAAGCTGAGCTCCTCTGTGACCCAAAGCTGAGCTCCTCCATGACCCAAAGCTGAGCTCCTCCATGACCCAAAGCCGAGCTCCTCCATGACCCAAAGCTGAGCTCCTCTGTGACCCAAAGCTGAGCTCCTCCATGACCCAAAGCTGAGCTCCTCCATGACCCAAAGCTGAGCTCCTCTGTGACCCAAAGCTGAGCTCCTCTGTGACCCAAAGCTGAGCTCCTCTGTGACCCAAAGCTGAGCTCCTCTGTGACCCAAATCCGAGCTCTTCAGTGACCCAAAGCTGAGCTCCTCCGTGACCCATTGCCGAGCTCCTCCGTGACCCATTGCCGAGCTCCTCCGTGACCCAAAGCCGAGCTCCTCCGTGACCCATTGCCGAGCTCCTCCGTGACCCATTGCCGAGCTTCTCCATGACCCAAAGCCGAGCTTCTCCATGACCCAAAGCCGAGGTTCTCCATGACCCAAAGCCGAGCTCCTCCATGACCCATTGCCTAACTCCTCCATGACCCATTGCCGAGCTCCTCCGTGACCCATTGCCGAGCTCCTCCGTGACCCATTGCCGAGCTCCTCCGTGACCCATTGCCGAGCTCCTCCGTGACCCAAAGCCGAGCTTCTCCGTGACCCAAAGCCGAGCTTCTCCATGACCCAAAGCCGAGGTTCTCCATGACCCAAAGCCAAGCTCCTCCATGACCCAAAGCCGAGCTCCACCATGACCCATATCCGAGCTCCTCCATGACCCATATCCGAGCTCCTCCATGACCCAAAGCCGAGCTCCTCCATGACCCATATCCAAGCTCCTCCATGACCCATATCCGAGCTCCTCCATGACCCATATCCGAGCTCCTCCATGACCCAAAGCCGAGCTCCTCCATGACCCAAAGCTGAGATCCTCCATGACTCTAAATTGAGCTCTTCCGTGACTCAAAGCCGAGCTCCTCCGTGACCCATTGCTGAGCTCCTCCGTGACCCATTGCCGAGCTCCTCCGTGACCCATTGCCGAGCTCCTCCATGACCCATTGCCGAGCTCCTCCGTGACCCAAAGCCGAGCTTCTCCATGACCCAAAGCCGAGCTTCTCCATGACCCAAAGCCGAGGTTCTCCATGACCCAAAGCCGAGCTCCTCCATGACCCAAAGCCGAGGTTCTCCATGACCCAAAGCCGAGCTCCTCCATGACCCAAAGCCGAGCTCCTCCATGACCCAAAGCCGAGCTCCTCCATGACCAATATCCGAGCTCCTCCATGACCCAAAGCCGAGCTCCTCCATGACCCAAAGCCGAGCTCCTCCATGACCCAAAGCCGAGCTCCTCCATGACCCAAAGCTGAGCTCCTCCATGACCAATATCCGAGCTCCTCCATGACCAATATCCGAGCTCCTCCGTGACCCAAAGCCGAGCTCCTCCGTGACCCATTGCCGAGCTCCTCCGTGACCCATTGCCGAGCTTCTCCATGACCCAAAGCCGAGCTTCTCCATGACCCAAAGCCGAGGTTCTCCATGACCCAAAGCCGAGCTCCTCCATGACCCATTGCCTAACTCCTCCATGACCCATTGCCGAGCTCCTCCGTGACCCATTGCCGAGCTCCTCCGTGACCCAAAGCCGAGCTCCTCCGTGACCCAAAGCCGAGCTCCTCCGTGACCCAAAGCCGAGCTCCTCCATGACCCATATCCGAGCTCCTCCATGACCCATATCCGAGCTCCTCCATGACCCAGAGCCGAGCTCCTCCATGACCCATATCCGAGCTCCTCCATGACCCATATCCGAGCTCCTCCATGACCCATATCCGAGCTCCTCCATGACCCAAAGCCGAGCTCCTCCATGACCCAAAGCTGAGATCCTCCATGACTTTAAATTGAGCTCTTCCGTGACTCAAAGCCGAGCTCCTCCGTGACCCATTGCCGAGCTCCTCCGTGACCCATTGCCGAGCTCCTCCGTGACCCATTGCAGAGCTCCTCCGTGACCCATTGCCGAGCTCCTCCGTGACCCAAAGCCGAGCTTCTCCGTGACCCAAAGCCGAGCTTCTCCATGACCCAAAGCCGAGGTTCTCCATGACCCAAAGCCAAGCTCCTCCATGACCCAAAGCCGAGCTCCACCATGACCCATATCCGAGCTCCTCCATGACCCATATCCGAGCTCCTCCATGACCCAAAGCCGAGCTCCTCCATGACCCATATCCAAGCTCCTCCATGACCCATATCCGAGCTCCTCCATGACCCATATCCGAGCTCCTCCATGACCCAAAGCCGAGCTCCTCCATGACCCAAAGCTGAGATCCTCCATGACTCTAAATTGAGCTCTTCCGTGACTCAAAGCCGAGCTCCTCCGTGACCCATTGCCGAGCTCCTCCGTGACCCATTGCCGAGCTCCTCCGTGACCCATTGCCGAGCTCCTCCATGACCCATTGCCGAGCTCCTCCGTGACCCAAAGCCGAGCTTCTCCATGACCCAAAGCCGAGCTTCTCCATGACCCAAAGCCGAGGTTCTCCATGACCCAAAGCCGAGCTCCTCCATGACCCAAAGCCGAGCTCCACCATGACCCAAAGCCGAGCTCCTCAATGACCCAAAGCTGAGATCCTCCATGACTCTAAATTGAGCTCTTCCGTGACTCAAAGCCGAGCTCCCCTGTGACCCATAGCTGAGGTCCTCTGCCCCCCTTATTAGCCTTGTTGCCCTTTGTTGTGTTGTGTCTTTCTAATGGCGGCCTCCACGCTTCTGCAAATGCTTGCGTTTTTCGCATGTGCCAAACCACTTTCATTTCAATTGGCTGCCTTACATGTGAGATACACGCTGCACTTTAGCAGAGGCCAATCATTATCCCCGCCCCCCCCCCCATGCACTGGCGTGCGTGCCGAACGCTGGGGTACGTTTTTTGAAGAAGAGTCAGGGACTTCCCTTAGCTGTAGGGCTTGTCCCTCCCCCAGGCCTGTGATTTGTACAGTGAAAGGAGAAGCGGCTCATCTCCCTGTCACTCTGCTCTCTCCTCCTATCAGGATATCCCTTGTTAGCACATAAGCACTGCCAGGGCCGCCATCAGGAATTATGGGGCCCCTTACACAACTTCAGGCATGGGCCCCCTGGAGCAAAGAACCATGGGGGGGGGGGGGTCCACCACCTCAAATTGAAAATCCGGGGGGGGGGGGGGGGCGGGTGCTGCCACTGAAAATTGAGGTCGGGGGGGTTGCCATCCGGGGCCCTGGGATCTCTGGGCCCTTTAATAATAACGAAGAATAAAAAATAAAAAGATATATAATTTTTTTAATAAAAAATAATAATAAAAAAAGGGGGGTTGCCACCCGGGCCCCTGGGGACCTCCGGGCCCTTTAATAAAAACAAACCAAAAAAAAATATATAAAAAAAAGCCCCCCAGCGATCGATCGTTCTCCGGCTCGCATTCCCGGTGAGGATGCCCCCCCAGCGATCGATCGTTCTCCGGCTCGCATTCCCGGTGAGGACGCCCCCCAGCGATCGTTCTCCGGCTCGCAATTTTCCGGTGAGGATGCCCCCCCAGCGATCGATCGTTCTCCGGCTCGCATTCCCGGTGAGGACGCCCCCCAGCGATCGTTCTCCGGCTCGCAATTTTCCGGTGAGGACGCCCCCCAGCGATCGTTCTCCGGCTCGCAATTTTCCGGTGAGGATGCCCCCCCCCAGTGATCGATCGTTCTCCGGCTCGCATTCCCGGTGAGGATGCCCCCCCAGCGATCGATCGTTCTCCGGCTCGCATTCCCGGTGAGGACGCCCCCCAGCGATCGTTCTCCGGCTCGCATTCCCGGTGAGGACGCCCCCCAGCGATCGTTCTCCGGCTCGCATTCCCGGTGAGGACGCCCCCCAGCGATCGTTCTCCGGCTCGTCCATCACCTCTGGTCTCCAATTTCCCTGAAATTCTATCCCCCCCCCCCCCCGTCCTGTGTGAGGGGCGTCCTCTGGTACACAGCCAGAGTGTGAATACATGAGACGGATCGGATCCGATCGCAGGCCTGGGGGCTCTTACATGAGGAAGTCCTTAGTCAGGCCATCTGGACGAACGTTATTTCTAAATTAAACTTTGAGGCGCCTATTTATAAAAAGCATTGCAGAGAAATTCATCCAGAGAACCTGGCGGTACATCCACTGTGTGCGAGAGAACCAGATGGTGTGAGAGCGAGGCAAAAATATTTCCTTTTCTGATCGAATGTTCCTTGTGTGTTTCCTCCTCTGATCGAATGTTCCTTGTGTGTTTCCTCCTCTGATCGAATGTTCCTTGTGTGTTTCCTCCTCTGATCGAATGTTCCTTGTGAGTTTTCTCTTCTGATCGAATGTTCCTTGTGAGTTTTCTCTTCCCTATAGAATGTCTTTAGTCTATTTTCTGGTTGAATGGCCTAAGTGTGTTTCCTCTTCTGGTTGAATGTTCTTAGCGTTTTCTCTTCTGGTCAAATGCCCTTAGCGTGCTTCTCCTCTGGTCGAATGTCCTTAGCGTGCTTCTCCTCTGGTTGAATGTCCTTAGCGCGCTTCTCCTCTGGTCGAATGTCCTTAGTGTGCCTCTTTCCTGGTCAAATATTCTTAGTGTGCTTCTTCTCTGGTCAAATATCCTTAGCGTGCTTCTCCTCTGGTCGAATGTCCTTAGCGTGCTTCTCCTCTGGTCGAATATCCTTAGCGTGCTTCTCCTCTGGTCGAATGTCCTTAGTGTGTTTCTTTTCTGGTCAAATATCCTTAGCGTGCTTCTCCTCTGGTCGAATGTCCTTAGCGTGCTTCTCCTCTGGTCGAATATCCTTAGCGTGCTTCTCCTCTGGTCGAATGGCCTTAGCGTGCTTCTCCTCTGGTTGAATGTCCTTAGTGTGCCTCTTTTCTGGTCAAATATCCTTAGCGTGCTTCTCCTCTGGTCGAATAACCTCTGTGCGTTTCTCCTCTGGTTGAATGTCCTTAGTGTGCTTCTCCTCTGGTTGAATGTCCTTAATGTGCCCTCTCCTCTAGTCGAATGTCCTTAGTGTGTTTCTCCTCTCAAATGTCCTTAGTGTGTTTCTCCTCTGGTCGAATGTCCTTGGGTGCGTTTCCTCTGCTGGTCGAATGTCCTTAGCGTGCTTCTCTGCTGGTCTAATGTCCTTAGCGTGCTTCTCTGCTGGTCTAATGTCCTTAGCGTGCTTCTCTGCTGGTCGAATGTCCTTAGCGTGCTTGTCCTCTGATCGAATGTCCTTGGCGTGCTTCTCCTCTGGTCGAATATCCTTAGTGTGCCTTCTCTTCTGGTCAAATGTCCTCCAGCTTTAAGAAGGACCTTCTTGACATGATCAACCGGGAATATTTTATAACTGCAAATTTAAGAGTGCTTCTCCTCTGGCCGAATGTCCTTAGTGTGCTTCTCCTCTGGTCGAATGTACTTAGTGTGCCTTCTCTTCTGGTTGACTGTCCTTGGGTGCGTTTCCTCTTCTGGTTGAATGTTCTTCAGCGTGTTTCTCCTCTGCTCTGCTTATATGTTCTTAGTGTGCCTTCTCATCTGTTCGAATGTCCACCAGCTTTAAGAACCTTCTGGCAGGATCAACAAGAAATATTTTATAACTGAAATTTAAGCATGCTTCTCCTCTGGTCGAATGTCCTTAGTGCGTTTCCTTTTCTGGTTGAATGTTCTCAGTGTGTTTCTCCTCTAGTAGAATTTCCTTAGCGTGCTTCTCCTCTGGTCGAATGTCCTTAGCGTGCTTCTCCTCTGGTCGAATGTCCTTAGTGTGCTTCTCTGCTGGTCTAATGTCCTTAGCATGCTTGTCCTCTGGTCTAATGTCCTTAGCGTGCTTCTCTGCTGGTCGAATGTCCTTAGCATGTTTGTCCTCTGGTCTAATGTCCTTAGCGTGCTTCTCTGCTGGTCGAATGTCCTTAGCATGTTTGTCCTCTGGTCTAATGTCCTTAGCGTGCTTCTCTGCTGGTCGAATGTCCTTAGCATGCTTGTCCTCTGGTCTAATGTCCTTAGCGTGCTTCTCTGCTGGTCGAATGTCCTTACTGTGTTTCTCCTCTGGTCAAATATCCTTAGTGTGCCTTCTCTTCTGGTCGAATGTCCTCCAGCTTTTGGAAGGACCTTCTTGGCATGATCAACCGGGAATATTTTATAACTGCAAATTTAAGCGTGCTTCTCCTCTGGTCGAATGTCCTTAGCGCATTTCGCCTCTGGCCGAATGTCCTTAGTGTGCTTCTCCTCTGGTCGAATGTCCTTAGTGTGCCTTCTCTTCTGGTTGAATGTCCTTAGTGCATTTCCTCTTCTGGTTGAATAGTCTTCAGTGTGTTTCTCCTCTGGTCAAATGTCCTTAGTGTGCCTTCTCTTCTGATCGAATGTCCTCCAGCTTTAAGAAGGACCTTCTTGGCATGATCAACCGGGAATATTTTATAACTGCAAATTTAAGCGTGCTTCTCCTCTGGTTGAATGTCCTTAGTGTATTTCTCCTCTGATCGAATGTCCTTGGGTGCGTTTCCTTTTCTGGTTGAATGGCCTTCAGTGTGTTCCTCCTCTGGTTATATGTTCTTAGTGTGCCTTCTCTTCTGTTCGAATGTCCTCCAGCTTTAAGAAGGACCTTCTTGGCAACCTCAACAGGGAATCTTTTATAACTGCACACTTAAGCTTGTTTCTCCTCTGGTCGAATGTCCTTAGCGTGCTTCTCCTCTGGTCGAATGTCCTTAGCCTGCTTCTCCACTGGTCGAATGTCCTTAGCCTGCTTCTCCTCTGGTCGAATGTCCTTAGCCTGCTTCTCCTCTGGTCGAATGTCCTTAACGTGCTTCTCCTCTGGTCGAATGTCCTTAGCCTGCTTCTCCTCTGGTCGAATGTCCTTAGCCTGCTTCTCTGCTGGTCGAATGTCCTTAGCCTGCTTCTCCTCTGGTCGAATGTCCTTAGCCTGCTTCTCCTCTGGTCGAATGTCCTTAGCCTGCTTCTCCTCTGGTCGAATGTCCTTAGCATGCTTCTCCTCTGGTCGAATGTCCTTAGCCTGTGTTCTACTCTGGTCGAATGTCCTTAGCCTGCTTCTCCTCTGGTCGAATGTCCTTAGCCTGCTTCTCCTCTGGTCGAATGTCCTTAGCCTGCTTCTCCTCTGGTCGAATGTCCTTAGCCTGCTTCTCCTCTGGTCGAATGTCCTTAGCCTGCTTCTCCTCTGGTCGAATGTCCTTAGCATGCTTCTCCTCTGGTCGAATGTCCTTAGCCTGCTTCTCCTCTGGTCGAATGAACTTAGTGCGTTTCTCCTCTGGTTGAATGTTCTTAGTGTGCCTTCTCTTCTGGTCGAATGTCCTCCAGCTTTAAGAAGGACCTTCTTGGCAGGATCACCAGGGAATATTTTAGAACTTACAAAATATTCTTAGAAAGTTACTTCTGAAGTTGTAGAATGTTCTCGATGGTTTCTCTGTAGATTTCTGATTTCTCTCTTGTGGTTTCTCGGCAGGGACACGACGATGAGGAACATCTGGCTCTTCTTCTCCATCTCACTCCTTTCCTTGGTGCCCATCGCCACGTGTGGCCCCCCCGTCATCCAGGTGGTACCCGGACAGACTCGGCTTTTACCGCCATCGAATTTCACAGCCAATGGCGCCCCAGAGTTCACCACGGTCTGCCGGTCGGCGTGCGTCCTGCACGAGGCCCAGCCAGAAACATTCGCCGAGGATCATCAGCTGGACTACGAGACGGCGTACCCCAACGGTAGCCGGATGATGACGACGGTGTCGGTGACCGTGGCCCCCGGGGGAAGCAGAAGACATTCGGGGGATGGGAAGTCTAGGAGAACCCGGAGGCAGATTTATGGACCAGACGTTCGTTTTTCTATCACCCGTCCATTTCTGAGGGATTTCCCTTTCGCGGCCGCCGTTCGGTTGTCCACGGGTTGCACCGGCGTGCTGGTGACGGAACGCCACGTCCTGACGGCGGCTCACTGCATCCACGACGGCCAGGACTACGTCCAAGGAGCGCGCAAGCTGAGCGTCGGTTTCCTAAGGCCGGGGGCCCAGCCTTCCCTGCGTTGGGTACGCGTGAAAAGTACTCGGTTACCCCGGGCGTGGATCGGGGCCCCAACCGAACTCAGCATGGATTACGATTACGCTCTGCTTGAACTTCGGCGCGCCCAGCCGCGTCCGTACATGGACCTAGCGGCCTCCCCTCCCTTGCGGGATCTCGCTGGAAGACGGGTCCACTTCTCGGGGTTCGACAGCGACCGGCCTGGAGAGCTGGTCTACCGATCGTGCAGAGTGCAGGAGCAGACCACACATTTGCTGTACCAGCACTGCGACGCCCGTCCAGGGGCCAGCGGCTCGGGGGTTTATGGGAGGATGCGGCATGGCAGCCGCTGGAAGAGGAAAGTCATTGGGGTCTTCTCTGGACATCAGTGGGTGGAAGTATCCGGGGAGCCCCGAGAATATAATGTGGCGGTTAGGTTGACGCCTCCGAAATATGCTCAGATCTGCTACTGGATACGCAAGGCCAATGGAAGTTGTCACGATGCATGGTTGACCTAAAGCTTGAATACAACTTAAAGGTTGACCAAGACTTAAAGCATCACCATGGCTTAAAGCATGACCTTGCCCTGAAGCATGACCATGGCTTACAGCTTGACCTTGACCCAAACCTGAAGCTTGACCGCGACTTTAACATTGACCATGACTCCAAAGCATGACCACGAACCTGAAGCTTGAACACAAGCTTGACCAAGACTTTAACCATGACCACGGCTTAACGCTTGATCATGACTTACTGTAAAGCATGACACTGAACGTGACATAAAACTTGACCATGACTCAAAGCTTGACCTTGATCTGAAGCATGACCATGGCTTAAAGCTTGACCTTGACCCAAACCTAAAGCTTGACTGCAACTTCAACATTGACCATGACTCAAAAGCATGACCATGACCTGAAGCTTGAACACAAGCTTGACCAAGACTTTAACCATGACCACGGCTTAAAGCTGGACAATGACTTACTCTAAAAGCATGACATTGAACACGGCTTAAAGCTTGACCATGAGTCAAAGCATGACCCTGGCAAAGCATAACCATGGCTTAAAGCTTGACCTGGATCTGAAGAATGAACATAACTTAAAGCTTGACCACTTGACATCACTTAAACATCGACCATGACTCAAAGCATGACCACGGCCTGAAGCTTGACCAAGACTTTAACTATGACCACGTCTTAAAGCTTGACAATAACCTACCGTAAAAGCATGACATTGAACACGACTTAAAGCTTAAGCATGACTCAAAGCATGACCACGGCAAAGCATAACCATGGCTTAAAGCTTGACCTGGATCTGAAGAATGAACATAACTTAAAGCTTGACCACTTGACATCACTTAAACATCGACCATGACTCAAAGCATGACCACGGCCTGAAGCTTGACCAAGACTTTAACTATGACCACGTCTTAAAGCTTGACAATAACCTACCGTAAAAGCATGACATTGAACACGACTTAAAGCTTAAGCATGACTCAAAGCATGACCACGGCAAAGCATGACCATGGCTTAAAGCTTGACCTGGATCTGAAGAATGAACACGACTTTAAGCTTGACCGTGACCAGAAGCATAACCATGGCTTACAGCTTGACCTTGCCCTGAAGCATAACCATGGCTTACAGCTTGATCTTGACCATCACTTAAACATTGACCATGACTCAAAGCATGACCACGGCCTGAAGCTTGACCAAGACTTTAACCATGACCACAGCTTAAAGCTTGACAATAACCTACTGTAAAAGCATGACATTGAACACGACTTAAAGCTTGAGCATGACTCAAAGCATGACCACGGCAAAGCATAACCATGGCTTAAAGCATGACCACGACTTAAAGCTTGACCTGGATCTGAAGAATGAACATGACTTAAAGCTTGACCTTGCCCTGAAGCATAACCATGGCTTACAGCTTGACCTTGACCCAAACCTAA
>CM056057.1:177500-190000 GCA_029574335.1 Rana kukunoris
ACGACACCTCTACACAGGACACACCTGTTCCCTATACAAGACACCCCTCCCCTACACACAACACCCCTACACATGACACCCCTCCCCTACACACGACACCCCTACACATGACACCCCTCCCCTACACACGACACCCTTACACACGACACCCCTACACACGACACCCCTACACAGGACACACCTGTCCCCCTGTACACGACACCCCTACACAGGACACACCTGTATCCCTGTACACGACACCCCTACACAGGACACACCTGTCCCCCTGTACACGACACCCCTACACAGGACACACCTGTCCCCTTCACACGACACCCCTACACATGACACCCCTACATACGACATCCCTCCCCTATACATGACACCCCTCCACGTGACACCCCTATACACGACACGCCTATACATGACACACCTGTTCCCTATACATGACACCCCTATAACACACCTGTCCCCTATACATGACACCCCTGTTCCCTATACATGACACCCCTATACATGGCACCCCTATAACGCACCTGTCCCCTATACACAACACCCCTATAACACACCTGTCCCCTATACACGACACCCCTATACATGACACACCTGTTCCCTATACATGACACCCCTATACACGACACCCCTATACACGACACCCCTATAACACACCTGTTCCCTATACACGACACCCCTATACACGACACCCCTATAACACACCTGTTCCCTATACATGACACCCCTATACACGACACCCCTATACACGACACCCCTATACACGACACCCCTATAACACACCTGTTCTCTATACACGATACCCCTATACACAACACCCCTATAACACACCTGTTCCCTATACACGATACCCCTATACATGACACCCCTATAACACACCTGTCCCCTATACATGACACCCCTATAACACACCTGTCCCCTATACATGACACCCCTATAACACACCTGTCCCCTATACATGACACCTGTGACACCTCTGTCCCCTATACATGATACATCTGTCCCCTATACAGTACACCCCTATGACACTCCTGTCCCCTATACATGATACATCTGTCCCCTATACAGTACACCCCTATGACACTCCTGTCCCCTATACATGACACCTCTGTGACACCCCTGTCCCCTATACAGGACACACCTGTCACCTATACATGACACACGAGAAGTGGTACTGTGCAGAGTCCATACAGAATCGGATCAGATACTGAGAATTAGGCACCATTGGTGATCACAGCCAGCTTAGGGTAAGCAGTCTGGTGGGTTAACATTGAGTTTCATAGTGGTGACCTGCATTCTGCTATGATTTTGAGGGGCCCCTTCCAGTGTCTGGGGCCCCGCTGTTCTACAAGTCACCTAATCCATGTAATTCCAGCAGACATTGGGAATGCCTGGAGAGCAGAACGGGTGCTGAGCTGTGTGTTTGTATAATGATCATACATGAGAGAACAAGAGGTGACAACATGGGACATTGGTCAGGACCCCTTAATGACCCGAAGGAGCAAAAATAACAAAAATACACGGCGGACTAAACACCAAAAATACACGGCGGACTGACCCTCATAGATCAACAGGCAACTGGAATGTCAGGGATTAACGTGGGAAGGCAGGAAGGAGTGCGTCCCAGGCACACCAACCAGTCAGGAGCCACAATAACAACCCCCAGCATTTGTGTCAGTGGACGCAATAACAACCCCCAGCATTTGTGTCAGTGGACGCAATAACAACCCCCAGCATTTGTGTCAGTGGACGCAATAACAACCCCCAGCATTGGTGTCAGTGGACGCAATAACAACCCCCAGCATTGCTGTCAGTGGACGCAATAACAACCCCCAGCATCGGTGTCAGTGGATGCAATAACAACCCCCAGCATTGGTGTCAGTGGACGCAATAACAACCCCCAGCATTGGTGTCAGTGGACGCAATAATAACCCCCAGCATTGGTGTCAGTGGACGCAATAACAACCCCCAGCATTGGTGTCAGTGGACGCAATAACAACCCCCAGCATCGGTGTCAGTGGACGCAATAACAACCCCCAGCATCGGTGTCAGTGGACGCAATAACAACCCCCAGCATTGGTGTCAGTGGACGCAATAATAACCCCCAGCATTGGTGTCAGTGGACGCAATAGCAACCCCCAGCATTGGTGTCAGTGGACGCAATAACAACCCCCAGCATTGGTGTCAGTGGACGCAATAACAACCCCCAGCATTGGTGTCAGTGGACGCAATAATAACCCCCAGCATTGGTGTCAGTGGACGCAATAACAACCCCCAGCATCGGTGTCAGTGGACGCAATAACAACCCCCAGCATCGGTGTCAATGGACGCAATAACAACCCCCAGCATTGGTGTCGGTGGACACAATAATAACCCCCATGTCTTTGGATTGTGGGAGGAAACCCACGCAAGCACAGGGATAAGCATGCAAACTCCATGCAGGTTGTGTCCTAGTCATGATTTTAATCAAAGACCCCAGTGCTGCGAGGTAGAAGTGCCAACCACTAAGCCTCTGTGCTGACCATATGCGACCTCTGCCAGACATTCCCGGTTTCAGGGCACAGTCCCCAGATTGAGGACACTGTCCCTGGACTAAGTCTGTCCCCGGATTGGATTTGAACAGGGACTGGGGCAATTTCAAAGACAGTCATTGCAGAATTAAAAAAGAGAAATCTAAATTACACCTGTCTGCTCTGTGGTAAAATGGCGGGAAGGTGACAACGCTGGACAGGTATCTGTGCATTCTGTCTGCTCTGTGGTAAAATGGCGGGAAGGTGACAATGCTGGACAGGTATCTGTGCATTCTGTCTGCTCTGTGGTAAAATGGCGGGAAGGTGACAATGCTGGACAGGTATCTGTGCATTCTGTCTGCTCTGTGGTAAAATGGCGGAAGGTGACAATGCTGGACAGGTATGTACGCATTCTGTCTGCTCTGTGGTAAAATGGCGGGAAGGTGACAACGCTGGACAGGTATCTGTGCATTCTGTCTGCTCTGTGGTAAAATTGCAGGAAGGTGACAACGCTGGACAGGTATCTGTGCATTCTGTCTGCTCTGTGGTAAAATTGCAGGAAGGTGACAACGCTGGACAGGTATCTGTGCATTCTGTCTGCTCTGTGGTAAAATGGCGGGAAGGTGACAATGCTGGACAGGTATGTACGCATTCTGTCTGCTCTGTGGTAAAATGGCGGGAAGGTGACAATGCTGGACAGGTATCTGTGCATTCTGTCTGCTCTGTGGTAAAATGGCGGGAAGGTGACAATGCTGGACAGGTATGTACGCATTCTGTCTGCTCTGTGGTAAAATGGCTGGAAGGTAACAACACTGGACAGGTATCTGTGCATTCTGTCTGCTCTGTGGTAAAATGGCGGGAAGGTGACAACGCTGGACAGGTATCTGTGCATTCTGTCTGCTCTGTGGTAAAATGGTTGCAAGGTTACAACACTGGACAGTTATCCATCGCTCCCAACTGTCCCCGATGTGGAACAATGTCCCTCTGTCCCTCTTTCCCCCTTATTTTGGTCTGATCAATAAAAAAGTTGTATATAAAATGTATTATTTATCTATCAAAAAGTGTTTTTCAGCGCTAAACCTTTCATCCAATTTCTAAATGGCTGCATTTGTAAATATTAAAAGCCAATATAAAGGAACAGTAGTGGTAAAAAGCCCCTGTGGGTTTAACCAATCATTTTTTTGTACAACTCTCCTTTAAGGTGGGCGTGGCAGGGGGGTGCGTCCTATGTCTACATTATTTTGCCAATAAGTGTCCCTCATTCCCCTTTCAGAAAGTTTGGAGGTAAGAGTTATCTGTTTGCTGTGTGGTAAAATGGCGGGAAGGTGACAACACTGGACAGGTATCGGTCTGCTCTGTGGTAAAATGGTGGGAGGGTGACAACACTGGACAGTTATCTATCTGCTCTGTGGTAAAATGGCGGGAGGGTGACAACACTGGACAGGTATCTGTCTGCTGTGTGGTAAAATAGCAGGAAGGTGACAACACTTGACAGTTATCTGTTTGCTCTGTGGTAAAATGGCGGGAAGGTGACAACACTGGACAGTTATCTGCCTGCTGTGTGGTAAAATGGCGGGAAGGTGACAACACTGGACAGTTATCTGTCTGCTCTGTGGTAAAATGGTGGGAAGGTGACAACACTGGACAGTTATCTGTCTGCTCTGTGGTAAAATGGCGGGAAGGTGACAACACTGCACAGGTATCTGTCTGCTCTGTGGTAAAATGGCGGGAAGGTGACAACACTGGACAGTTATCTGTCTGCTCTGTGGTAAAATGGCGGGAAGGTGACAACACTGGACAGGTATCTGTCTGCTCTGTGGTAAAATGGCGGGAAGGTGACAACACTGGACAGTTATCTGTCTGCTCTTTGGTAAAATGGCGGGAAGGTGACAACACTGGACAGGTATCTGTCTGCTCTGTGGTAAAATGGCGGGAAGGTGACAACACTGGACAGTTATCTGTCTGCTCTGTGGTAAAATGGAGGGAAGGTGACAACACCAGACAATTAGATGTGAGGGTGGGGTGCTTCTTTATTACAATTTCGCTGACAGAAAGGTGACAACACCAAACAGGCATCGGTGTGCTGTCTGGTTCTGTGGTAAAATGGCGGGAAGGTGACAACACTGGACAATATTCTGTGTGCTCTGTCTGGTGTTGTAACCTTGTCGCCATTTTACCACAGAACCAAACATTTATATGTGCACTCTGTGGTAAAATGGCGACAAGGTGAGAACGCTGGACATTAATTTGTGTGCTCTGTCTGGTTCAGTGGTGAAATGGTGGGAAGGTGACAATACTGGACAATATTCTGTGGTAAAATGGCGGGAAGGTGACAACACCGGACTGCTCATTGTTGCAGATTTTTCCTTCACTTTCAGACAGGAGAAATTGTTGTCACAATGACAGGAAGTGAGGTGAAAGTTCCTGACTGTGACTTCAGAGAGATTTCACTTCACTTCCTCTCGTGGTGACAACAATTTCTCCAGAAACTTTCTGTCTGGGGAAATCGTTGTCACCACGAGAGGAAGTGAAGTAAAATCTCTCTGAAGTCACAGTCAGGAACTTTCACCTCACTTCCTGTCATGGTGACAACAATTTCTCCTGTCCGGAAGTGAAGGAAAAATCTGCAACAATGAGCAATCCGGTGTTGTCACCTTCCCGCCATTTTACCACAGAACCAGACAAAGCACACAGACAGATACCTGTCCGGCTGTATATAAAATGACATTGGTAGATGTGGGGGGTTTGGCGCTTCTTTATTATAACTAGGCTGACAGGAAGGTGACAACACTGGACAGGTATCTGTGTGCTCTGTGCAGTTCTGAGGTAAATTGTTGGAAAGGTGACAACCCTGGATAATATTCTGTGTGCTCTGTGCTATTCTGAGGTAAAATGATAGGAAAATAACAATCTTGAACATTTTGTGCTTCTGTGATTAAACGGCAGGAAGGTCGGTGTGATTTGTGCGATTCTGAGGTAAAATGGTGGGAAGAAGGTGAAGGTGCAAGGACAGTTTTTTGTGTGCTCAGAGATTCTGGGATTAAATGGCCACCTGGAGGAAACCGATCCCAGATTGGGCCTGGCACCTGGAGGAAGCCGATCCCGGATTGGGCCTGGCACCTGGAGGAAGCCGATCCCGGATTGGGCCTGGCACCTGGAGGAAGCCGATCCCGGATTGGGCCTGGCACCTGATGAGGCTCAACCCAGAATCAGCCTTCACCTGACGTTCCTGGATTAGGCCTTGTATCCCACCAGTCCCACCAGGCCCCTGAATTCCTCATCTTGTCTGCCAGTCCCACCAGACCCCTGAATTCCTCATCTTGTCTGCCAGTCCCACCAGGCCCCTGAATCCCTGATCTTGTCTGCCAGTCCCACCAGACCCCTGAATTCCTCATCTTGGACTGCCAGTCCCACCAGGCCCCTGAATCCCTGATCTTGTCTGCCAGTCCCACCAGACCCCTGAATTCCTCATCTTGTCTGCCAGTCCCACCAGACCCCTGAATTCCTCATCTTGGACTGCCAGTCCCACCAGGCCCCTGAATCCCTCATCTTATCTGCCAGTCCCACCAGGCCCCTGAATCCCTCATCTTGTCTGCCAGTCCCACCAGGCCCCTGAATCCCTCATCTTGTCTGCCAGTCCCACCAGGCCCCTGAATCCCTCATCTTGTCTGCC
This sequence comes from Rana kukunoris, assembly GCA_029574335.1. Taxonomy (NCBI): domain Eukaryota; kingdom Metazoa; phylum Chordata; class Amphibia; order Anura; family Ranidae; genus Rana; species Rana kukunoris. Next base: position 183,675 of record CM056057.1, read on the forward strand.
AGTCCCACCAGGCCCCTGAATTCCTCATCTTGTCTGCCAGTCCCACCAGGCCCCTGAATCCCTTATCTTATCTGCCAGTCCCACCAGGCCCCTGAATCCCTCATCTTGACTGCCAGTCCCACCAGACCCTGAATCCCTCATCTTGTCTGCCAGTCCCACCAGGCCCCTGAATCCCTCATCTTGTCTGCCAGTCCCACCAGGCCCCTGAATTCCTCATCTTGTCTGCCAGTCCCACCAGGCCCCTGAATCCCTCATCTTGTCTGCCAGTCACAACGGTTCCCACCCTCCTATCTTAGGACCCTTGGTAGAATTTTTGAGGAAGTGTCTCAGGCGTGGCCCCCTCACCTCCCAGGCCGGGCCCCCAGGCTGCTCTGTAGCACACACACACGTTCTGTAGCTTGGTTCGGATTCCTCTTGACTTCGAGTTCAGAAATTCAGAATTGCTGAGGTCGGCGATATTGAAAATGTCACAAGCGGCGGAGGATTTCAGACGTTGACTCATCTGTATTCGCAGACTTGTCCCAACACATGAAAAGACGAAAGAGCCGGCAATCAGAATCCCCCGGAGGGGCCCTTTCCACAGACTCATCTACAGAGCCGTTATATAAAGTATATAGCAATCAGAATCCCCCGGAGGGGCCCTTTCCACAGACTCATCTACAGAGCCGTTATATAAAGTATATAGCAATCAGAATCCCCCGGAGGGGCCCTTTCCACAGACTCATCTACAGAGCCGTTATATAAAGTATATAGCAATCAGAATCCCCCGGAGGGGCCCTTTCCACAGACTCATCTACAGAGCCGTTATATAAAGTATATAGCAATCAGAATCCCCCGGAGGGGCCCTTTCCACAGACTCATCTACAGAGCCGTTATATAAAGTATATAGCAATCAGAATCCCCCGGAGGGGCCCTTTTCCACAGACTCATCTACAGAGCCGTTATATAAAATATATAGCAGTCAGAATCCCCCGGAGGGGCCCTTTCCACAGACTCATCTACAGAGCCGTTATATAAAATATATAGCAATCAGAATCCCCCGGAGGGGCCCTTTCCACAGACTCATCTACAGAGCCGTTATATAAAATATATAGCAATCAGAATCCCCCGGAGGGGCCCTTTCCACAGACTCATCTACAGAGCCGTTATATAAAGTATATAGCAATCAGAATCCCCCGGAGGGGCCCTTTCCACAGACTCATCTACAGAGCCGTTATATAAAGTATATAGCAATCAGAATCCCCCGGAGGGGCCCTTTTCCACAGACTCATCTACAGAGCCGTTATATAAAATATATAGCAGTCAGAATCCCCCGGAGGGGCCCTTTCCACAGACTCATCTACAGAGCCGTTATATAAAGTATATAGCAATCAGAATCCCCCGGAGGGGCCCTTTCCACAGACTCATCTACAGAGCCGTTATATAAAGTATATAGCAATCAGAATCCCCCGGAGGGGCCCTTTCCACAGACTCATCTACAGAGCCGTTATATAAAGTATATAGCAATCAGAATCCCCCGGAGGGGCCCTTTTCCACAGACTCATCTACAGAGCCGTTATATAAAGTATATAGCAATCAGAATCCCCCGGAGGGGCCCTTTCCACAGACTCATCTACAGAGCCGTTATATAAAGTATATAGCAATCAGAATCCCCCGGAGGGGCCCTTTCCACAGACTCATCTACAGAGCCGTTATATAAAGTATATAGCAATCAGAATCCCCCGGATGGGCCCTTTCCACAGACTCATCTACAGAGCCGTTATATAAAGCAATATAGCAATCGTTATATAAAGTATAGAATCCCCCGGAGGGGCCCTTTCCACAGACTCATCTACAGAGCCGTTATATAAAGTATATAGCAATCAGAATCCCCCGGAGGGGCCCTTTCCACATACTCATCTACCCGTTATATAAAGTTTCCACAGGGGCCCTTTCCACAGACTCATCTACAGAGCCGTTATATAAAGTATATAGCAATCAGCCCTTTCCACAATCCCCCGTTATATAAAGTATATAGCAATCAGATCCCCCGGGGGCCCTTTCCACAGACTCATCTACAGAGCCGTTATATAAAGTATAGCAATCAGAATCCCCCGGAGGGGCCCTTTCCACAGACTCATCTACAGAGCCGTTATATAAAGTATATAGCAATCAGAATCCCCCGGAGGGGCCCTTTCCACAGACTCATCTACAGAGCCGTTATATAAAGTATATAGCAATCAGAATCCCCCGGAGGGGCCCTTTCCACAGACTCATCTACAGAGCCTACAGAGCCGTTATATAAAGTATATAGCAATCAGAATCCCCCGGAGGGGCCCTTTCCACAGACTCATCTACAGAGCCGTTATATAAAGTATATAGCAATCAGAATCCCCCGGAGGGGCCCTTTCCACAGACTCATCTACAGAGCCGTTATATAAAGTATATAGCAATCAGAATCCCCCGGAGGGGCCCTTTCCACAGACTCATCTACAGAGCCGTTATATAAAGTATATAGCAATCAGAATCCCCCGGAGGGGCCCTTTCCACAGACTCATCTACAGAGCCGTTATATAAAGTATATAGCAATCAGAATCCCCCGGAGGGGCCCTTTCCACAGACTCATCTACAGAGCCGTTATATAAAGCCCTTTCCACATACTCATCTATATAGCAATCAGAATCCCCCGGAGGGGCCCTTTCCACAGACTCATCTACAGAGCCGTTATATAAAGTATATAGCAATCAGAATCCCCCGGATGGGCCCTTTCCACAGACTCATCTACAGAGCCGTTATATAAAGTATAGCAATCAGAATCCCCCGGAGGGGCCCTTTCCACAGACTCATCTACAGAGCCGTTATATAAAGTGTATAGCAGTCAGAATCCCCCGGAGGGGCCCTTTCCACAGACTCATCTACAGAGCCGTTATATAAAGTATATAGCAATCAGAATCCCCCGGAGGGGCCCTTTCCACAGACTCATCTACAGAGCCGTTATATAAAGTATATAGCAATCAGAATCCCCCGGAGGGGCCCTTTTCCACAGACTCATCTACAGAGCCGTTATATAAAATATATAGCAGTCAGAATCCCCCGGAGGGGCCCTTTCCACAGACTCATCTACAGAGCCGTTATATAAAGTATATAGCAGTCAGAATCCCCCGGAGGGGCCCTTTCCACAGACTCATCTACAGAGCCGTTATATAAAGTATATAGCAATCAGAATCCCCCGGAGGGGCCCTTTCCACAGACTCATCTACAGAGCCGTTATATAAAGTATATAGCAATCAGAATCCCCCGGAGGGGCCCTTTCCACAGACTCATCTACAGAGCCGTTATATAAAGTATATAGCAATCAGAATCCCCCGGAGGGGCCCTTTCCACATACTCATCTACAGAGCCGTTATATAAAGTATATAGCAATCAGAATCCCCCGGAGGGGCCCTTTCCACAGACTCATCTACAGAGCCGTTATATAAAGTATATAGCAATCGTTATATAAAGTATATAGAATCCCCCGGATGGGCCCTTTCCACAGACTCATCTACAGAGCCGTTATATAAAGTATATAGCAATCAGAATCCCCCGTTATATAAAGTATAGGAGGGGCCCTTTCCACAGACTCATCTACAGAGCCGTTATATAAAGTATATAGCAATCAGAATCCCCCGGAGGGGCCCTTTCCACATACTCATCTACAGAGCCGTTATATAAAGTATATAGCAATCAGAATCCCCCGGAGGGGCCCTTTCCACAGACTCATCTACAGAGCCGTTATATAAAGTATAGCAATCAGAATCCCCCGGAGGGGCCCTTTCCACAGACTCATCTACAGAGCCGTTATATAAAGTATATAGCAATCAGAATCCCCCGGAGGGGCCCTTTCCACAGACTCTGTTATATAAAGTATATCTACAGAGCCGTTATATAAAGTATATAGCAATCAGAATCCCCCGGAGGGGCCCTTTCCACAGACTCATCTACAGAGCTGTTATATAAAGTATATAGCAATCTGTTATATAAAGTATATAGAATCCCCCGGAGGGGCCTTTCCACAGACTCATCTACAGTTATATAAAATATATAGCTCCCCCGGAGGGGTTATATAAAGTATATAGCAATCAGAATCCCCCGGAGGGGCCCTTTCCACAGACTCATCTACAGAGCTGTTATATAAAGTATATAGCAATCAGAATCCCCCGGATGGGCCTTTCCACAGACTCATCTACAGAGCTGTTATATAAAGTATATAGCAATCAGAATCCCCCGGAGGGGCCCTTTCCACAGACTCATCTACAGAGCCGTTATATAAAATATATAGCAATCAGAATCCCCCGGAGGGGACCTTTCCACAGACTCATCTACAGAGCCGTTATATAAAATATATAGCAATCAGAATCCCCCGGAGGGGCCCTTTCCACAGACTCATCTACAGAGCCGTTATATAAAGTATAGCAATCAGAATCCCCCGGAGGGGCCCTTTCCACATACTCATCTACAGAGCCGTTATATAAAGTATAGCAATCAGAATCCCCCGGAGGGGCCCTTTCCACAGACTCATCTACAGAGCCGTTATATAAAGTATATAGCAATCAGAATCCCCCGGAGGGGCCCTTTCCACAGACTCATCTACAGAGCCGTTATATAAAGTATAGCAATCAGAATCCCCCGGATGGGCCCTTTCCACAGACTCATCTACAGAGCCGTTATATAAAGTATATAGCAATCAGAATCCCCCGAAGGGGCCCTTTCCACAGACTCATCTACAGAGCCGTTATATAAAGTGTATAGCAATCAGAATCCCCCGGAGGGGCCCTTTCCACAGACTCATCTACAGAGCCGTTATATAAAGTATATAGCAATCAGAATCCCCCGGAGGGGCCCTTTCCACAGACTCATCTACAGAGCCGTTATATAAAGTATATAGCAATCAGAATCCCCCGGAGGGGCCCTTTCCACAGACTCATCTACAGAGCCGTTATATAAAGTATATAGCAATCAGAATCCCCCGGAGGGGCCCTTTCCACATACTCATCTACAGAGCCGTTATATAAAGTATAGCAATCAGAAGGACGAGGCGTCACTAATAGAGGGTCGTGTATATCGCAGGTCGTAGGGAGAGCATTTTATAATCACGACCGCTCGGAAATTCCCGAATCCTGGCTCAGGGAGGGCGGGGCCACACACACCGCAGACGGTTATCTTTTACTTTTCCGGTTTATCACTTCTTATAAGTCAGAAACAATATAACACGGGGCTTTGTTCTCAGACAAAAAGTGCAGGAAACCCTCCCCCCCTTGACTCCGCCCTCCCCTGAGCACCGCCCCTTGGTTCCATCCCCTGCCCACCTCCCAGTACAGCCCCCAAGTATCATTTTGTGTAGTCTTCATCCCATCAACAATAGACCCCACCCCAGCAACAATAGACCCCACCCCAGCAACAATAGATCCCACCCCAGCAACAATAGACCTCACCCCAACAACAATAGACCTCATCCCAGCAATAACAGTCTTCATCCCATCAACAATAGACCCCACCCCAGCAACAATAGATCCCACCCCAGCAACAATAGACCTCACCCCAACAACAATAGACCTCATCCCAGCAATAACAGTCTTCATCCCATCAACAATAGACCCCACCCCAGCAACAATAGATCCCACCCCAGCAACAATAGACCTCATCCTGAGGTCTATTGTTGCTGGGATGAGGTCTATTGTTGCTGTGGGGAATCTATTGTTGCTGGGGTGAGGTCTATTGTTGCTGAGATGGGGTCTATTGTTGCCGTGGGGGGTCTAATGTTGCTGGGGTGAGGTCTATTGTTGCTGGGAAGTCTATTGTTGCTGTGGGGAATCTATTGTTGCTGGGGTGAGGTCTATTGTTGCTGGGATGGGGTCTATTGTTGCTGTGGGGAATCTATTGTTGCTGGGGTGAGGTCTATTGTTGCTGGGATGAGGTCTATTGTTGCTGTGGGGAATCTATTGTTGCTGGGGTGAGGTCTATTGTTGCTGGGATGGGGTCTATTGTTGCTGTGGGGAATCTATTGTTGCTGGGGTGAGGTCTATTGTTGCTGGGATGGGGTCTATTGTTGCTGTGGGGGGTCTATTGTTGCTGGGATGAGGTCTATTGTTGCTGTGGGGAATCTATTGTTGCTGGGGTGAGGTCTATTGTTGCTGGGATGGGGTCTATTGTTGCTGTGGGGGGTCTATTGTTGCTGAGGTGAGGTCTATTGTTGCTGGGAAGTCTATTGTTGCTGTGGGGAATCTATTGTTGCTGGGGTGAGGTCTATTGTTGCTGGGATGGGGTCTATTGTTGCTGTGGGGAATCTATTGTTGCTGGGGTGAGGT
>CM056057.1:195000-374066 GCA_029574335.1 Rana kukunoris
TGCGGTCGTACAACACTGCACACAGAGGACATTTACCGTATATCTTTTTTTTTAGACAAATAAACATTTTTTTTTAGAGGCATTTAATTACCGCCGGGGGAAAATAAAAAAAATAATGTAAAAAAATTAAAAAAATAATGAGGCACTAATGGGCAACACTGATGAAGAGGCACTAATAAAGAGGCACTAATGAAGAGGCACTAATTGGCAACATTTATGAAGAGGCACTAATGAAGAGGCACTAATGGGCGGCACTGATAAAGAGGCACCAATGGACAACACTGATGAAGAGGCACTGATGGGCAACACTGATGAAGAGGCACTAATGGGCAACACTGATGAAGAGGCACCAATGGACAACACTGATGAAGAGGCACTAATGGGCAACACTGATGAAGAGGCACTAATGGGCAACACTGATGAAGAGGCACCAATGGACAACACTGATGAAGAGACACTAATGGGCAACACTGATGAAGAGGCACCAATGGACAACACTGATGAAGAGACACTAATGGGCAACACTGATGAAGAGGCACTAATGGGCAACACTGATGAAGAGGCACTAATGGGCAACACTGATGAAGAGGCACCAATGGGCAACACTGATGAAGAGGTACTAATGAAGAGGCACTAATGGGCAACACTGATGAAGAGGCACTAATGGGCAACACCGATGAAGAGGCACCAATGGGCAACACCGATGAAGAGGCACCAATGGGCAACACTGATGAAGAGGCACTAATGGGCAACACTGATGAAGAGGCACTAATGAAGAGGCACTAATGGGCAACACTGATGAAGAGGCACTAATGGGCGGCACTGATGAAGAGGCACCAATGGGCAACACCGATGAAGAGGCACTAATGGGCAACACTGATGAATAGGCACTAATGGGCAACACTGATGAAGAGGTACTAATGAAGAGGCACTAATGGGCAACACTGATGAAGAGGCACTAATGAAGAGACACTAATGGGCAACACCGATGAAGAGGCACTAATAGGCAACACTGATGAAGAGGCACTAATGGGCAACACTGATGAAGAGGTACTAATGAAGAGGCACTAATGGGCAACACTGATGAAGAGGCCCTGATAGACAACACTGATGAAGAGGTACTAATGAAGAGGCACTAATGGGCAACACTGATGAAGAGGCACTAATGAAGAGACACTAATGGGCAACACTGATGAAGAGGCCCTGATAGACAACACTGATGGACACTGATGAAGAGGCACTGATGGGCAACACTGATGAAGAGACACTAATGGGCAACACTGATGAAGAGGCACCAATGGGCAACACCGATGAAGAGGCACCAATGGGCAACACCGATGAAGAGGCACCAATGGGCAACACTGATGAAGAGGAACCAATGGGCAACACTGATGAAGAGGCACTAATGGGCAACACTGATGAAGAGGCACTAATGAAGAGGCACTAATGGGCAACACTGATGAAGAGACACTAATGGGCGGCACTGATGAAGAGGCACCAATGGGCAACACTGATGAATAGGCACTAATGGGCAACACTGATGAAGAGGCACTAATGAAGAGACACTAATGGGCAACACCGATGAAGAGGCACTAATGAAGAGACACTAATGGGCAACACTGATGAAGAGGCACTAATGAAGAGACACTAATGGGCAACACTGATGAAGAGGTACTAATGAAGAGGCACTAATGGGCAACACTGATGAAGAGGCACTAATGAAGAGACACTAATGGGCAACACTGATGAAGAGGCCCTGATAGACAACACTGATGAAGAGGCACTAATGGGCAGCACTGATGAAGAGGCCCTGATAGGCAACACTGATGGACACTGATGAAGAGTCACTGATGGGCAATACTTCTGAATTTCTGAATTTCGAAAATTTGAAAAATCTAAATTAGAAAATTCTAAGTTAGGAAATTCTTAGGGTTAGGGGTTAGGGTTACGGTTATCAGTTAGGGCTAGGGTTATGGCTAGGGTTTAGGGTTAGAGTTGGGGGTAAGTGGTTAGGATACGGCTAGGGTTTGGTTTAGGGGGTTGGGGGTTAGGATTTAGGGTTAGAGGGTTTAGGGTTAGGGCTGAGGTTAGGGTTATGGTTAGAGTTAGGGTTTTTGGGTTAGAGTTAGAGTTAGGGTTAGGGTTGGGGGTTAGGCGTTAGGGTTGGGGGTTAGGAGTTAGGGGTTAGGGTTGGGGGTTAGGAGTTAGGGGTTAGGGTTGGGGGTTAGGAGTTAGGGTTAGGGTTGGGGGTTAGGCGTTAGGGGTTGGGGTTAGGGTTGGGGCTGGGGGTTAGGAGTTAGGGTTAGGGGTTGGGGTTAGGGTTAGGGTTGGGGGTTAGGAGTTAGGGTTAGGGGTTGGGAGTTAGGGTTGGGGGTTAGGAGTTAGGGTTGGGGGTTAGGAGTTAGGCGTTGGGGGTTAGGAGTTAGGGGTTAGAGGTTGGGGTTAGGATTAGGTGTTAGGGTTGGGGGTTGGGGTTAGGATTAGGTGTTAGGGTTAGGGTTGGGGGTTAGGAGTTAGGGTTAGGTGTTAGGGTTAGGGTTGGGGGTTAGTAGTTAGGGTTAGGTGTTAGGGTTAGGGTTGGGGGTTAGTAGTTAGGGTTAGGTGTTAGGGTTAGGGTTGGGGGTTAGTAGTTAGGGTTAGGTGTTAGGGTTAGGGTTGGGGGTTAGTAGTTAGGGTTAGGTGTTAGGGTTGGGGGTTAGGAGTTAGGGTTAGGTGTTAGGGTTAGGGTTGGGGGTTAGTAGTTAGGGTTAGGTGTTAGGGTTAGGGTTGGGGTTAGGGTTAGGTGTTAGGGTTAGGGTTGGGGGTTGGGGTTAGGATTAGGTGTTAGGGTTGGGGGTTGGGGTTAGGATTAGGTGTTAGGGTTGGGGGTTGGGGTTAGGATTAGGTGTTAGGGTTAGGGTTGGGGGTTAGGAGTTAGGGTTAGGGTTGGGGATTAGGAGTTAGGGTTAGGTGTTAGGGTTAGGGTTGAGGGTTGGGGTTAGGGTTAGGTGTTAAGGTTAGGGTTGGGGGTTAGGATTAGGTGTTAGGGTTGGGGGTTAGGAGTTAGGGTTAGGTGTTAGGGTTAGGGTTGGGGGTTAGGGATTAGAGTTAGGGGCGAGGTTTATGAATGAAAATTGTAATTTGATTATTTTTCTGTATTTTGGTTTTTAAAGGGCTCATACAAAACCTCCTGCAGCAGGAGAACCCGACAGACGTCGGCAACCTCATCACCCAGATATACGAGGAAATGAAGACTCTAGAAGAGGATGGAGGTCGGGGTCCTCTAGATCCCCAGGTTTGTACAATGCCAATCAGATTCCTCCATCAGATCCGGGAAAAAAAATTCAGCCAAATTAAATTTCTGTATTGGAGAATCTAGAATGAAAAAGCGTTTTTTTTTTGGTGTGAGAGATTTTCCCCCTCACCACCTGACACCCCTAGAAGTGGAGCCCACATAGCACTGATGTGGCGCTCTAAGCAGGAGAAGAAAGTGTCGTCCCGCTGGCGGTCAGGAATAGGGGTGTCGTGCCGGCGTATCACAATCCAGTAGTGCAGTGGCGTCACTAGGGTTGGTGTCACCTGGTGGGGTAAAATTTGGTGTCACCACACCTCCCGGGGTCACTGAGCAAACAGGCTAGAGCAGGGGTCTCAAAACTGCGGCCCGAGGGCCGGGTGTGGCCCTTTGCTAGTCTTCATCTGGCCCTTGGGACACTATTCCTCCCACTATCACCAACAATGGGGTACCATTTCTCCCACTAATACTAATGATGGGGCATTACTCCGCCCATTGACCACCAATACTGAGGCCATGTTTACTGCCACTGATGCTGGGCTCAGGACATTTTCTACCCCCCTCTTAGGCCCGGATTTACTCTCTTTGCCGCCCCATGGCTGGGTCCTTTAATGCCGCCACCCCCTCCCCTACCCCAAAAAAACCCCTGAAAGTTCCCCAACCCGTGTTCGTCATTGCAGCCTTCCAGCAGGACAACGACCCTAAAGTAGAGCCAGAGCTACACTGGAATGGTTTAGATCAAAGCCTATTCATGCGTTAGAATGGCCCAGTCACAGTCCAGACCTAAATCCCATTGAGAATCTGTGGCAAGACTTGAAAATTGCTGATCACAGACGCTCTCCATCCAATCTGACAGAGACAGAGATATTTTACCTCCCCAATTGGTCAATTCGTGGTACCCACCGCTTCTCAATTCAAAGCAGCCCCTCGCTTCTCAATTTTGCTCCAGCGGGCCCATGCCTGAAGCTGTGTAAGGGGCCCCATAATTCCTGATGGCGGCCCTGAGCGTATATATTTAAAAAAGCAAAGTGGAAAAGACAGAACATTAGTCATATATAATCAGGACAAGTCCCGACTCACCGACTCTCACCGCCGGGATGTGACGAGTGACATTTATGAGCATCTTTATAAACACAGCAGTTGGCTGTCTGTCAATGTCTATAAACCCAACCAATAAAATCTCATAGAAGCTGTAACACGTCACTATCATCATACCTCCCAACCGTCCCGTACTTTGGGGGACTGTCCCCCGATTCACGGTCCCGTGATCAGGGCTAAAGTCCCGGGATTACGCGCCACCCGCCCTTGATACGCGGTAAATCCCGCGGTCCCGCGATTCGCGGTGAACCCCCCCGCTGAACAACACCGATCTGCTGCCCCCCCCCCCGGCTCCACAACTTTGAACCGCGGAACCCCGCGATTCCCGGAACCCCCCTGCTCAACAACAACTCCGATCTCCTGCGGAACCTGCGATTCCCGGAACCCCCCTGCTCAACAACAACTCCGATCTGCTGCGGAACCCCACCCCCGCCCGCTCAACAACACCGATCTGCTGCGGACCCCCCCCCCCCGGCTCCACAACTTTGAACCGCGGAACCCCGCGATTCCCGGAACCCCCCTGCTCAACAACAACTCCGATCTCCTGCGGAACCTGCGATTCCCGGAACCCCACCGCTCAACAACAACTCCGATCTGCTGCGGAACCCCACCCCCGCCCGCTCAACAACACCGATCTGCTGCGGAACCCCCCCCCCCCCGGCTCCACAACTTTGAACCGCGGAACCCCGCGATTCCCGGAACCCCCCCCCCCCCCGCTCAACAACAACTCCGATCTCCTGCGGAACTTGCGATTCCCGGAACCCCCCGCTCAACAACACCGATCTGCTGCGGACCCCCCCCCCCCCCCCCCCCCCCCCCCCGGCTCCACAACTTTGAACCGCGGAACCCCGCGATTGCCGTAACCCCCCCCGCTCAACAACAACTCCGATCTGCTGCGGAACCCGCGATTCCCGGAACCCCCCCGCTCAACAACAACTCCGATCTGCTGCGGACCCCCCCCCCCCGGCTCCACAACTTTGAACCGCGGAACCCCGCGATTCCCGGAACCCCCCCGCTCAACAACAACTCCGATCTCCTGCGGAACCTGCGATTCCCGGAACCCCCCCGCTCAACAACACCGATCTGCTGCGGACACCCCCCCGGCTCCACAACTTTGAACCGCGGTACCCCACGATTGCCGTAACCCCCCTCCATTTCTTTATTCATTTAAATACGTTTTATCAGTGGCAGCTGGTGTCTTTTGGTAGGATGGCAACCCCCCCCCCCCCCCATGGGAGGACAGCCGGGACATCAAAGCTCCGCACTTACCCCATCTAGGAAGCGGACGGGCAGCGTGTCCAGTGTGGGTTGACCACGTGTCCCGGATTGCCCGCATTTTGCAGGTCTGTCCCGGGCACCTTCATTCCAGGAGAATACAGTGTCCCGGAATGAAACTGACACAGCCCCCCCCCCCCCGGCCAATCTGATGCCCCCAAAAAAGCCCATCGCATCACCGCTTTACTCACTGACAGTACTTGTCCTGGCCGGGAATGTCTGGAGGAGCACAATCCCCGCCCCCTGCTTGTGATTGGATCATAAATCCTGCCTCATGTGTCCAATCACTGTGCTGCGATTCGTTACAACACAAGCTGATTTTTGGGAAGGGGGGGGAGTGTCCCTAAATGGTAGTTTAGAAATGTGGTCACCCTAGTCCAGTGGCTTTCTTCCTCCTCCTGTGGTGTGGATCACGGCGCCTTCCGCCGTGCATCCCCCTCCTCCTCCTTGGCGTCCAAGAGGATCGCCTGACCTTTCAGCCAATCGGGAAACGGGTATCAGACCCGCGTTTCCTGAAAGAGACGATTCAGTTTTTTAAAAAAGAGAAACATTTATTTGCTTTTCTAACACACCTGGGCGGGTTCCGAGCGACTTGCTCTGCGCTCCGAGTCCACCCTATTGTGAGACAGCCGCTGAGGGACCCCAGAACAGGAGGATCGAGGACACACTGTGAAAAACAACCTGCACAGTGGAGGCAAGTATCACATCTTTGTTATTTTATTTTTTATTTTAATCGAAACTTTACAACCCCTTTCAGTTTTGGTGACCAACCTGTGAACCCGTAATCATCCTACACCCATTGGTCAAAGTTCCTTTCCTTTTTATTCTAATGTCCCGAAGGCCATCATCACATGGATAGGGAGGGCTGTGTGTAGGATAGGGTGACCACCTGTCCCGGATTGCCTGGGACAGTCCCGCATTGCGGGACAGGGCATTTTGCAGGTCTGTCCCGGGCACATTCATTCCAGGCCAATACAGTGTCCCGGAATGAAACTGACACAGCCACCCCCCAGGGCCAATCTGATACCCCCAAAAAAGTCCTCCACATCACCGCTTTACTCACTGACAGTACTTGTCCTGGTCAGGAATGCATAGAGGAGCACAATCCCCGCCCCCTGCTTGTGATTGGAGAAATCATAAATCCCGCCTCTTGTGTCCAATTACTGTTCTGTGATTCGTTACAGCACAAGCTGATTTTTGGGGCGGAAGGGTGTCCCTGATTCGTAGTTTGAAAATGTGGTCACCCTAGTGTAGGATCTGGTTGCCTATCTGTTCATACATCCGCCCTCTATGGTGGGACGATAAATGATAATAGTGAGGGCATGATGGTCCCTCCTCCTGAATTACCACTGTGTTCCCTGTGTAGATGGAAGAATATGCCGTTGAACTCTGGAACTGGGGAGTCACAAAGAGGGGAGAAGAAGCCATTACCGAGATGGAGAGATCTATGGGTAAATATGAAGTCTTCCACTCATTTGTGGTTTGGCGCTCTTCCACCTTTTCGCTTTCTGGATTCTGGGTGCCCCAGTTGTAGGGTGACCCTGTCTGACAATAACAGCCTCACCGGGGCTATCGAGTGTTAGAAACTGGTTTGACATCCTACAAGATGGCACCACTAAGGATTGGCATTCCAAGTACCTCTATGATACCTCACACCATTGTCACTGAGACAACTTTTCCTACTCTGATGGGAAGTCCAAAATGTTAGGCCGTGTACACACGATCGGTTCAAACCGATGAGACTGCTCCGACGGACCGTTTTCATTGGTTCACAACTGAAGTGGCCTGATAGTCTGATGTGCGTATACACCATCAGTTCAAAATCTGATCAGGTCAGAACACGGTGACGTAAAACACGACGACGTGCCGGAAAAACGAAGTTCAATGCTTCCAAGCATGCGTCGACTTGATTCTGAGCATGCGGGGGTTTTTGAACCGATGGTCAGGCGTCCATCAGTCCGATTTTAAAGCAAGTTTTAAAACTTTGGTCTGAAGGACGACAGACCGATGGGCCGTACACATGGTCGGTTTGGACCGATGAAACTGGACTTCAGTCCATTTTCATCAGTTTGAACCGATCGTGTGTACGCGGCCTTACAGTTGCCACCAGAACAGGAATAGAGGGCAAATCTTCCAATGGGGACACCTGTTCTGTAGCAACTGTATATGAGGGGAATAACCTGTTACAGGTAAAGGGAAGTGTCCCCAGAAGAACACATACCAAAAAGTGAGGACGCGGGAGTTTTAACCCTTCTCCATTCCATCAAAACCCCAAAAAATGGTTGTGGCTGTACTTACACTTTCATATACCTCTCCTGTCTCTGGACTGTAACCGTTTTTGTGTTTGGTTTATACGTTGTAAAGTGCTGCATAAACTGTTGGCTCTGTATAAATCCTGTATCACAATAATAAAATATATAATTGTGTGATTTCTAATAGCCAGCTAATACGTTCCTTTGTATTGTAGTGCGTCATGTGGCCTGTAACCTTGCTTGCTGGTGTGAGGGATCTAACCAATTTGAGACATCGTTAGAAAGGAATTCTTTGGTAAGAGTATACCTCTAGAGCACATATTTTAAGAGAAGAAAAATATACATCGGGGTCAACAAACGTTTTTACATTAAGTGTCAGTTTATAGGTATTAGACAACAGGTGTAGCAGTGCACAATAGCAGGCCGTGGACCTCACCTCTGAACCAAATCCTGCACCATCAAACCTCCAATCAGCCCCAATTGTCTTCTTCAGTTCCATCAAAGTGCCTTCCTCAGATCTATCCAAGTGTCTTTCTCAATTCCCCCCAAGTGTCTTTCTTAGTTCTGTCCAAGTGTCTTCCCCCAATTCCCTCCAAGTGCCTTGCTCAGGTTCTGTCCAAGTGTCTTCCTCAATTCCCTCCAAGTGTCTTCCTCAATTCCCTCCAAGTGTCTTCTTCAGTTCCGTACAAGTTTCTTCCTCAATTCCCTCCAAGTGTTTTCCTCAGTTCTGTCCAAGTTTCTTCCCCCAATTACCTCCAAGTGTCTTCCCAAATTGCCTCCAAGTGTTTTCCTCAATTCCCTCCAAGTGCCTTCCTCAGTTCCGTCCAAGTGTCTTCCCCAATTTCCTCCAAGTGTTTTCCTCAGTTCTGTCCAAGTGTCTTACCCAATTCCCTCAAAGTGCCTTCCTCAGTTCTGTCCAAGTGTCTTCCCCCAATTACCTCCAAGTGTTTTCCCAAATTGCCTCCAAGTGTTTTCCTCAATTCCCTCCAAGTGTCTTTCTTAGTTCTGTCCAAGTGTCTTCCCCCAATTCCCTCCAAGTGCCTTGCTCAGGTTCTGTCCAAGTGTCTTCCTCAATTCCCTCCAAGTGTCTTCCTCAATTCCCTCCAAGTGTCTTCTTCAGTTCCGTACAAGTTTCTTCCTCAATTCCCTCCAAGTGTTTTCCTCAGTTCTGTCCAAGTTTCTTCCCCCAATTACCTCCAAGTGTCTTCCCAAATTGCCTCCAAGTGTTTTCCTCAATTCCCTCCAAGTGCCTTCCTCAGTTCCGTCCAAGTGTCTTCCCCAATTTCCTCCAAGTGTTTTCCTCAGTTCTGTCCAAGTGTCTTACCCAATTCCCTCAAAGTGCCTTCCTCAGTTCTGTCCAAGTGTCTTCCCCCAATTACCTCCAAGTGTTTTCCCAAATTGCCTCCAAGTGTTTTCCTCAATTCCCTCCAAGTGCCTTCCTCAGTTCCGTCCAAGTGTCTTCCCCAATTCCCTCCAAGTGTCTTCGCCAATTCCCTCCAAGTGTCTTCGCCAATTCCCTCCAAGTGTCTTCGCCAATTCCCTCCAAGTGCCTTCCTCAGTTCCGTCCAAGTGTCTTCCCCAATTCCCTCCAAGTGTTTTCCTCAATTCCCTCCAAGTGCCTTCCTCAGTTCCGTCCAAGTGTCTTCCCCAATTCCCTCCAAGTGTTTTCCTCAATTCCCTCCAAGTGCCTTCCTCAGTTCCGTCCAAGTGTCTTCCCCAATTCCCTCCAAGTGTTTTCCTCAATTCCCTCCAAGTGCCTTCCTCAGTTCCGTCCAAGTGTCTTCCCCAATTCCCTCCAAGTGTCTTCCCCAATTCCCTCCAAGTGTCTTCGCCAATTCCCTCCAAGTGTCTTCGCCAATTCCCTCCAAGTGTCTTCCTCAGTTCCGTCCAAGTGTCTTCCCCAATTCCCTCCAAGTGTTTTCCTTAGTTCTGTCCAAGTGTCTTCCCCCAATTCCCTCTAAGTGTCTTCCCCAATTTTCTCCAAGTGCCTTCCCCAATTCCCTCCAAATGTCTTTCTTAGTTCCATCCAAGTGTCTTTCCCAATTCCCTCCAAGTGTCTTCCTCAGTTCCATCCAAGTGTCTTCCTCAGTTCCATCTAAGTGTCTTCCTCAGTTCCATCCAAGTGTCTTCCTCAGTTCCATCCAAGTGTCTTCCTCAGTTCCATCTAAGTGTCTTCTTCAGTTCCGTACAAGTTTCTTCCTCAATTCCCTCCAAGTGTTTTCCTCAGTTCTGTCCAAGTTTCTTCCCCCAATTACCTCCAAGTGTCTTCCCAAATTGCCTCCAAGTGTTTTCCTCAATTCCCTCCAAGTGCCTTCCTCAGTTCCGTCCAAGTGTCTTCCCCAATTTCCTCCAAGTGTTTTCCTCAGTTCTGTCCAAGTGTCTTACCCAATTCCCTCAAAGTGCCTTCCTCAGTTCTGTCCAAGTGTCTTCCCCCAATTACCTCCAAGTGTTTTCCCAAATTGCCTCCAAGTGTTTTCCTCAATTCCCTCCAAGTGCCTTCCTCAGTTCCGTCCAAGTGTCTTTCCCAATTCCCTCCAAGTGTCTTCGCCAATTCCCTCCAAGTGTCTTCGCCAATTCCCTCCAAGTGTCTTCGCCAATTCCCTCCAAGTGCCTTCCTCAGTTCCGTCCAAGTGTCTTCCCCAATTCCCTCCAAGTGTTTTCCTCAATTCCCTCCAAGTGCCTTCCTCAGTTCCGTCCAAGTGTCTTCCCCAATTCCCTCCAAGTGTTTTCCTCAATTCCCTCCAAGTGCCTTCCTCAGTTCCGTCCAAGTGTCTTCCCCAATTCCCTCCAAGTGTTTTCCTCAATTCCCTCCAAGTGCCTTCCTCAGTTCCGTCCAAGTGTCTTCCCCAATTCCCTCCAAGTGTCTTCCCCAATTCCCTCCAAGTGTCTTCGCCAATTCCCTCCAAGTGTCTTCGCCAATTCCCTCCAAGTGTCTTCGCCAATTCCCTCCAAGTGTCTTCCTCAGTTCCGTCCAAGTGTCTTCCCCAATTCCCTCCAAGTGTTTTCCTTAGTTCTGTCCAAGTGTCTTCCCCCAATTCCCTCTAAGTGTCTTCCCCAATTTTCTCCAAGTGCCTTCCCCAATTCCCTCCAAATGTCTTTCTTAGTTCCATCCAAGTGTCTTTCCCAATTCCCTCCAAGTGTCTTCCTCAGTTCCATCCAAGTGTCTTCCTCAGTTCCATCTAAGTGTCTTCCTCAGTTCCATCCAAGTGTCTTCCTCAGTTCCATCCAAGTGTCTTCCTCAGTTCCATCTAAGTGTCTTCCTCAGTTCCATCCAAGTGTCTTCCTCAGTTCCATCCAAGTGTCTTCCTCAGTTCCATCAAAGTTTCTTCCCCAATTCCCTCCAAGTGTCTTCCTCAGATCTGTCAGGAATATATTCCAGTATTTTAATCTGCATAGGTAACTGCACAGGAATATGTCAAGGTTGATTGTCATAGAGCATAACAGGCGGCTACCACTGCCTAGGCAACCTTTTTAATAATCTTTTTGCTAAGTACCATGATACCCGCCCCTTTGTCCTGTACATGATAATTATAGCATGGTCAGGTAATGATCCCCCCGCTTTAGGAATATTCATGATCGCTTTACTCCTCAGATGGCCATGAAAACGGGAAAGGGTTGGATAGACGTTGGAAAGCCGGAGCGGGCGAATGTATTTCTCGAAACCGCCTTGAATGTAAGTTAAATATGAGATGAGATCAGACTGGAGTCGGTGTGCCGGTGACTCAGCTTGGTAAGCCTTTCCATCGTGTCTCTACTAGAGTCTAGAAAAGCTTTATTCCATGAAGATTCAGAGAAGCGCAATGGACACAGATATGAACGCCCACAAAGACTGGGTGGAGGCGGAAGTCTTCAAAGTGCTGACCTATCAGACGGAGGCTGTAAGTCCCCATGGTGTCTAGTCTACTGAAAGCTGAAATTTACTATGATTATATTTTAACTCCCCCCTCAGCAACATGCTTATTGATTTAATAAATGAGAAGTATGGAGAGAGCTCGTTCGTCAATGTTGCATATTTGTGTTGCGGGTGCTGTGGTGCATCGGTAGCGTGTGAATTTGCCATCTAATGCAGCACATCAGAAGGTGAAGTCGTAACGGGGGCTTTAGGTTCCATTCCAGTGGCGGCTGGTGCTCAAAATGTTTGGGGCGGCGCAAACAAACGGGGAAAAAAAAACCAACACATCAATTGCAGCCTCACTGTGCCATAAAATTGTTGCCACTGTGCCATGCCAAACGCAGCCACTGTGCCCATCAATTGTCGGCACTGTGCCATGCCATCAATTGTCGCCACTGTGCCCATCAATTGTCACCACTGTGCCCATCAATTGCCGCCATTGTGCCATGCCAAACGCAGCCACTGTGCCATGCCAAACGCAGCCACTGTGCCCATCAATTGTCACCACTGTGCCCATCAATTGCCACCACTGTGCCATGCCAAACGCAGCCACTGTGCCATCAATTGTCGCCACTATGCCATGCCAAACACAGCCACTGTGCCATGCCAGTGTCGCCATTGTGCCCATCAATTTTTGTCACTGTGCCATGCCAAACGCAGCCACTGTGCCATGCCATTGCCATGCAGATTCCCCCCCCCCCCCCCCCCCGCCTGGCACCTTTCTCGGTCAGCCATCTTCGGATCCTCCTCCACGATCCCTCGATGTAGTCCCGCCCTCGATGTTGCTTCAGCCAATCAGGTTACCGGTAACCAGATCCGGTGAACCTGATTGGCTGAGATGCATGCCAGTGTCAACCAAGGAACGCACACCCTGTGCTTCCCCTGGTTATCTATTTGGAAGCCGATTACAGCCTGTGGCTCTGACAGGCACTTCCACAGCCAACCAGCTGCCGTTATTCAGATGGCCGACACTCACCAGGGGGCCGGACACCTGAATAGTGGGCGTCAGCGGCGTCAGTACATGGATTCATGCAATGCATAAATCCATGTATTGTTTTCAGTGACGGTGCAGGAGCGATAGGGGGGCGGCGCTCCTGCGCCCTCTATGGACGCACCGCCACTGCTCCATTCACATTAGAGCATCTCCAAAATCATACCATTTCCAGTGCGACATTGGAGCGTGACTTTTGGTTTAATTTTGGTCCGACTTTTCATTCCATGGATCAAAGGCACATCACAAGTAGTGCAGGGAACCTTTTCAAAGACTTTAATGCCGCGTACACACGGTCAGAAATTCCGCCAGCAAAAGTCAGATGTGAGCTTTTGGACAGAAAATCCGACCATGTGTAGGCTCCATCGGACTTTTCCTGTCGGAAATTTCCGCCAACAAAAGACTGATCGTCTGTAGCAATTCCGAGGCTCAAAATTACGACGCATGCTCGGAAACAATTAGACGCATGCTCAGAAGCATTGAACTTCATGTTCTTGGCTCGTCGTAGTGTTGTACGTCACCGGCGTTCTTGACTGTCGAAAAGTTCAGAGAACTTTTGTGTGGCCGTGTGTATGCAAGCCAAGCTTGAGCGGAATTCAGATGGAAAAAAACATCCAAGGTTTTTCAGACAAATAATCCGATCGCGTGTACGCGGCATTAGTCTCATCAATTTGAAAGGGTGCCATTGAAAAGAATGGGGGTGCGACTATGTTGTCCGAAGTAGCATGACGAATCGAACAAGTGTGAATGGAGCGCCTCGTACACACGGTACGATTGTTGGCCAACCGAGCGTCTGTGCCTGGATCTTGTCTTGCATACTAACGGTACACAATTGTTGTGCCACAAACAAGAAAGTGGTGGCGTACTACGAGGAATTTCAGCTCTTGGGCGCCACCCCTTCTGCTATATTCATGATTCCGAGCATGCGTGTTTGTACTTTCGATTTTTGTGTGACGGATTTGTGTACTGACTTTTTTTCAAGTACTCGCCGATACCGATTACCGATACTTTTTTTTTTTTTTTTTTATGTCATGTGTCAGTATTTTTTTTTATTTTACCATTTTAACTGTTTTCACAATTTTTTTGTTTTTTTACAATGCTTCCTTGTCGGGGGGGGGGGGGGGGTGGATGTGTCAGTGTGTTTTATTTTTATATTTTTAATACGTATTATTTTACAATTAATTATTTTTATTATTTATTGCTATTTTTTTTTTCTTAGCCCTGTTGGGGGGCTTTGGTGAGATATCGGGGGTCTTACCAGACCTCTGACATCTCCCCTTTGATACAGAGAAAGGGACTAAGGACACAGATTCCCCAGTCCCTTTCTCAGCTGTCCTGAAAATGAATAGACAGGAGACAGAGGCTCCTCTCCATTCATAAACGGAAGCATCGTAAACACAGGTTACGATGCTCAGTTATATGAATGGACAGAGTCAGTGATCACTGATTCTGTTCATTCAGAAAAGGTAGGAGCCGGTTTTAGCAGCTCCTACCTCCGCTCTCCATCCTGACAGAGGGGGGAGTGCAGAGACACGGAGAATGGTACAGGGCACGGAGGGGGGGAGTGCAGCGACACGGAGGGGGGGAGTGCAGCGGCATGGAGAATGGACACAGGGCACGGAGGGGGGAGTGCAGCGACACAGAGGGGGGGGAGCAGCGCACAGAGAATGGACACAGGGCACGGAGGAGGGAGAGCAGCGCACAGAGAATGGACACAGGGCATGGAGGAGGGAGAGCAGCGCACGGAGAATGGACACAGGGCACGGAGGGGGGAGAGCAGCGGCAAGGAAAATGGACAAAGGGCACAGAGGGGGGAGTGCAGCGACATGGAGGGGGAGAGCAGCGCACAGAGAATGGACACAGGGCACAGAGGGGGGAGAGCAGCGCACAGAGAATGGACACTGGGCACGGAGGGGGGAGAGCAGCGCACAGAGAATGGACACAGGGCACAGAGGGGGGAGAGCAGCGCACAGAGAATAGACACTGGGCACGGAGGGGGGAGAGCAGCACACAGAGAATGGACACAGGGCACGGAGGGGGGAGAGCAGTGCACGGAGAATGGACACAGGGCACGGAGGGGGGAGAGCAGCGCACAGAGAATGGACACAGGGAACAGAGAGGGAGAGCAGTGCACGGAGAATGGCCACAGGGCACGGAGGGGGGAGAGCAGCGCACGGAGAATGGACACAGGGCACGGAGGGGGGAGAGCAGCGCACGGAGAATGGACACAGGGCACTGAGGGGGGAGAGCAGCGGCAAGGAAAATGGACAAAGGGCACAGAGGGGGGAGTGCAGCGACATGGAGGGGGAGAGCAGCGCACAGAGAATGGACACAGGGCACAGAGGGGGGAGAGCAGCGCACAGAGAATAGACACTGGGCACGGAGGGGGGAGAGCAGCGCACAGAGAATAGACACTGGGCACGGAGGGGGGAGAGTAGCGCACAGAGAATGGACACAGGGCACGGAGGGGGGAGAGCAGTGCACGGAGAATGGACACAGGGCACGGAGGGGGGAGAGCAGCGCACAGAGAATGGACTCAGGGAACAGAGGGGGAGAGCAGTGCACGGAGAATGGCCACAGGGCACGGAGGGGGGAGAGCAGCGCACGGAGTATGGACACAGGGCACGGAGGGGGGAGAGCAGCGCACGGAGTATGGACAGAGGGCACGGAGGGGGGAGAGCAGTGGCAAGGGGAATGGACACAGGGCACGGAGGGGGGAGTGCAGCGACATGGAGGGGGAGAGCAGCGCACAGAGAGTGGACACAGGGCACGGAGGGGTGAGAGCAGCTTACGGAGAATGGACACAGGGCACGGAGGGGGGAGAGCAGCTCACGGAGTATGGACACAGAGCACAGAGGGGGGAGAGCAGCGCACGGAGTATGGACACAGGACACGGAGGGGGAGAGCAGCGCACGGAGAATGGACACAGGGCACGGAGGGGGGAGAGCAGCGCACGGAGTATGGACAGAGGGCACGGAGGGGGGAGAGCAGTGGCAAGGGGAATGGACACAGGGCACGGAGGGGGGAGTGCAGCGACATGGAGGGGGAGAGCAGCGCACGGAGAGTGGACACAGGGCACGGAGGGGTGAGAGCAGCTTACGGAGAATGGACACAGGGCACGGAGGGGGGAGAGCAGCTCACGGAGTATGGCCCCAGGCACAGAGGGGGGAGAGCAGCGCACGGAGTATGGACACAGGACACGGAGGGGGAGAGCAGCGCACGGAGAATGGACACAGGGCAGGGAGGGGGAGAGCAGCTGCAGGGAGAATGGACACAGGGCACGGAGGGGGAGAGCAGCGCACGGAGAGTGGACACAGGGCACAGAGGGGGGAGAGCAGCGCACGGAGAATGGACACAGGGCACGGAGGGGGGAGAGCAGCTCACGGAGTATGGACACAGGGCACGGAGGGGGGAGAGCAGCGCACGGAGTATGGACACAGAGCACAGAGGGGGGAGAGCAGCGCACGGAGAATGGACACAGGACACGGAGAGGGAGAGCAGCGCACGGAGTATGGACACAGGACACGGAGGGGGAGAGCAGCGCACGGAGAGTGGACACAGGGCACGGAGGGGGGAGAGCAGCGCACGGAGAATGAACACAGGGCACGGAGGGGGAGAGCAGCTCACGGAGTATGGACACAGAGCACAGAGGGGGGAGAGCAGCGCACGGAGTATGGACACAGGACACGGAGGGGGAGAGCAGCGCACGGAGTATGGACACAGGACACGGAGGGGGAGAGCAGCGCACGGAGAGTGGACACAGGGAACGGAGGGGGGAGAGCAGCGCACGGAGAATGGACACAGGGCACGGAGGGGGGAGAGCAGCTCACGGAGTATGGACACAGAGCACGGAGGGGGAGAGCAGCGCATGGAGTATGGACACAGGGCACGGAGGGGGGAAAGCAGCGCACGGAGAATGGACACAGGGCACGGAGGGGGGAGAGCAGCGGCAAGGAGAATGGACACAGGGCACAGAGGGGGGAGTGCAGCGACATGGAGGGGGAGAGCAGCGCACAGAGAATGGACACAGGGCACAGAGGGGGGAGAGCAGCGCACAGAGAATGGACACAGGGCACAGAGGGTGGAGAGCAGTGCACAGAGAATGGACACTGGGCACGGAGGGGGGAGAGCAGCGCACGGAGAATGGACACAGGGAACGGAGGGGGGAGAGCAGCGCACGGAGAGTGGACACAGGGAACGGAGGGGGGAGAGCAGCGCACGGAGAATGGACACAGGGCACGGAGGGGGGAGAGCAGCTCACGGAGTATGGACACAGAGCACGGAGGGGGGAGAGCAGCGCACGGAGTATGGACACAGGGCACAGAGGGGGGAGAGCAGCGCACGGAGAATGGACACAGGGCACGGAGGGGGGAGAGCAGCGGCAAGGAGAATGGACACAGGGCACAGAGGGGGGAGTGCAGCGACATGGAGGGGGAGAGCAGCGCACAGAGAATGGACACAGGGCACAGAGGGGGGAGAGCAGTGCACAGAGAATGGACACTGGGCACGGAGGGGGGAGAGCAGCGCACGGAGAATGGACACAGGGAACGGAGGGGGGAGAGCAGCACACGGAGAGTGGACACAGGGAACGGAGGGGGGAGAGCAGCGCACGGAGAATGGACACAGGGCACGGAGGGAGGAGAGCAGCTCACGGAGTATGGACACAGAGCACGGAGGGGGAGAGCAGCGCACGGAGTATGGACACAGGGCACGGAGGGGGAGAGCAGCGCACGGAGAATGGACACAGGGCACGGAGGGGGGAGAGCAGCGGCAAGGAGAATGGACACAGGGCACAGAGGGGGGAGTGCAGCGACATGGAGGGGGAGAGCAGCGCACAGAGAATGGACACAGCACAGAGGGGGGAGAGCAGTGCACAGAGAATGGACACTGGGCACGGAGGGGGGAGAGCAGCGCACGGAGAATGGACACAGGGCACGGAGGGGGGAGAGCAGCGCACGGAGAATGGACACAGGGCACAGAGGGGGGAGAGCAGTGCACGGAGAATGGACACAGGGCACGGAGGGGGGAGAGCAGCGCACAGAGAATGGACACAGGGAACAGAGGGGGGAGAGCAGCGCACGGAGAATGGCCACAGGGCAAGGAGGGGGAGAGCAGCGCACGGAGTATGGACACAGGGCACGGAGGGGGGAGAGCAGTGGCAAGGGGAATGGACACAGGACACGGAGGGGGGAGTGCAGCGACATGGAGGGGGGAGAGCAGCGCACAGAGAATGGACACAGGGCACGGAGGGGGGAGAGCAGTGCGCGGAGAATGGACACAGGGCACGGAGGGGGGAGAGCAGCGGCAAGGAAAATGGACAAAGGGCACAGAGGGGGGAGTGCAGCGACATGGAGGGGGGAGAGCAGCGCACAGAGAATGGACACAGGGCACAGAGGGGGGAGAGCAGCGCACAGAGAATGGACACTGGGCACGGAGGGGGGAGAGCAGCGCACAGAGAATGGACACAGGGCACAGAGGGGGGAGAGCAGCGCACAGAGAATAGACACTGGGCACGGAGGGGGGAGAGCAGCACACAGAGAATGGACACAGGGCACGGAGGGGGGAGAGCAGTGCACGGAGAATGGACACAGGGCACGGAGGGGGGAGAGCAGCGCACAGAGAATGGACACAGGGAACAGAGAGGGAGAGCAGTGCACGGAGAATGGCCACAGGGCACGGAGGGGGAGAGCAGCGCACGGAGAATGGACACAGGGCACGGAGGGGGGAGAGCAGCGCACGGAGAATGGACACAGGGCACGTAGGGGGGAGAGCAGCGGCAAGGAAAATGGACAAAGGGCACCGAGGGGGGAGTGCAGCGACATGGAGGGGGAGAGCAGCGCACAGAGAATGGACACAGGGCACAGAGGGGGGAGAGCAGCGCACAGAGAATAGACACTGGGCACGGAGGGGGGAGAGCAGCGCACAGAGAATGGACACAGGGCACGGAGGGGGGAGAGCAGCGCACAGAGAATAGACACTGGGCACGGAGGGGGGGGAGAGCAGCGCACAGAGAATGGACACAGGGCACGGAGGGGGGAGAGCAGTGCACGGAGAATGGACACAGGGCACGGAGGGGGGAGAGCAGCGCACAGAGAATGGACACAGGGAACAGAGGGGGAGAGCAGTGCACGGAGAATGGCCACAGGGCACGGAGGGGGGAGAGCAGCGCACGGAGTATGGACACAGGGCACGGAGGAGGGAGAGCAGCAGCAAGGAGAATGGACACAGGGCACGGAGGGGGGGAGAGCAGCGCACGGAGTATGGACAGAGGGCACGGAGGGGGGGAGAGCAGTGGCAAGGGGAATGGACACAGGGCACGGAGGGGGGAGTGCAGCGACATGGAGGGGGAGAGCAGCGCACGGAGAGTGGACACAGGGCACGGAGGGGTGAGAGCAGCTTACGGAGAATGGACACAGGGCACGGAGGGGGGAGAGCAGCTCACGGAGTATGGACACAGAGCACAGAGGGGGGAGAGCAGCGCACGGAGTATGGACACAGGACACGGAGGGGGAGAGCAGCGCACGGAGAATGGACACAGGGCAGGGAGGGGGGAGAGCAGCGGCAGGGAGAATGGACACAGGGCACGGAGGGGGAGAGCAGCGCACGGAGAGTGGACACAGGGCACAGAGGGGGGAGAGCAGCGCACGGAGAATGGACACAGGGCACGGAGGGGGGAGAGCAGCTCACGGAGTATGGACACAGGGCACGGAGGGGGGAGAGCAGCGCACGGAGTATGGACACAGAGCACAGAGGGGGGAGAGCAGCGCACGGAGAATGGACACAGGACACGGAGAGGGAGAGCAGCTCACGGAGTATGGACACAGGACACGGAGGGGGAGAGCAGCGCACGGAGAGTGGACACAGGGCACGGAGGGGGGAGAGCAGCGCACGGAGAATGAACACAGGGCACGGAGGGGGAGAGCAGCTCATGGAGTATGGACACAGAGCACAGAGGGGGAGAGCAGCGCACGGAGTATGGACACAGGACACGGAGGGGGAGAGCAGCGCACGGAGTATGGACACAGGACACGGAGGGGGAGAGCAGCGCACGGAGAGTGGACACAGGGAACGGAGGGGGGAGAGCAGCGCACGGAGAATGGACACAGGGCACGGAGGGGGGAGAGCAGCTCACGGAGTATGGACACAGAGCACGGAGGGGGAGAGCAGCGCACGGAGTATGGACACAGGGCACGGAGGGGGGAGAGCAGCGCACGGAGAATGGACACAGGGCACGGAGGGGGGAGAGCAGCGGCAAGGAGAATGGACACAGGGCACAGAGGGGGGAGCGCAGCGACATGGAGGGGGAGAGCAGCGCACAGAGAATGGACACAGGGCACAGAGGGGGGAGAGCAGCGCACAGAGAATGGACACAGGGCACAGAGGGTGGGAGAGCAGTGCACAGAGAATGGACACTGGGCACGGAGGGGGGAGAGCAGCGCACGGAGAATGGACACAGGGAACGGAGGGGGGAGAGCAGCGCACGGAGAGTGGACACAGGGAACGGAGGGGGGAGAGCAGCGCACGGAGAATGGACACAGGGCACGGAGGGGGGAGAGCAGCTCACGGAGTATGGACACAGAGCACGGAGGGGGGAGAGCAGCGCACGGAGAATGGACACAGGGCACGGGGGGGGAGAGCAGCGCACGGAGAATGGACACAGGGCACGGAGGGGGGAGAGCAGCGGCAAGGAGAATGGACACAGGGCACAGAGGGGGGAGTGCAGCGACATGGAGGGGGAGAGCAGCGCACAGAGAATGGACACAGGGCACAGAGGGGGGAGAGCAGTGCACAGAGAATGGACACTGGGCACGGAGGGGGGAGAGCAGCGCACGGAGAATGGACACAGGGCACGGAGGGGGAGAGCAGCGCACGGAGAATGGACACAGGGCACAGAGGGGGGAGAGCAGTGCACGGAGAATGGACACAGGGCACGGAGGGGGGAGAGCAGCGCACAGAGAATGGACACAGGGAACAGAGGGGGGAGAGCAGCGCACGGAGAATGGCCACAGGGCAAGGAGGGGGAGAGCAGCGCACGGAGTATGGACCCAGGGCACGGAGGGGGGAGAGCAGTGGCAAGGGGAATGGACACAGGACACGGAGGGGGGAGTGCAGCGACATGGAGGGGGAGAGCAGCGCACAGAGAATGGACACAGGGCACGGAGGGGGGAGAGCAGTGCGCGGAGAATGGACACAGGGCACGGAGGGGGGAGAGCAGCGGCAGGGAGAATGAACACAGGGCACGGAGGGGGGAGAGCAGCGCACGGAGAGTGGACACAGGGAACGGAGGGGGGAGAGCAGCGCATGGAGAATGGACACAGAGCACGGAGGGGGAGAGCAGCTCACGGAGTATGGACACAGAGCACGGAGGGGGGAGAGCAGCGCACGGAGTATGGACACAGGGCACGGAGGGGGGAGAGCAGAACGGAAGCGGCACGGAGGGGGGACACAGGAGCATGGAGGGAGAGAGCAGAATGGATGAGAGAATACAGGGATACAGGGAAAATCAGGTATCGGTAAAGTATCGGAGCATTTTCCCCGAGTACAAGTACTCGGGGAAATGCTTGGTCCCGGTACCGATACTAGTATCGGTATCGGGACAACCCTAGTACTGACCATACGAAAATCAAACCTTAAACCGTTGTCCCCTGAAAATGAACTAGCCTGCCATCCAACATTTGTTTTTGGCGGAAAATTGGACAACAATTGTCAGAATGAGCGTACTAACGGTCAGATTTTAGGACAACGGTCTGTCAACGGACAATCCCCTGACAACTAATCGTACCGTGTATATGGTGACTTTAGTGTAAAAGAAAAGTAAGAAATATTTTATGGCAACTGTCACATTCAAAGACTTTCCCCCCGTTGTGTGCGTTCTCCCAGGCCGTGGCTCAGAAGGATTTCCAGATCGCTTCGTCGAGGATTCAGAGATGCAAAGACATGCTGCAGACGCAACCAAACAAGGTGGGGCCGTGTGACGTCTGATCTGTTTTACATCCATGTGTTTTTTTTTTATTATTTTTATTTATTATGGCCTGTACTAAAAATAATCATTTTATTTGATGCATACTGTATTTATAAAAATCCTTGTTTTACCAATGAACATTTAATACAGGGCAGAAGATTCCCAGAGCCCTATGGGCTAGCTAAACAGAGAGAACAAAAGACACTGCTTGCTTTGCAGCTGCCTTTGTCTGATTGTAACTTAGTATTAAGCCTTTGATAAGTGATGTGTCTCTGCGCCGACTGGTTCCTGTAAGCCAGGGGTCTCAAACTGGCGGCCCTCCAGCTGATGCAGAGCTTCAAGTCCTGTCATGCCTGTGGGAGTCATGCTTGTAACTGTCAGCCCTGCAATGCCTCATGGGGCTTGTAGTTGTGCAACAGCTGGAGGGCCGTTAGTTTGAGGCCCCTGCTGTAAGCAATGAAGCGCGGCTTCAGCAAGCATGCACAGTGTGCCCCAATAGTGAGCAGCTTGCTCTGGGGACACTTGGCAGGAGGGAGGGGCCAAGAGCTCCGGGGGTGGGGAGAAGGGGGTGGACCTGAGAAGAAGAGGCGAATCAGGGCTGCTCTGTGCAAAACCATTACAGAGCAGGCGAGTATGGCGTGTTTGCTATGTTTATGTTTGTATATATACAGTACGTTGTGGTTTACCGGGATCATGGATGAAGCTATCGGCATAGCCCTGGTATTGGTTGTTGCAGTCGGCGGACAGTGTTCTCATGAGCTGCTGTATTTGTTTCCAAATCGGCGGGAGGGGACATCCCCCCCCTACCCCCCCCCCCCCCCCCCCCCCCATCGCCTAAGAAATGATCCAAAGGTACGGCTGGATTCTCACCTCTATGGTCTTGGAGGATCGGAGCGATGTCATGATATCACTTCCGGTCCGGGCTAAAAAGTGGGTAATGGACAGAACAGTCGTCCAATGGCAGCGCGGGACTTCCTATTACAGAGGCCGCCCGTAAACAAGAAATTCTCCTGCGTGTGTAGGGTGGCGGCGCTCGTCCTGCCTCCTCCCTGTCCCCTTCCAAGGCATATACATCTTTTGTGGGAGATCGCCGGGGGGCCACAAAAGATATATATGTCTAAATAACCCGGCGGGCCGTTCAAAACCGGAACGTGGGCCGCGGTTGGCCCGCGGGCCAGACTTTGGACATGCCTGGTCTAGAGTATGATTATTTGTCCTAGTGGTATTTCCCTCTTCTCTTCTCCCTCCCCCTTTTTTTTTCCTCTTCTCTTTGTTTTTTCTTCATCTACCCTCTATTGTCCCTTCTGCAGTGTGTTGGTATATGTTTATATGTAATGTGTCTTATGTTTTATATATTATTATTATAATGTGCTATGTTCTGTATCATTACCTATAGGCCGCGTACACACGGCAGAGAACCTCGACGGGCAGAACACATCGTTCCGCCCGTCGAGGTTCTCTGCCGGCCGTCGAAATCGGCGACCCGCCCGTCGGGAATGGCAACCAGCCATTCATCCAGGCGGGCCGTCGAGCAAAAAGAGAGCGTGCTCTCTTTTTGCTTGACGGGATTCCCGACGGGCGGGGCGAGCCAGGAGCGTACACACACGGCCGAGGTCCTCGCTGGAATGCAGCTTCCAGCGAGGTTCTCGCTGGTTTCCAGCGAGAACCTCGGTCGTGTGTACGCCGCCATAGAATGTGCATAACGTTTCTTTTGTTGTTACGTCATTTAAATTCAATAAAATCAGAGTTGATAAAAAATTAAATAAAATGCCGGATCTTCAAATGGTTACATTTTATTTTATTTTGCCTTTAGTAACATGTTAATATCTTGCAAAAACTGCAAACTTCACATGTTATAAATCAGCGTAATAGTGTACAATATGTACAAGGGTTTTCAACCACTCGTAGTGTGTGTGTGTTTATATACAGTGCAGAAAATAAGTATTTGAACACCCTGCTATTTTGCAAGTTCTCCCACTTGGAAATCATGGAGGGGTCTGAAATTGTCATGGTAGGTGCATGTCCACTGTGTGAGACATAATCCAATTTTTTTTTCCAGAAATCACAATTTATGATTTTGTAACTATTTATTTGTATGATACAGCTGCAAAGAAGTATTTGAACACCTGTCTATCAGCTAGAATTCTGACCCTCAAAGACCTGTTAGTCTGCCTTTAAAATGTCCACCTCCACTCCATTTATTATCCTAAATTAGATGCACCTGTTTGAGGTCATTAGCTGCATAAAGACACCTGTCCACCCCATACAATCAGTAAGAATCCAACTACTAACATGGCCAAGACCAAAGAGCTGTCCAAAGACACTAGAGACAAAATTGCACACCTCCACAAGGCTGGAAAGGGCTACGGGGAAATTGCCAAGCAGCTTGGTGAAAAAAGGTCCACTGTTGGAGCAATCATTAGAAAATGGAAGAAGCTAAACATGACTGTCAATCTCCCTCGGACTGGGGCTCCATGCAAAATCTCACCTCGTGGGGTCTCAATGATCCTAAGAAAGGTGAGAAATCAGCCCAGGACTACACGGGAGGAGCTGGTCAATGACCTGAAAAGAGCTGGGACCACCGTTTCCAAGGTTACTGTTGGTAATACACTAAGACGTCATGGTTTGAAATCATGCATGGCACGGAAGGTTCCCCTGCTTAAACCAGCACATGTCAAGGCCCGTCTTAAGTTTGCCAATGACCATTTGGATGATCCAGAGGAGTCATGGGAGAAAGTCATGTGGTCAGATGAGACCAAAATATAACTTTTTGGTCATAATTCCACTAACCGTGTTTGGAGGAAGAAGAATGATGAGTACCATCCCAAGAACACCATCCCTACTGTGAAGCATGGGGGTGGTAGCATCATGCTTTGGGGGTGTTTTTCTGCACATGGGACAGGGCGACTGTATTAAGGAGAGGATGACCGGGGCCATGTATTGCGAGATTTTGGGCTCAGTTAGAGCTTTGAAGATGGGTCGAGGCTGGGTCTTCCAACATGACAATGACCCGAAGCACACAGCCAGGATAACCAAGGAGTGGCTCTGTAAGAAGCATATCAAGGTTCTGGCGTGGCCTAGCCAGTCTCCAGACCTAAACCCAATAGAGAATCTTTGGAGGGAGCTCAAACTCCGTGTTTCTCAGCGACAGCCCAGAAACCTGACTGATCTAGAGAAGATCTGTGTGGAGGAGTGGGGGGCCAAAATCCCTCCTCCAGTGTGTGCAAACCTGGTGAAAAACTACAAGAAACGCAAACAAAGGCGACTCTACCAAATATTAACATTAATTTTCTCAGGGGTTCAAATACTTCTTTGCAGCTGTATCATACAAATAAATAGTTAAAAAAATCATACATTGTGATTTCTGGAATTTTTTTTTTGATTATGTCTCTCACAGTGGACATGCACCTACCATGACAATTTCAGACCCTCCATGATTTCCAAGTGGGAGAACTTGCAAAATAGCAGGGTGTTCAAATACTTATTTTCTGCACTGTATATGTAGCGCTCAGCCCCCGGAGGAGCCGCTGGTTTGATGATGGGATCGGTAGATTAAGTTGCACTTCTTGGGCCAGATTCACATATCTGGCGGCGTAGCGTAGCGTATGCTATTTACACTACGCCGCAACTTACAGGAGCAAGTGCCGTATTCTCCAAGCACTTGCTCCGTAATTTGCGGCGGCGTAGTGTAAATGGCCCGGCGTATGCCCGTGTAATTCAAAGGGGGCGGCTTGTATTTAAATTAAGCGCGCCCCCGCACCGAACGAACTGCGCATGCGCCGGCCGTAAACGTAGCCCACTGCGCATGCTCCATAGTACGCCGCAAATACATTGGTTTCGACGTCAATGTAATAAACGCACAGCCCTAGTCGCGAACGAGTTACGGAAAAACACGACGCTGTCCCGACGTCCATACTTAACATGGTGTATGCCGGACCTACGCAAGGTTACCCCTCATATAGCAGGGGTAACCTTACGCTTACGGAAACGACGGCGAAGCGGCGCAAAAACGTTCGGGAATCGGCGTATCAGGCTCATTTGCATATTCGACGCAGAAATCGACGGGAACGCCACCTAGCGGCCAGCGTAACATTACAACTTAGATCCGACGGTGTAAGTGACTTACGCAAGTCGGATCTACGCCAAATCTATGCGTAACTGATTCTAAGAATCAGTCGCATAGATATCCAGGGCCAGAAACAGAGATACGACAGAGGGGTGCACCAGAAATATTCAGTAACAAATGGAATGTCCAGACAGGCAAATAAAGGTTTTTCTCTGTATTTTTAATTCCAGGCCAACATAGCCGAACATCAACCCAATAAAAGTGAGACAGGTTGATGAAGAAAGAAACTCAATGTCGGGCCTGGATTAGAGCACAGCATAACTCAGCTGCTAAGTGTAGAGATTTGATCGCGTCGCCATTCAGACACAGACAGGGAGGAAAACAGGTCTCCTTCGTTGACCTGGCTTTAGGCCTCTGCCACAGGCCGGTGTAACTTGAATAATTTGCAGTTGTCTGAATAAAGCAAAGCCTCCCCGTCATGTTTTCTCAGTGTCCCAAACCGAGCGACATCGGCGCGCACCTGTGTATGGCCCAGATGCCTAATTCTCTCGACCGCATCCGAAGCCCAGCCACTCACTGGGGTCCCTCCAGACTCGTCTCCGACTGTTTCTCTGTAGGTCCCGGACCACGCCGGCAGGGACCATGGGCGCGCACACCCTAAAGCTGGGTGCCGCACCCCGACTCCGGGACCCCCCGCAGGTGACGCGAAAAAGATCCAGACACATGACCTGACTCTCAGATATATCCCCTCCCAGCATGCCCAGCGAGAGAAAACCCTCTCCAATTGGCTGCTGAGGAAGATTTCCAGAAATCCCTCTGGCTCCCACTGCCGGCCAGGGACGGATTCACATCCCCAGAATTCAGTCCGAGCCAGTGGATCTTTCCGGAACCATACAGGTCACAAACCTAACAAATCGTGACCGGGAGCAAAGTAACTCTTCCAATCCAACTAACTTCTTATCTTTCTCTAGCGCAATACCCGTGCTAAAGGCAAGGGGGCGCTACATATATATATATATATATATATATATATATTTTTTTTGGGGGTGGGGGGGAATGGCACTTTTTACCCCAAAATAATGTTTTTAGGGTCTCAGACTTGCTCGGCCTTCCATACAATCACCTTGTAGTTCCATTAGCGGTTCTTGCAATTCTTGTTCTTGTTTATATTATATAACACACTTTCATTTTCTGCGGCCCCCAATGTCACGTTCCTTGCCCCCCCCCCCCCCCCCCCCGGGACCCCCTTGAAGTATCCTAGGGCCCCCCTCTGTGGTGAAGCACTGATGAGAAAGAGAATGGATCAAACATTGTTACACTAAAGATAGTATAAAAGAGGGGAAGGAACGGCAGGTACTTCCATAGTGACAGGATACACAGTAGCAGTGTGTTTGGCACTGTACACATGCGGAGATTAGGTTGCAGTAGCCCGGGAACTCTCCATGCTTCACACAATGCCGCCATTGTTCTGTATCTATGCAACATAGAGTCACAGCAGAGGTCACTGCTCACATATTTCCCCTGCGAGTGACTAATGCCTCGTTTCCACTGAGCGGATCGGTTCGGTACGGTTCGCTATTTTGGGTGTTTCCATTATGAAAGTGTGCCATAAAAGCGAACCGTACCGCACCAGCAAGGGTCCTGCTTCTCATGTGGGTCCAGAGAAAGTGGAACGGTTCCATTAGGGCGGACCTACAAATACATCTCACTGATTGGTGGACGCGCTAGGAATTTTTTCTAAAACCTGAACGGTCCCTGAAGGTCCGATTTGCAGTGGAAACGCTCACGAGAATAGACCGGTGCCATCCTAACCGCTCCAAATTTACTGACCCGAACCGATCCGCTCAGTGGAAACAAGGCATATTGTAGCTGGGTGGAGGGGACCCCGTCCACAAAAAATAATATCAAACAATCCCATATACCCAATCCTATACCCAGGGCCGGTGCTCCCACTAGGCAAACTAGGCAGCCACCTAGGGCACACTGCCGCCTAGGGGCGCAGCCATAGCCGCTGGGTCCCCTCAAGAGGATTGGTTGCCCCCTGGCGGGTAGTGGCTGGTGCAGTGCAGAGTTTAGCGGGAGGTGGCTCCCGTGCCTCCATCTGGCTGTCTGTAGAGTTGCAGGGCGGGGACAAGGAGCAAGCAGATCGCCCCTCCACCTGGCACACCCCCTTTCCTGTCCACCTGGCTCCATCCCTCCACCTGGCTGTACCCCCTCTCCTGTCCAACTGGCTCTATCCCTCCACCTGACTTTACCACCTCCTGTCCACCTGGCTGCACCCCTCCCCTGTCTACCTGGCTATAGCCTCCCTCCACCTGGCTGCACCCCCTCTCCTGTCCACCTGGCTCCATTCCTCCACCTGGCTGCACCCCCTCTCCTGTCCACCTGGCTCCATTCCTCCACCTGGCTGCACCCCCTCTCCTGTCCACCTGGCTCCATTCCTCCACCTGGCTGCACCTGCTCTCCTGTCCATCTGGCTCCATCCTCCCACCACCTGGCTGCACCCCCCTTCTGTCCACCTGTCTGCACCCCCTGTCATTTCCACCTGGCTGCTTCTCCCTTCTATCCACCTGGCTCCATTCCTCCACCTGGCTGCACCCCCTCTCCTGTCCACCTGGCTCCATTCCTCCACCTGGCTGCACCTGCTCTCCTGTCCATCTGGCTCCATCCTCCCACCACCTGGCTGCACCCCCCTTCTGTCCACCTGTCTGCACCCCCTGTCATTTCCACCTGGCTGCTTCTCCCTTCTATCCACCTGGCTCCATCCTCCTCCCACCATGCTGCACCCCCCTTTCCTGTCCACCTGGCTCCACCCCTCCACCTGGCAGACCCCCCCCCCCCCTCCTGTCCACCAGGAGTTCTGGTGCTAAAATTAGTTAATTAATTTTGATTATTATTTTTTTGGGGGGGGGGAGCGCAAGTAGCTGGTCTCGCCTAGGGCACAATATAGTCTAGCACCGGCCCTGCCACAGTTGATCCAGAGGAAGACTAAAAACCCCAGCAAAGCATCATCCAATGTGCTACAGCAGGGGAAAAAAATTCCTTCCTGGTCCCCTGAGAGGCAATCGGATTTTCCCTGGATCAACTTTATCTATAAATGTTAGTACTCAGTTATATTCTGTGCATTTAGGAAAGAATCCAGGCCCTTCTTATAGAAACCTACTGATCTGTCCAGAACCACCTCTGGAGGGAGTCTGTTCCACATTTAACAGCTCTTACTGTGAAGAAACCTTTCCGTATTTGGAGATGAAATCTCTTTTCCTCTAGACGTAAAGAGTGCCCCCTTGTCCTCTGTGATGACCGTAAAGTGTACTCAACACCAAGTTCACTATATGGACCCCTTATTATATGGGGGAGCGGATGGCTGGAGACCTGGATAGAAGGATGAATAGAGACGGATAGATGAATGGAGACATGGATAGATGAATGGAGACATGGATAAATGGAGACAGATTTATGAATGGAGACTGACATGGATGGATGGATAGATGGAGACATGGATGGATGGAGACCTGAATGGATGGATGGAGACATAGGGCCAGATTCAGCAAGACTTGCGCTGGAGTAATTCGATATGCGCCGCGTAACTGTGATGATGCGCCGTCGTTTCTATGTGCCCGTACCCACCAAACTAGATGCGCCCAATAACGGGTCATTTCCGATCGGCTTAACTTTCCGACGCCAGAGTATCGTCAGCGCATAATTTCGCTTGGCGCATCAGTCGCGCCTATTGATTTCCCCTGCAAATATGCAAATGAGGGAGATTTCCCATTTCGCGAACGGATTAGCACCATACGCCGGCTACATGCGCCGCGCGTATCTCGTCCGTCCGGCGCAAAGTTATTTCTACAAATAGCTGCTTTATCTTTACTCCAGACGGCCACAGGTCAGCAGGAGAGCAGCTACAGCAGCGTTACCGACGATAAGAGCGAGCTGAGCACCCCCACTTGCAGGACAACACCTCTGTCCATGCTTGTCTGTCAACTTTTACAGCCATGGAGGAAGACATCATAGGTCTCCATAGCCGAGATGACGGCTGACAGCTCCTGCCCTTTAGAGTTCAGCTTTCTCCTGTGTGTTTGCGGGGAACGGGAGCAGCCATCTCAGAATAAAAGTAACATCACTGCGGGGAGGGGGAACAGGATATACTTTAGTGCCGGAATGGCGCATCTACGGGCGCATTTAAACGTCCAACGGAACGCATTGCGCTGACGTTTCCCGTGAAGTGGTGCCGACGGAAGTTGTGAGCATGCGCACAAGGGGGCCGAGTGAAGCCTCACTTACTGCGCATGCTCCGTGGATGATGCGCTGAACGTAAGCCTCTGCGCTGGGCTCCGTCCATCATTTACATATGATCACACCCACTTCCACTTGCGTGGGGTTACGCCAGCGCATTATCGTTACTCTGGCGCAAGTTTACGCGCAACTGCTATGTGAATAACAGTACTTGCGCCGAAAGTGTCGGCGGAGTAACGTAAATGAGAAACGTTACTCCAAAGTAAAGAAGCGCCCATCTACCTGAATCTGGCCCATAGATGGAGATATGGATGGATGGAAACATGAATGGATGGAGACATGGATGGATGGATTGGGACATGGATGGAGACATGGATGGATTGATGGAGACATGGATAGATGGATGGAGACATGGATGGATAAATGGATGGATGGGTGGATGGATGGGTGGGTGGATGGGTGGAGATAGAGATGTATGGAGACATGGATAGATGGATGGAGACATGGATGGATGGATGGAGACATGGATGGATGGAGACATGGATAGATGGATGGAGACATGGATGGATGGAGACATGGATAGATGGATGGATGGAGACATGGATGGATGGATGGGTGGAGACATGGATAGATGGATGGAGACATGGATAGATGGATGGATGGATGGATGAATGGGGGAGTTTCCTCTAACTATTAGAAATGAATATAAATGCTATAGGGTAGGGTGTTGGGTTTTTGGTGAGAAGTGACTGACAAGTCTGGTATTTGGTTTGCAGGCGC
Organism: Rana kukunoris; assembly: GCA_029574335.1. NCBI lineage: Eukaryota > Metazoa > Chordata > Amphibia > Anura > Ranidae > Rana > Rana kukunoris. Next base: position 225,824 of record CM056057.1, read on the forward strand.
CTCTCCTGTCTATCTTGTGTTACAATTGTGGAGTAGAGATGTACGAAGGTAAAGAGTATGAGCAGAGCACCTTCTGGCTGAGGTAAGTCCTGATGTCATTCAATGTGTGAGGACTCTCTGACTCTATGGCCTCGTACACACGAGGGGATATGTCCGCTGAAAACGGTCCGATGGACCGTTTCAGCAGACATCTCCGCTCGTGTGTATGGGCTAGCGGACAGATTTCTCCACCCGACAGATTTCAAAGCATGCTTTGAAATCTATCCGGTGGAATCTGTCCGCCCGACATGTCTGCTGGTTAGTACACTTACCAGCAGACATGTCGTCCCCCACCACCGCCGCGCCGCCGCCGAATGGATTCGGCGCATCCGCGGAAGTGTTTAACTTCCTGGTGCGGTGACGTGGCGGTGACGTGGCGGCGTCAACGTCACCGCCGCGTCACCGCCACGTCACCGCGCCGTCCGGCGGCGGGGAATTTGATCCGATGGTGTGTACACGCCATCGGATCAAACTCCCGATCGGACATATCCGATGGAAATGGTCCGCGGACCGTTTTCATCGGATATGTCCGATCGTGTGTACGAGGCCTATGACTATACAGACCGGGGGAGGGGGAGGGGGGAGGGGGGAGGAATGGAATTCTCATCAGTGCTGGAACTTCTCATAAAGATTATCTCTCTAAAATTGTCCAGACCTATTACATTACGTCTTATCGAATTTCTGCAGACATTACTTCAGGAAAAAAAAGCCGAAGCGCGGCTGTTATCTTGTAGCGAGGGGCGGATCCTTCATATGAAATATTTCTCATTTCATTTCACAGAATAAAGGCTACAGTGTCTTAAAGCAAAATTCATACCCATTCCACAATGGCCACAAAGGATAGAAATCCACTTTGTGTGCACCAAATGTCTTCCCAAACCCAGATATGACCTTGTAATATTAGCAGTGACATCATCGGTGGGCTGTTCATGGCCTGTGCAGAGAGCAGAGCTGTGAGCCTACTACTTACTACTACTACTACAGGAGGAGGACCGAGAACAGAACAGTCCCCCTGTACCAGGAGAAAGAGCAGAACTGTGGGAGGGGCCTATCAGGCTCCACCTACTACAGGAGGAGGCCTCGAGAGCAGAACAGTCCCCCTGTACAAGGAGAAAGAGCCGAGCAGTGGGAGGGGCCCAGCAGGCTCCACCTACTACAGGAGGAGGCCTGAGAGAAGAACAGTCCCCCCTGTACAAGGAGAAAGAGCAGAGCTGTGGGAGGGGCCCAGCAGGCTCCACCTAATACAGGAGAGAAGAAAAGCCCCATGTACAAGGAGAAAGAGCAGAGCTGTGGGAGGGGCTCCAGAGACCAAAGCTGTTGGAAATACACAGCAAGCTCCATCTACAACAGGAGGGGGTAGAGACAAGTCCAGTCCCCCTGCACAAGGCAGTGAGAGCAAAACTGTGGGAAGGGCACAGCAGGCTCCACCTACCACAGCAGGGGGCGTAGACAAGACCAGTCCCCTTGCACAAGGTAGAGAGAGCAGAGTTGTGGGAAGGGCCCAGCAGGCTCCACCTACTACAGGAGGGGGTGGAGACAAGACCAGTCCCCCTGCACAGGGTAAAGAGAGCAAAGCTGTGGGGAGGGGCTCAGCAGGCTCCACTTACTAAAGGAGGAGATTCGAGAGAAGAACAGTCCCCCAATACAAGGAGAAAGAGCAGAGCTGTGAGAGGGGCACAGCAGGCTCCCCCTACTACAAGAGGGGCGGAGACAAGACCAGTCACCCCTGTACAAGAAGAGAGAGCAGCAGTGGGCGGTCTTTATTACAGGAAGTCTCACATTGAATGATGACACAGTTCTGGGAGAAGATTCCAGAAGAAGTCACGTGACCGATGAAATTATTATCCCGCAGTCCAGATTTAGGCCTGACGAACAATTCTATCATTTTATTACTTGTAAAGTAAATGTAAACAAAGTTCTGGCTGCGGCGATGAACACGGCGTCTTAAAAAAGGGAAAACCTGCGGAGAACACAATGGGGGGAGATTTACTAAATCTGGAGCACTCGGAATCATTTTGCACCCTCCAGTTTAAGTAATTAACCTCCAATGTGTGACCTTCACAAATGTTACACTGACACGTTCCCCCTCCATTGTTACATGTACAGTTGCCATAAAAAGTATGTGAACCCCTTTTGGAATGATGTGGATTTCTCATAAAATGTGATCTGATCTTCATCTAAGTCACAACAATAGACAATCACAGTCCGGCTTAAACTAATAACACACAAAGAATTAAATGTTACCATGTTTTATTGAACACGCCATGTAAACATTCACAGTGCGGGTGGGAAAAGTATCTGAACCCCTAGACTAATGACATCTTCAAGAGCTAATTGGAGTAAAGTGTCAGCCAACTGGAGTCCGAGTCCGAGTCTGAATCAATGAGATGAGATTGGAGGTGTTGGTTACAGCTGCCCTATAAAAAAACACACACACCAGTTCTGGGTTTGCTTTTCACAAGAAGCATTGCCTGCTGCAAATGATGCCTCGCACAAAAGAGCTCTCAGAAGACCTACGATTAAGAATTGTTTATTTGCATGAAGCTGGAAAGGGTTATACCAGTATCTCCAAAAGCCTTGCTGTTCATCAGTCCATGGTAAGACAAATTGGGCCAGATTCTCATACATTTTCGCTGGCGTAGCGCAAGCCATTTACACTACGCCGCCGCAACTTAACAGAGCAAGTGCCGTATTCTCCATGCACTTGCTCCGTAGTTTGCGGATGCGTAGAGTAAATGGCCCGGCGTAAGGCCGCGTAATTCAAAGGGGGCGGCTTCTATTTAAATGTAGCGCGCCCCCGCGTCGATCGAACTGCGCATGCGCCGGCCGGGCAAAAAGCCCAGTGCGCATGCTCCAGCTGACGTCGGAAAGCGTCGGTGAAACCGGCGTCAAAACGGCGTGATCGTCACTTACGCAATGCCCTATTCGCGAACGACTTAGTAAAACGACGTAACCGACGGAAAAAGCCGACACTGACCCGACGCCATACTGAACATGGCATCCGACGGCACCCGACGGCATCCGACAATACTGCGTAAGTTTACTCCACATATTAGCAGGGGTAACCTTACGTGGACGAAAACGACGTACGCGACGACGGGGCGGTGTAAAAGCGTTCGGGAATCTGAGTAGTACCCTCATTTGCATAGACAAATGAGAAAACAACGTAAAGGCCACCTAGTGGCCGGAGTTGTCATTACATCTACGATCCGCAGGTGTAATTGTATTACACTTGTCGGATCTTCACCCGTATCTATGCCTAAGTGATTCTAGGAATCACTCGCATAGATACCCGGGGAAAAAAACGGCGATACGACGGGGTATCTGAGATACCCCGTCGTAGCGCCTCTGAAAATCTGGCCCAGTGTGTGGAGAGAAAGAGGCACAGCACACCAACATTAAAACCTCATCCCAACTGTGAAGTATGGTGGTTGGGGCATCATGGTTTGGGGCTGCTTTGCTGCCTCAGGGCCGGGACGGATTGCTGTCATCGAAGGAAAAATGAATTCCAAAGTTTATCAAGACATCTTGCAGGAGAACTTAAGGCCATCTGTCCGCCAGCTGAAGCTCAACAGAAGATGGGTGTTGCAACAGGACAACGACCCAAAACATAGAAGTAAATCAACAACAGAAGAAAATATGCCTTCTGGAATGGCCCAGTCAGAGTCCCGACCTCAACCCCATTGAGATGCTGTGGCATGACCTCCAGAAAGCGATTCACACCGAGACATCCCAAGAATACTGCTGAAATTAGACAGTTGCGTGAAGAGGAATGGTGAAGAATGACTCCTGACCGCTGTGCCCGTCTGATCTGCAACCACAGGAAACGTTCGGGGGGAAGTTATTGCTGCCAAAGGAGGTTCAACCAGTTATTAAATCCAAGGGTTCACATACTTTTTCCACCCGCACTATGAATGTTTACATGGCGTGTTCAATAAAAACATGGGAACATTTAATTCTTTGTGTGTTATTAGTTTAATCAGACCGGGGGTCTCCAAACTTTTCAAGCAGAGGGCCAGTTTACTGTCTTTCAGACTTCAGGGGGGCCGGATTCTGACCAATGGGGGTAGAAAATGCCCCAGGGCCGAGCCTCAGTGAGAATAAACATGGCCCCAGTGTTGTTGGGCAGTAGGAGGAGGAATGATGCTCCATCATTGCTATAAGTGCAAGAAATAGTGCCCCGTTGTTGGTGTCATTGGGAGGAATAGTGCCTCATATCGTTGGGAGCAATACTGCCCTAAGGGCCGGAAAAAGGCTAGCAAAGGGCCACATCTGGCCCTCGGGCCGCAGTTTGGAGACCCCTGAATCAGACTGTGATCGTTTATTGTTGTGACTTTGATGAAGATCAGGGGCCGGATTCAGAAAGCATTTACGTCAGCGTATCTATAGATACTAAGGGCCGGATTCTCATACAAATTCGCCGGCGTAGCGTAAGCCATTTACACTAGGCCGCCGCAACTTAACACAGCAAGTGCCGTATTCTCCATGCACTTGCTCCGTAGTCTGCGGATGCGTAGTGTAAATGGCCCAGCGTAAGGCCGCGTAATTCAAAGGGGGCGGCTTGTATTTAAATTAAGCGCGCCCCCGCGTCGAACAAACTGCGCATGCGCCTGCCGGGGGAAAAAGCCCAGTGCGCATGCTCCAGCTCACGTCAGAAAGCGTCGTTGAAACCGATGTCAAAACGACGTGATCGTCACTACGCAATGCCCTATTCGCGAACAAGTTAGTAAAACGACGTAAGCGACGGAAAGAGCCGACGCTGACCCGACGCCATACCTAACATGGCATCCGACGGTACTGCGTAAGGTTAACCCTCATATTAGCAGGGGTAACGTTACGCGGACGAAAACGACGTAGGCGACGACGGTGCGGCGTAAAAGCGATCTGGATTCGGCATAGTAGCCTCATTTGCATAGGCAAATGAGAAAACAACGTAAAGGCCACCTAGTGGCCGGAGTTGTCATTACACCTACGATCCGCAAGTGTAATGGTATTACACTTGTCGGATCTTCACCCGTATCTATGCCTAAGTGGTTCTAGGAATCACACGCATTGATACGAGGCAAAAAAAAAACGGCGATACGACGGGGTATCTGAGATACCCCGTCGTAGCGCCTCTGAGAATCTGGCCCTAAGGGCCAGATTCTCAAAGGAATTACGCCGGTGTATCTACAGATACACCGGCGTAATTCAAAAATTCCCGCCGGCGTATCATTGTTTTCTATTCTGAAAACATGATACGCCGGTTTTACGCTAAGATCCGACTGGCGTAAGTCATTTACACCGTCGGATCCTAAATGCAATAATACGCCGGCCGCTAGGTGGCGTTTACGTTGATTTCAGCGCTAAATATGCAAATGAGCCGATACGTCGATTCTCGAACGTTTTTGCGCCGCGTCGACGTTGTTTTACGTAGTTTGCGTACGCGTAAGGTTACCCCTGCTATATGAGGGGTAACCTTACGTCGGTCCGCCGTATGCCATGTTAAGTATGGCCGTCGGGACAGCGTCAGGTTTTTCCGTCGTTTACGTGGTTTACGTAAATCGTCGCGAATAGGGACATGCGTTAATTACGTTCACGTCGCAACCAATGTATTTGCGGCGTACTATGGAGCATGCGCAGTGGTTTACGTTTAAGGCCGGCGCATGCACAGTTTGTTCGGCACGGGGGCGCGCGTAATATATGCAAATGAGCGATTTACACCGATTCCCGAACGTACTTGCCGCGGCGCGCCGTCGTTTACGTTGTTTGCGTAAGCGTCAGAGCGGCGTAAGGTTACCCCTTACGCCGCAGCCAATGTTAAGTACTGGACGTCGGGACAGCGTTGAATTGTACGTCGGTTACGTCGTTTGCGTAAATCGTTCGGCAATGGGGCTCGACGTTAGTTACGTTCACGTCGTTTACATTGAGAAAAAAGCGACGTGTTTCCCGCATGCGCACTGGGATACGTCCACGGACGGCGCATGCGCCGTCCAAAAAAAAAAAAGTCAATGACGTGGGGTCATGATTCATTTACATGAATCACGCCCCCACTTCATTCATTTGAATTGCGCGGCCTTTCGCCGGCCCACTTTACGCTACGCCGCCGCATATTATGGAGCCAGTGCTTTCTGAATAAGGCACTTGCCCATAATATTTGCGGAGGCGTAGCGTAAAGGACGAAACGCTACGCCGCCGGAAAGATACGCTAATGTATCTGAATCCGGCCCCAGATCACATTTTATGAGAAATACACATCATTCCCAAAGGGGTTCACATACTTTTTATGGCATCTGTATGTAATTCTATAACCTGATTGTACACTGGAGACAGAGCCAATTCTAATTGGGGTAATGACCTCACACGTGGACTGATGATGTCATTGTCAGTGCTTTGTGTAATACATAACGTTGTTTCTCCTTATTGCAGAGGGAATAAGGCGGCTGTTGCATGTTTCTTGCTGTTTTGTCTCCCCCTGGTGGTCAGAAGTCAGACTTATTTTTAGGCCTCGCGCATGCAGGGACTTAATTCTGACTCTCCGCCGCGACTTTGAACCCGAAAATTCCGCTGCGACTTTATCTTGTTAACAGAAGTCAATTGAAGTCGTATTGAAGTCGGGGGCCAAATGTAGTGCGGGGACCTTTTTCCAAGTCGGAGGGACTCAACAATTGCCGGTTCTATTGCCCCTAATGGGGCGCCACTTGTCATGCGACTTTGACCTCTCGAGTCGCATGACAAGCCGCGGCCGTGGGAACCGGGGCTCAGGGAAGTTTAAGTTGTTTATTTACTTCCTCAGGACATGCAGCAGCTGTGTGTGCCGTATTACCTGTGTGTAGACTCAACTGTATACACAGTGGAGGATGGTGTGTTTTTTTTTTTTTTGGAGGGGGCAACCACCCCCCCTCGGCACCTCAAACCTTACCCCATCGGTGGCGGGGATTGGGGGGCACATCGGGGATCGGCAGGCACACACAGCGGCATGGATTGGCAAGTACACAGCATTGGGGATCGGCGGGCACACGCAGTGGCATGGATCGACAGGCACACAGCGGCGGGGATTGGCAGGAACACAGCAGCGGGGATTGGGGGGCACATCCTGGATCAGCAGGCACACATCATTGGGGATTGGTGGGCACACACAGCGGCATGGATCGGCAGTCACACAGTATTGGGGATCTGCGGGCACACACAGCAGCATGGATCGACAGGCACACGGCGGAAGCGATCTGCGGGCACACAGTGGCAGGGATTAGGGGCACATCAGGGATTGGATGGGAAAAATGCATTGGGGATCGGCGGGCACACACAGCGGCATGGATCCGCAGGCACACAGCATTAGGGATCGCCGGGCACACACAGCGGCATGGATCCGCAGGCACACAGCATTGGGGATCAGCGGGCACACACAGCAGCATGAATTGGCGGGGATTGGCGGGCACACAGCGGCGGGGATTGGGGGACACATCGGGGATCAGTGGGTACACAGCATTGGGGATCGGTGGGCACACACAGCGGCATGAATTGGCGGGGATTGGTGGGGATCGGGGGACACATCGGGGATCAGTGGGTACACAGCATTGGGGATCGGTGGGCACACACAGCGGCATGAATTGGCGGGGATTGGTGAGGATCGGGGGACACATCGGGGATCAGTGGGTACACAGCATTGGGGATCGGTGGGCACACACAGCGGCATGGATCGGCAGCCACGCGGCGGGGGAGATGGGCAGGCACACAGCATTGGGGATCGGCGGGCACACACAGCGGCATTGGATTGGCAGGGATTGGCGGGCACAGAGCGGCGGGGATTGGGGGACACCTCGGGGATCAGTGGGTACACAGCATTGGGGATTGGTGGGCACACACAGCGACATGGATCGGCAGCCACGCGGCGGGGGAGATCGGCGGGCACACAGCAGCGGGGATCGGTTGGCACATCTGGCAGGGAATCAGGCTGCGGCGAGCATTTGGCAGCGTCTCTCGTGTCCTCTTCATAGCTGAGATCACGGTGGCTTCTGCCGCGCATCTCCTCCCCTCCTCCTAGACATCCAATAGGATCCTTTCAGCCAATCGGATGACAGGTATCAGACCCGCCTCCCGATTGGCCGCGAGGAGGATCAGTGTTGTGACAGCGAATATTTGCTTTCGCGACACAACTGGGTGGGTATTAGACGCAATGCTCTGCGCCCCGAACCCACCCTATTTTGAAGCCTATCAGAGCCTCTGGTTCTAATCAGGTGCTTCAAAAAACACACCCCCGCCCATCCCCGCCATAGGAATACATGCGCCCGGCGTCCTGAAAGGATCTGGCAAATATGTCTCATAAAATAGTTGGGTCCTGAAAAGGGCTGGTGCACGGATAGGGAGGGCGGCAGTGGTGTTAGGGGGGGGGGGGTGGCGCCCGTCGTCCCCAATGCACAAGCCACCATTGTATATATACAGTATACAGGGCTGGGGGGATGAGAACTTCCCGTCCCACTCAGCTGAGCGCCGCTCATCCATTCACAGGAAGCTTTGTACTCCAGGGATGTCCCCATGGCAATTCTCAGGGCGGGTTTCCCGATGGTGACCCCAGTGGGCCGTGTCTGTGTCAGGGTCACTTGAAGTCCCCATAGGAAGCCCCTGTGACTGAGAGACCCCCTATAACAGGAAGTGACCTCCTTGGCGGGATCACCGGGGATTGTTCTAATGAAAGTTGCAGATTTGTTACATTGTTTCTTTATCACGGAACGTTTCTCCCTGCAGGCAGAGTTGTGACATCAGTAAGGCGGACGTGCGATACACCGCGGGGGATGAGATGGAGGTCAGACATTCCTTCACACAATTCAATCTCATTGTAACGATCGGAAAGTCATCACATCCGATCCGATATTCACGTGTCCGGGTTTTGGATCAAATGTTTTTTAGTCTATGTACTACTGGAGGCCCATGTACTATTGGAGGCCCATGTAGTAGTAGAGGCCCATGTACTAGTAGAGGCTCATGTAGTAGTAGAGACTCATGTAGTAGTAGAGACTCATGTACTAGTAGAGGCTTATGTAATAGTAGAGACTCATGTAGTAGTAGAGGCCCATGTAGTAGTAGACACTCATGTACTAGTGGAGGCCCATGTACTAGTAGAGGCTCATGTAGTAGTAGAGGTCCATGTACTAGTGGAGGCCCATGTACTAGTAGAGGTCTATGTACTAGTAGAGGTCCATGCACTACCGCAGGTCCATGTACTAGTAGAGGCTCATGCACTAGTAGAGGCCCATATAGTAGTAGAGTTCCATGTACTAGTAGAGTTCCATGTAGTAGTAGAGGTCTATGTACTAGTAGAGGTCCATGCACTACTGGAGGCCCATGTACTACTGGAGGCCCATGTACTAGTAGAGGTCTGTGTACTAGTAGCGGCACATGTAGTAGTAGAGTTCCATGTGGTAGTAGAGGTCCATGTAGTAGTAGAGGTCCATGTACTAGTGGAGGCCCAAGAACTAATGGAGGCCTATGTACTAGTGGAGGCCCAAGAACTAATGGAGGCCCATGTACTAGTAGAGGTCCATGTACTACTGGAGGCCCACATACAAGTAGTGGTCCATGTACTAGAAGAGGCCCATGTAGTAGTAGTAGAGTTCTATGTACTAGTAGAGGCCCATGTAGTAGTAGTAGAGTTCCATGTAGTAGAGGCCCATGTAGTAGTAGTAGTAGAGGTCCTTGTACTAAGAGAGGGCCAGTAGTAGAGGACCAGTAAAGGCCGACTCAGGTTGCAAAGAAATAGCTGAAGATCAGCCGCCATTGATCCAGACTAAGAAGCAGCTCTTACCTCGCACATTTGATGCCGATGTTGGGCATGTGCGCTCTGCAATGGGTGCAGACATGACTCTTAGGCTCATTTACACTTACTTCAACTCAACCGTTCAGCAGATCCCCAGCTTCTTAGCATCATCATTCAGCAGATCCCCTGCTCAGTAGTACCTCCAGCTCTGCTGATGCCCCACTCAGCATTATCTCCCAGCTCTGCTTATCCCCCACTCAGTGGTAACCCCCAGCTGTGCTGATCCCCCACTTAGTAGTAACCCCCAGCTCTGCTGCTCCCCCACTCAGTGGTAACCCCCAGCTCTGCTGATCCCCCACTCAGTAGTAACCCCCAGCTCTGCTGATCCCCCACTCAGTGGTAACCCCCAGCTGTTCTGATCCCCCACTCAGTGGTAACTCCCAGCTCTGCTGATCCCCCACTCAGTATTAACCCCCAGCTGTGCTGATCCCCCACTCAATAGTAACCCCAGCTCTGCTGATCCCCCACTCAGCAGTAATCCCCAGCTGTACTGATCCCCCACTCAGTAGTAACCCCAAGCTCTGCTGATCCCCCACTTAATAGTAACCCCCAGCTCTGCTGATCCCCTACTCAGTAGTAACCCCCAGCTCTGCTGATCCCCCACTCAATAGTAACCCCCAGCTTTGCTGATCCTCCACTCAGTAGTAACCCCCAGCTCTGCTGATCGCCCACTCAGTAGTAACCCCCAGCTCTGCTGACCCCCCCCACTCAGTAGTTACCCCCAGTTCTGCTGATCCCCCGCAGGATGCATGTACAGATACCCCCTAGTCATCCAGCAATTGAAAACTCCCTGACAGTGATGTGTTTACAGTATAAAATAGCAATCAGCAGCACCAGCTTCACAGGCAGCACTTTATTTATTCCTTTCTACTGTCGTGTATTTCTGATAAGAGTCACTTATTGTTTTTATTATCAGGCCAAAGTGCTGCGGCTGCTTGCTACCGTGTACCTGGAATGGGACTGCAAACTGTACCAGGACAAAGCGCTGAATGCCGTCGGATTGGCCAATGAGGTAAATGCAAAACATACAAGTGATCGGATGATTGTCAGCAATCATATTGTGTCACCAAATTCCCAAATCTCCTCATTACATAGGCAGGTCCTGCTTCCTCCAACCCCCCCCCCCCCACCCCACCCCACCTCTGGCCACATGCGGTATTGCATGCCATAGAATCAAAAATTATGTAAAAACAATAACTGTGGAGGGGTATTGAAGGTCGGACTGTCGAGGCCAGAGAAGTAATGTAAAAATATAGTTTTAATATAATTCATAAAAAATGGAACAATTGTACATATACATAGAAATAGAATTGATACATGAATAAACCACCAGATATACAAAAACCAAAGTCGCCGACGCGCGTTTCGCCGTGAGGCTTCTTCAGGGCAAAGTTTTTGAAGATTTTCGTACAGAGATGTATAACATTAGTTATCTGTAATAATACATGGTTACACGTTATTTGTGCTGCCAGCAACATAATCAAGAACATTTGAAATATAGAACAAAACAGAACATACAACAGTGAGAGAGAGAGATATTGTAGATATATTTACATGACAGATGACTCTGTAGTCAATGCAGGATAGAACGCATATCACAATCGAGTATTGGATATTATGCACCGTGGTGAATTCCAACAAGATCATCAAGGCATCATGTGGACCTATAGAAAAATGTATATATATATATATATATATGTATATATATATACACACACATATGTATATTATCATGTATTTGTTCTCCATACATCCATTCTCTGTATTCATTGTAGGTTTTTAGGGTACTGGCAAAAAAGGTGAAATAGAAAGGATGGAAGAGGTGCAAGGATAGTGAAGTAGTATGTGAAAAGTACACAAGGAAAAGTACCTGTGGGTTGACGGTGAGGTCAAGGATAAGAGCTTTTCCAGCATAGATAAAAATATATATAATCATAAAATAGTGCTGCTACCAGCCATCGTTCTATATGAAAAGTAAAAGAGAAGGGATTAAATATTTATAAATGTAAGTGAATGTAGCAAATACAAGAAAGTATCCGGGGTATAAAGTGTAAATTTACCCTTAATCAGGAATCATACATCAAGCTGGGACACAGGACCAGCCGTTTGATGTCTTATGTTTCAGACACACTGAGGGTATGAGATTACCGATCAGTGTTTATGGTCTAGGCCTAAGAAACGAGCCCACCGATCTGTATGGTAGCAAATGAAGGGATATTATGAGCAAAGATTAACTTTGGCAGCATAGATATCGAATGAAGAGAGAAAACAGTGATAGCTTCTATATAAGGTACCTTACCAGGGGGATGAATCGTACGGGCGTCCGTGTCCCAGGGTGTACATCTATGTGCCACACAACACAGAATGTGAATGAGGGCTTTAAATACCCTGTGACGTTTTGCTCACGTGTAGCGTCGTTGTGTGATTACTGTGCGCCATTCACATCGGGAGGCGTATCAGTAAGGAAGAAAAATAGTGGGGCGGGAGTAAGTGGAAACATCCAATGATATTTAGTGCTAAGGAGTCAGACGCAAGTCGCGTCATCACGTAGCGGTGTTCGTCAGGGCAAGCGTCATCCGCTTGCAGCTGATACCAATAGGTAGATGAGTGCAACGTGGCTGCATCATCGGTGTGCATCAAGTGCGTGGAGGCGCATAAACACAAGGGTGTGTGATGGCGGAAGTGGGGAAAATGCCCATACATCATTCCGGATATGACGTCATTATAGGAGGGGTGTCACAGAAGCGATAGCCATAGGCCCGTAGCAGCCATAGAGGGAGGGAGGGGGAGACATGACCCAACCCTCCCACCACATCCACTCCACACCAGGACGTGCATAGGCGAAACGAGAAAAGACACCCATGTCCCCTCAAAAGAGCCAGTCAGCGATATTTACCGATAAATAAACGAAAGAGAATGGAGTGAAGGAGCCTGGGAGCAAAAGATAATTCATGTTGGAAAGCTGCTGCATGTTCATGTGATAATGCATTGAGACTTCTTTGTGGAGAATCATCAAAAAAGCATGCAAATAGGACAGCATCTCTCTCTCTCATATAATTGCATGTATATACACACAATTTTCACGGCATTTATATAAAAAAAATGATAATAAATAAATAAAAATTACTTCCTAAACAGATTTTAATACAAATATAACGACATCTTATATATATACATAGAAAGATATATATGATAAAAATTAAATTAAAAAAGCAGGGGAAAGAGAGAATTATTTTGCATATACTTGTATATATATAAATAAATATGTCTCTCTATCAGTTTGGTTAAGCATAGTTTCTGTATATTATAGCAGGAAGAGGCACATAAATCATTCAATTTTAGTCTGTTTACATTTTGAATGGAAATATCTGTATCATATCAGATTACTGGGTATGGATTACACTTACCCATCCTTTATAATTTGGTCACCTCCATTCTAATATGGGAATGATAGATTCTATCGACCTCCAAATATACTATAGGAATGGTAAAGTTGAGCCAAGAAAATGACAAAAGAGTATTGAAAATAAATAAACTATAATTAGACATTTAGAAAGGACTTGAAACTTAGGGATTCATTCAGGCCCGGGGCTTGATTGGCCCTCAGGCGATAAATCCATTGGGTCTCACGTTGTAGGACCATCTGGTCAAAATTACCGCCTCTCTTGTCCTCATGGACGCAGTCGAGGACTGCGAATCTGACAGGAGGGATGTTGTATTTGTGTATAAAAGCTACATGGTGGCCCATAGTTTTATTTAGCAGACCGTTGGTAATGTAGTACATGTGGTCTTTAATACGTTTCCATAGTGGGCGAATGGTTTTACCCACATAGAAACTGCCACATGGGCAAAAAATGATGTAAATCACTCCTTTGGTCTGGCATGTTGCATGTGTACGAAGTTTGTGTATTTCCCCATTCGGAAGATGGATGTTAGGTCCTTCATTGAGTAGATGGCAATAGTTACAATGGCCACATTTGAATAGGCCTGGTGTCTCTCTCACATTTGATCTAGGTTTTTGATAATTACTCTTAATTAACCGATCCCTAATAGATATGGATCGTCTAAAAGTGATATTTGGGTTAAGGCCTACATATTTCGATAAAGTAGGATCAGCGGTGATGAGATGCCAATGTTTGTTCATTAGAGATCGAACTTCGTCATGCTGGTCAGAATAAGTAGTGATGAACCGTGTCACATCCTTGTTGGATTGCTTAGTGTCACTTTTAAGTAAGGTAGTAGCTCTTTCTTTGCCTGAGACTCTGTTGTAGGCCTTTTTTAGGCAGGACCTGCTATATCCTCGATTCAATAGTCTCGCATATAACATATCCGATTCTATTTTGAATTTTTCATTGTTCGAGCAGTTACGGCGTAGCCGAAGATATTGGCTATATGGTATGCTTCGAATAAGTGGGGCCGGATGGGCACTAGCCGCATGTAACAGCGTGTTTCCGGCCGTGGGTTTCCGATATAAAGATGTTTGAATGCCATTAGCCTCATCGACATAAATTAAAATGTCGAGGAAGGCAATGGCGGACACATTGAAGTTCATGGTGAATTTGAGATTATAATTATTATTGTCCAGAAGTTGCATAAACTTGGCCAGATCCTCTGTTGATCCTGCCCATAGCATAAACACATCATCTATATAACGGAACCAGCCCAAAATGGGTAAAAGCAAATGATGTTCCAAAGAAAAAAGTTCCCGTTCCCACCCCCCCAGGTACAGGTTCGCATAGGATGGCGCACAGGAGGTGCCCATAGCGACCCCCTGTACCTGGAGGAGGTGGGACCCATCAAAGGAAAACACATTTTTGGTAAGGATGTGGCCCAATATCTCTAATACAAAACTATTCATTTTGTCCATTTTTGGACCTCTTTCTGTCAGGAAGGTAGAGACTACCTGTAATCCTTTATTATGAGGGATCGATGAGTAAAGGGCCTCCACATCAATAGATACAAGGAGGCACCCGGGGGGTACGGTAAGGCCATCTAAGGCTCTTAATAAGTCGGGTGTGTCTTGTATATAAGAGGGCAATGAGGTCACATGGGGTCTCAAATATTGATCGATCAATCTGCTAGCACGCTCAGTCTTAGAGCCCATACCGGACACTATTGGGCGTCCAGGAGGATCTGTCAGATTTTTATGTGTCTTTGGTAATGCATAAAATGTGGGTGTTTTTGGATGAGAAACTGAGATACCATCGAAGATGGATTTGGTGATAGAGCCATCCATTAGAGCTGCCTGTAGTATGTCATTAAACTGTTTATTGAACCTGTCTATTACATCTTCATTGATTGGTCTGTACCAGGTTCGGTTTTTAAGTATATCCCAGCACATGTTTCTATATTTGGGATCATCCATGATAACCACATTGCCCCCTTTATCTGATGGTTTTATAACGACTTCTGCTTTTTTACTAAGTGTGTCAAGGGCCCTAGAATGTATGGAATTAAATTTCTGGTTGTTGAGTCTAACGAGTGGGATGTTTTCTACTTCCTTGATGGTCTGGACGAGGAACGCCCACACATTCGAATTGGTGTGTAGTGAGGGGAAATTGAGTGACTTCTTTTTTACAGCTCTTTCTAGTGTTTCAATGTCTCTTCTATATATTGAAAGCTGTATCCTTTCTCCCTTCAATTCGGGGGTCTCAGGAATTACTTCCTGGGATTGGGATCCGTCATTTTCGTCTAGTAATGAGATAAGGGTTTTTAATGCCCTAAAGTCTGCCACTGTGAAATCCTTCCAGATTTCCTGGTTGATGATCTCATCCTGTTTCTCCCTCCTTTCCTTGTCGTACATGAATTTTAGGGTTAGTTTTCTAGCAAAAAGATATAGGTCCTTAATAAGATTAAATTTATTGACGGTTTGATTAGGGCAGAAGTTTAGGCCTAGGCCCAAAAGTTCTTCCTCTGATTGGCTCAAGGCATAGGATGACAAGTTGATAATTTCTAATTTGAGGTTATCATTAGTTACTACTGGAGGTCTAGATAAGGTTAAATGAGGTGTTGTCCCTTGGTTATAGGTGTTGATACCTTCTTTGTCGCTGGAGTCATTAGTTACTAAAGGTCCAAAGAAGTGATCAATTTGTCATTTTCTGGTGTCTTTTGGAGTGGTACCAGATTCGTTGCCACTGTACGTTCTGGCTAGCGTCTGGGCTGATTCCAATATGCTCTGTCGGATGTTAGGAGTTGTCTTAGGAGGAATAGAGGAAAGATTGGTAGAAAGCTCAGTTGAGGCACCCAGTGAGTGAATGGGAAACATAGAGGTCGGTCTTGGTGTTTGTGGTGCTTGGTCAGAAATATCTCCTTCAATTGGAGTACTTACATTCTGTGGGTCATTCTTTTCTGTCATACGTTTCTTGTTGTGTGTGCCATTTGAATACCCACCACCTTGTTGAGGTCTTTTTCTGCTGTTTCTTCCTTTACGTTGTCCTCTATCGCCTGTTCTGGAGTGCTGTGAGGTATAAGAATTGGTAGATGAGTCAGAGTCATTATTTTTATCTCTACTGTTACTACCCCTTTTATTATTGACCCTCAACTGGTTGGGATTAATCCGTCCTATTCTTGGGCCATTTGTTATTGGCCAATTAAATGCGTATTGACCTGCGAAGGCCAGTTTATCCCGCGACATTTTCTCTTCTTTTTTGACCAACAAATCTCTTGTAAAACTCTGGATATTTTCTTTGAGTCGTGCATCAAAAACTCCAAATCCTTCTTTGTGTAAAGTGCCTTCATTTTCATCATAAATTCTTTTGATTTCACAATCTACTATCTTCAACTCTTTCATATAATATTCTACCATCAGTTCCATCATCTTGTGTGAACATCCCATAAGGTTTTGTTCCCAGCGTGTTTTAAAGTCTGAATCCATAGACCAGATATTAGGAAATACCTGTACCCTGAGACCTTTGGGGTTGATGTTATCTGTGATGTATTGTTCGAAATATCTAATATGCCAGAATAGGCTGGATTTTCTCTCAAATGTTTGAAGGAGTTTCTGATACACGATCTCAAATTCAACCTCAGAGTTCGTATTGGTAGAGCATGTTTTCTGTATATCTAACATAAAGCCCTCCCAATTGTTGCCCACGAAGTTGGCCATCGATACCACTCCACAGTATAGAAGGGAGGAGGGGAAGGGGAAAAGGGAAAAAACTCGAGGAGCACTCCGCTAAGGAGTGGCCGGAGTGATCTCTAAGTAAAAAATGTAATACTAAACCAAATTCTATATATAATAATATATAAGAAAGTGCCTGCTAATTTAAAAAATAATAATAAGATGATAAGGGGAAGGGGGGAGTGATGGCCTCTTTTAATAGAGGTCTTAGCACACCCCCGAGTGCGAAAGGACAATAGGTGTCTACCACCTGAGCGAGTATAAATATAAATCAAGAATGATAGGGGGAGGGACGGGATGGAAAGGGGAGTAGTAGGGGGGTGAGAAAAACAAGGGAACTGCACTCACATAGGCCACATCCGTGTAAAGAATCAAAAATTATGTAAAAACAATAACTGTGGAGGGGTATTGAAGGTCGGACTGTCGAGGCCAGAGAAGTAATGTAAAAATATAGTTTTAATATAATTCATAAAAAATGGAACAATTGTACATATACATAGAAATAGAATTGATACATGAATAAACCACCAGATATACAAAAACCAAAGTCGCCGACGCGCGTTTCGCCGTGAGGCTTCTTCAGGGCAAAGTTTTTGAAGATTTTCGTACAGAGATGTATAACATTAGTTATCTGTAATAATACATGGTTACACGTTATTTGTGCTGCCAGCAACATAATCAAGAACATTTGAAATATAGAACAAAACAGAACATACAACAGTGAGAGAGAGAGATATTGTAGATATATTTACATGACAGATGACTCTGTAGTCAATGCAGGATAGAACGCATATCACAATCGAGTATTGGATATTATGCACCGTGGTGAATTCCAACAAGATCATCAAGGCATCATGTGGACCTATAGAAAAATGTATATATATATATATATATATGTATATATATATACACACACATATGTATATTATCATGTATTTGTTCTCCATACATCCATTCTCTGTATTCATTGTAGGTTTTTAGGGTACTGGCAAAAAAGGTGAAATAGAAAGGATGGAAGAGGTGCAAGGATAGTGAAGTAGTATGTGAAAAGTACACAAGGAAAAGTACCTGTGGGTTGACGGTGAGGTCAAGGATAAGAGCTTTTCCAGCATAGATAAAAATATATATAATCATAAAATAGTGCTGCTACCAGCCATCGTTCTATATGAAAAGTAAAAGAGAAGGGATTAAATATTTATAAATGTAAGTGAATGTAGCAAATACAAGAAAGTATCCGGGGTATAAAGTGTAAATTTACCCTTAATCAGGAATCATACATCAAGCTGGGACACAGGACCAGCCGTTTGATGTCTTATGTTTCAGACACACTGAGGGTATGAGATTACCGATCAGTGTTTATGGTCTAGGCCTAAGAAACGAGCCCACCGATCTGTATGGTAGCAAATGAAGGGATATTATGAGCAAAGATTAACTTTGGCAGCATAGATATCGAATGAAGAGAGAAAACAGTGATAGCTTCTATATAAGGTACCTTACCAGGGGGATGAATCGTACGGGCGTCCGTGTCCCAGGGTGTACATCTATGTGCCACACAACACAGAATGTGAATGAGGGCTTTAAATACCCTGTGACGTTTTGCTCACGTGTAGCGTCGTTGTGTGATTACTGTGCGCCATTCACATCGGGAGGCGTATCAGTAAGGAAGAAAAATAGTGGGGCGGGAGTAAGTGGAAACATCCAATGATATTTAGTGCTAAGGAGTCAGACGCAAGTCGCGTCATCACGTAGCGGTGTTCGTCAGGGCAAGCGTCATCCGCTTGCAGCTGATACCAATAGGTAGATGAGTGCAACGTGGCTGCATCATCGGTGTGCATCAAGTGCGTGGAGGCGCATAAACACAAGGGTGTGTGATGGCGGAAGTGGGGAAAATGCCCATACATCATTCCGGATATGACGTCATTATAGGAGGGGTGTCACAGAAGCGATAGCCATAGGCCCGTAGCAGCCATAGAGGGAGGGAGGGGGAGACATGACCCAACCCTCCCACCACATCCACTCCACACCAGGACGTGCATAGGCGAAACGAGAAAAGACACCCATGTCCCCTCAAAAGAGCCAGTCAGCGATATTTACCGATAAATAAACGAAAGAGAATGGAGTGAAGGAGCCTGGGAGCAAAAGATAATTCATGTTGGAAAGCTGCTGCATGTTCATGTGATAATGCATTGAGACTTCTTTGTGGAGAATCATCAAAAAAGCATGCAAATAGAGGATTACAGGTAGTCTCTACCTTCCTGACAGAAAGAGGTCCAAAAATGGACAAAATGAATAGTTTTGTATTAGAGATATTGGGCCACATCCTTACCAAAAATGTGTTTTCCTTTGATGGGTCCCACCTCCTCCAGGTACAGGGGGTCGCTATGGGCACCTCCTGTGCGCCATCCTATGCGAACCTGTACCTGGGGGGGTGGGAACGGGAACTTTTTTCTTTGGAACATCATTTGCTTTTACCCATTTTGGGCTGGTTCCGTTATATAGATGATGTGTTTATGCTATGGGCAGGATCAACAGAGGATCTGGCCAAGTTTATGCAACTTCTGGACAATAATAATTATAATCTCAAATTCACCATGAACTTCAATGTGTCCGCCATTGCCTTCCTCGACATTTTAATTTATGTCGATGAGGCTAATGGCATTCAAACATCTTTATATCGGAAACCCACGGCCGGAAACACGCTGTTACATGCGGCTAGTGCCCATCCGGCCCCACTTATTCGAAGCATACCATATAGCCAATATCTTCGGCTACGCCGTAACTGCTCGAACAATGAAAAATTCAAAATAGAATCGGATATGTTATATGCGAGACTATTGAATCGAGGATATAGCAGGTCCTGCCTAAAAAAGGCCTACAACAGAGTCTCAGGCAAAGAAAGAGCTACTACCTTACTTAAAAGTGACACTAAGCAATCCAACAAGGATGTGACACGGTTCATCACTACTTATTCTGACCAGCATGACGAAGTTCGATCTCTAATGAACAAACATTGGCATCTCATCACCGCTGATCCTACTTTATCGAAATATGTAGGCCTTAACCCAAATATCACTTTTAGACGATCCATATCTATTAGGGATCGGTTAATTAAGAGTAATTATCAAAAACCTAGATCAAATGTGAGAGAGACACCAGGCCTATTCAAATGTGGCCATTGTAACTATTGCCATCTACTCAATGAAGGACCTAACATCCATCTTCCGAATGGGGAAATACACAAACTTCGTACACATGCAACATGCCAGACCAAAGGAGTGATTTACATCATTTTTTGCCCATGTGGCAGTTTCTATGTGGGTAAAACCATTCGCCCACTATGGAAACGTATTAAAGACCACATGTACTACATTACCAACGGTCTGCTAAATAAAACTATGGGCCACCATGTAGCTTTTATACACAAATACAACATCCCTCCTGTCAGATTCGCAGTCCTCGACTGCGTCCATGAGGACAAGAGAGGCGGTAATTTTGACCAGATGGTCCTACAACGTGAGACCCAATGGATTTATCGCCTGAGGGCCAATCAAGCCCCGGGCCTGAATGAATCCCTAAGTTTCAAGTCCTTTCTAAATGTCTAATTATAGTTTATTTATTTTCAATACTCTTTTGTCATTTTCTTGGCTCAACTTTACCATTCCTATAGTATATTTGGAGGTCGATAGAATCTATCATTCCCATATTAGAATGGAGGTGACCAAATTATAAAGGATGGGTAAGTGTAATCCATACCCAGTAATCTGATATGATACAGATATTTCCATTCAAAATGTAAACAGACTAAAATTGAATGATTTATGTGCCTCTTCCTGCTATAATATACAGAAACTATGCTTAACCAAACTGATAGAGAGACATATTTATTTATATATATACAAGTATATGCAAAATAATTCTCTCTTTCCCCTGCTTTTTTAATTTAATTTTTATCATATATATCTTTCTATGTATATATATAAGATGTCGTTATATTTGTATTAAAATCTGTTTAGGAAGTAATTTTTATTTATTTATTATCATTTTTTTTATATAAATGCCGTGAAAATTGTGTGTATATACATGCAATTATATGAGAGAGAGAGATGCTGTCCTATTTGCATGCTTTTTTGATGATTCTCCACAAAGAAGTCTCAATGCATTATCACATGAACATGCAGCAGCTTTCCAACATGAATTATCTTTTGCTCCCAGGCTCCTTCACTCCATTCTCTTTCGTTTATTTATCGGTAAATATCGCTGACTGGCTCTTTTGAGGGGACATGGGTGTCTTTTCTCGTTTCGCCTATGCACGTCCTGGTGTGGAGTGGATGTGGTGGGAGGGTTGGGTCATGTCTCCCCCTCCCTCCCTCTATGGCTGCTACGGGCCTATGGCTATCGCTTCTGTGACACCCCTCCTATAATGACGTCATATCCGGAATGATGTATGGGCATTTTCCCCACTTCCGCCATCACACACCCTTGTGTTTATGCGCCTCCACGCACTTGATGCACACCGATGATGCAGCCACGTTGCACTCATCTACCTATTGGTATCAGCTGCAAGCGGATGACGCTTGCCCTGACGAACACCGCTACGTGATGACGCGACTTGCGTCTGACTCCTTAGCACTAAATATCATTGGATGTTTCCACTTACTCCCGCCCCACTATTTTTCTTCCTTACTGATACGCCTCCCGATGTGAATGGCGCACAGTAATCACACAACGACGCTACACGTGAGCAAAACGTCACAGGGTATTTAAAGCCCTCATTCACATTCTGTGTTGTGTGGCACATAGATGTACACCCTGGGACACGGACGCCCGTACGATTCATCCCCCTGGTAAGGTACCTTATATAGAAGCTATCACTGTTTTCTCTCTTCATTCGATATCTATGCTGCCAAAGTTAATCTTTGCTCATAATATCCCTTCATTTGCTACCATACAGATCGGTGGGCTCGTTTCTTAGGCCTAGACCATAAACACTGATCGGTAATCTCATACCCTCAGTGTGTCTGAAACATAAGACATCAAACGGCTGGTCCTGTGTCCCAGCTTGATGTATGATTCCTGATTAAGGGTAAATTTACACTTTATACCCCGGATACTTTCTTGTATTTGCTACATTCACTTACATTTATAAATATTTAATCCCTTCTCTTTTACTTTTCATATAGAACGATGGCTGGTAGCAGCACTATTTTATGATTATATATATTTTTATCTATGCTGGAAAAGCTCTTATCCTTGACCTCACCGTCAACCCACAGGTACTTTTCCTTGTGTACTTTTCACATACTACTTCACTATCCTTGCACCTCTTCCATCCTTTCTATTTCACCTTTTTTGCCAGTACCCTAAAAACCTACAATGAATACAGAGAATGGATGTATGGAGAACAAATACATGATAATATACATATGTGTGTGTATATATATATACATATATATATATATATATATACATTTTTCTATAGGTCCACATGATGCCTTGATGATCTTGTTGGAATTCACCACGGTGCATAATATCCAATACTCGATTGTGATATGCGTTCTATCCTGCATTGACTACAGAGTCATCTGTCATGTAAATATATCTACAATATCTCTCTCTCTCACTGTTGTATGTTCTGTTTTGTTCTATATTTCAAATGTTCTTGATTATGTTGCTGGCAGCACAAATAACGTGTAACCATGTATTATTACAGATAACTAATGTTATACATCTCTGTACGAAAATCTTCAAAAACTTTGCCCTGAAGAAGCCTCACGGCGAAACGCGCGTCGGCGACTTTGGTTTTTGTATATCTGGTGGTTTATTCATGTATCAATTCTATTTCTATGTATATGTACAATTGTTCCATTTTTTATGAATTATATTAAAACTATATTTTTACATTACTTCTCTGGCCTCGACAGTCCGACCTTCAATACCCCTCCACAGTTATTGTTTTTACATAATTTTTGATTCTTTACACGGATGTGGCCTATGTGAGTGCAGTTCCCTTGTTTTTCTCACCCCCCTACTACTCCCCTTTCCATCCCGTCCCTCCCCCTATCATTCTTGATTTATATTTATGCATGCCATAGAAGTCAATGTGGAACAAATTATCTTCATTTCCATTGACTTCTATGTGGAAACTCGCTTTGATATGTGAGCGCTTTGGATTACAAGCATTCTCCTGGAACGGATTATACACGTCATCCGAGGTTCCGCTGTACAACATTTAGCAACTCACATGGGTGATGTTTGAGGGAGAAGTCCAGCCTGAGCTTTTTAGGTTGGTCTTCTCCACTGGGTCACATGAGTGCAATTCGTTTTGCACTCCTGTGACGCGTTTTCAGCCGAGAGCTCCGCAGCTAAGCGCTCCAGTGAGCGTGGAGGAGCAGAGAGGAGAGGCGCTGACTGACAGTCAGCGTCTCTCCTCTCGGGGATCTGTGAGAACCGAGCCATTGTGATGTTCGGTGGCTTGGTTCTCAGTGTAGAGCATGGGTCTCCAAACTTTCTAAACAAAGGGCCGGATTACTGTCCTCCAGGCTTTAAGGGGGCTGGACTGTGGCCGTCAGGAGTACAAAATTCCCCATCGTTGGTGTCACTGGACCCCATCATTGGTGTGATTGGGTGAAAGTCTGCCCCATAACTTGGAGGAATTCTGCCCCATCATTGGGAGGAATTCTGCCCCATCATTGTTGTCATTGGGAGGAACCTGCCCCATCATTGGTGTTATTGGGAGGAATTCTGCCCCATCATTGTTGTCATTGGGAGGAACCTGCCCCATCATTGGTGTTATTGGGAGGATTTCTGCCCCATCATTGGTGTCATTAGGAGGAATTGTGCCCCATCATTGGGAGGAATTGTGCCCCATCATTGGGAGGGATTTTGCCCCATCACTGGTGTCATAGGGAGGGATTCTGCCCCACCATTGGGAGGGAATCTACCCCATCATTGGTGTCATAGGGAGGGATTCTGCCCCATCATTGGGAGGGATTCTGCCCCATCATTGGGAGGGATTCTGCCCCATAATTGGGAGGAATTCTGCCCTATCATTGGTGTCATAGGGAGGGATTCTGCCCCATCATTGGGAGGAATTCTGCCCCATCATTGTTGTCATTGGGAGGAATTCTGCCCGATCATTGGTGTCATTGGGAGGAATTCCGCCCCATCATTGGGAGGGATTCTGCCCCATCATTGTTGTCATTGGGAGGAACCTGCCCCATCATTGGTGTCATTCGGAGAATTTCTGCCCCATCATTGGGAGGAATTCTGCCCCATCATTGGGAAGGAATTCTGCCCCATCATTGGGAGGGATTCTGCCCCATCACTGGTGTCATAGGGAGGGATGCTGCCCCATCATCAGGAGGAATTCTGCCCCATCATTGGTGTGATTGGGAGGAACCTGCCCCATCATTGGTGTCATTCGGAGGGATTCTGCCCCATCATTATATATATATATATATAGTATTTAATATAGATTTGTAATAGTGGATTGTTAGGCGGAAGGGCCAATGGTATAAATACAGAGATATTTCCAGCTAAATAATATTTTTTATCTAATTTAATGATTAATATATATCGCCAGATTCAGGTAGATGAGAGCATCTTTGCTCTGGAGTAACGCTTCTCATTTACGTTACTCTGACGACCCTTTCAGCGCAAGTCCTGTAATTCACATAGCAGTTGCGCGTAAACTTGCGCCAGAGTAACGATAATGCGCTGGCGTAACCCGACGCAAGTGGAAGTGGGTGTGATCATATGTAAATGATGGGCGGAGCCCAGCGCAGAGGCTTACGTTCAGCGCATCATCCACGGAGCATGCGCAGTGAGTGCGGCTCCACTCGCCCCCCTTGTGCGCATGCTCACAACTTCCGTCGGCACCACTTCCTGGGAAACGTCAGCGCAATGCCTTCCGCTGGGCGCTTAAAAGCGCAGGCGGAAACGCCATTCCGGCGCAAAAGTATATCCGTTTCCCCCCACCCCAGGGAAGATACTTTTGTTTGGTGATGGCTGCTCCCGCTACCCCCAGAGAGAGGAGGAACCTAAACTTTAATTCACAGGAGGTGTCTGTGATCATATCCGCGATGGAGACTTTTAATCATTTTCTCCATGGGAAAAAGAGCCGTAAGACCAGCCGGAAGAGGAAGCAGGGCATCCTGGACACCATTGCTGGCCGGGTCAATATTTTGGGGTACTCCACCCGGACTGCTTCTGACATTCAGAAGAAAATAAATGATCTGCGGCGCAAGGTCAGGGGCAAGGTGGCCACCATCAGGAGGCATGAAAGGGGCACAGGTGGTGGTCCCCCATGTCCGGTCACCCTGACCGAGGAGGAGGAGGTGGTCTCTCGCTGCCTGGAGAGGGAGCAGGTGGAGGGGGTCCCTGGCTATGACTCCATGGAGGAAGGCACAAGGACAGGTAAGTGTTTTTTATCCCCTATTTGATGTGTTGCATTTGGGGGGGGGAGGGTACATGTGCCAAGTGTGTGGGACCACCAACATGTGTCTGCTTTGTGTCATCCACAGATGACGGAGCTGGGCCATCATCTGTCGGCGGCCAGTCCACCCCATCCCCCCAACGCCATCGTGTGCCCGAGCCCCTGGGTGGTGAAGACACCGAGGTGGAGGAGGAGAGTGGCCACACCACACCTGCCGAGGTGGTTGTGGAGGATCCTGCTGTGGCAGAGCAGGACTTTTCTTTAGTTTTGGAGGTCTCCTCCCCTTCTCCTGGGCCGTCTATCATCCCCTCCCCCATCCTTGGAAGCCCCTCAAGGGCGACTCCATCCCCCCGGGGACAACCATCTTCTGGCCCCAGGAAGGCGACCCAGAAGACCAGGGGGGTGTCGGATGTTGTCCAGGGCTAGTTGGCGAGGGATCACGCCAGACAGACTCAACAAATGGGGGAACTAGTTGGGCACTTAGAGAAAGTGGCTGACAGCCTGGGCTCCGTTGCCCAGATAAGCAACGCAGTGCAGGATGTCAGCTGCAACTGCGCTGCAGTGGTGACCAGTTTGGGGGAGGTGCAGGGGGATCTTAGGCACCTCACTGCAGCCGTCCAGGCCAACTGTGCTGCCATCCGGGACCAGGGGAGGCTGAGTCGGCGGGCCCAGCACTACCAAGTGACCCGGCAGCTCAGGATGCAGGCCCAGCAGCTGAGGATGCAGGGCCAGACAAACAATTTGCTCGGCCGGATAGCCATGGCCTTGGAGGGCATGCAGGCCACACCTGCCAGGAGTGGCCCACCCGGGGATCAGCCACCTCCAGATGCCCCCCCACCCACTCCATCCAGGCAGCTGAGGAGCCAGAGAGGTTCGGCAAGAAGGAGCCCCCGGCATCCCCGATGATTTTTTTATTTT
Organism: Rana kukunoris; assembly: GCA_029574335.1. Taxonomy (NCBI): domain Eukaryota; kingdom Metazoa; phylum Chordata; class Amphibia; order Anura; family Ranidae; genus Rana; species Rana kukunoris. The sequence continues at coordinate 252,128 of CM056057.1, forward strand.
TTGTTCTGATTTATACTCAGGTTATGAGATTTTTATTTTTTGTTCTGATTTATACTCAGGTTATGAGATTTTTATTTTTTGTTCTGATTTATACTCAGGTTATGAGATTTTTATTTTTTGTTCTGATTTATACTCAGGTTATGAGATTTTTATTTTTTGATACTGCACACGTTGCAGTGTGAATGGTGTGTGAATGTGAGGGGGTGGCACTCCTGCCAGTAAGGGGTGTCACCCTCGGCCGTGTTGGTGAAGTTAACCCCACGGCTGTATGAATGACGTGTGAAAGGTGTATGAATGGACATTGGGGCCTTGACGCTGGCGTTGCTGCTCCCAAGTCCTACATGCTGGACTTGGGCTAATCCAATGCGATGTGCATGTGGTGTGTGTGATCTAGGGACATCAGTGGTGTACACGCGTGCATTGTCCGTGTGATAAATGTTTTGGTTTAGTGTCCAAAGATGCCTACGGCGAGGACCCTCCTGACTGCTCTTCCATCAGCAGACTGGTTCTCCTCTGGCAGGGGGGGGCTGTGTGGGTCGGGGGTCAGGTCATCACGTATGTCAATCTGCAGGCCTTTTCTCATAGCAAAGTTGTGCAGAATACAACATGCAGCGATGATCTGACACACAAAGGTAGGTGAATACAATAGGGTCCCCCCGGACTTATCCAGGCAGCGGAAACGGGACTTCAGGAGCCCAAATGTTTGCTCCACCACTGCACAGGTTTTGATGTGTGCTTCATTGTATTTTCTCTCTCCTCTGGTTTGGGGGTTCCGGAAAGGAGTCATGAGATGGGGTCCCAGTGGATATGCAGAGTCACCTGTAAGGGAAAAGACAGGAGGATGTTAGTCATGCATGTGCCACTTGTGAGGTGTGCATCACGGGAGGGGATAGTCATGCCTGCCACCCATGTCACTCACCAACCAGCCAGCTGTCCCCATACATGTTCTGCTCAAATTCTGCTGGGATGGGGCTCTGACGGTATATGAAGCTGTCATGGCTGGACCCGGGGTGTTTGGCACGGACGTGCCATATGAGGCGTTGGGCATCGGCTATCACCTGTACGTTGATGGAGTGCCAATGCTTCCGATTGCGGTATATGTGCTCTGTGGCACTGGGGGGCTGTAGGGCCACATGTGTGCAATCAATGGCCCCCACAGTGCGTGGGAATCTGGCAATGCTGTAGAAATCTGTCATTGCCTTCAGCCGCAGGTCCTCAGTGGTTGGTCTGATGAACTGGTTGGACATGCGTCTGAGGATTGCAGGGACAACCTGGTGCACACATCTGCTTATGGAGGATTGTGACATCCCAGCCACCACTCCACTTGTACGCTGGAATGATCCACTTGCAAGGAAATGAAGTGTTGCCAGGACCTTCACCAGTGGCTGCACTGCTTGTGAGCGGTGTGTTGGGCTGGTGATGTCATCCTGCAGGGGTGTGGTTAGTTCAAGTATTGCAACAGGGCTGAATCTGAAGAGGCGATACACCTCCTCATCCCCCATGCCAAAGAGGCTCATACGTGTGCGGTAAATCCTCTCACGTGCCCGCCTCCTTCGTTCCGGGGGACCCATCAGTAGTTCTAGGACCACGATCGCCCCTGGCATGTTGGCACACAGAGGTGTTGTCCTTGCAAGTGGGGGTGCTCAGCTAGCTCTTATCGTCAGTAACGCTGCTGTAGCTGCTCTCCTGCTGACCTGTGACCGTCTGGAGTAAAGATAAAGCAGCCTTTTGCAGAAATAACTTTGCGCCGGACGGACGAGATACGCGCGGCGCATGTAGCCAGCGTATGGTGCTTATCCGTTCGCGAATCGGGAAATCTCCCTCATTTGCATATTTGCAGGGGAAATCAATAGGCGCGACCGATGCGCCAAACGAAATTATGCGCTGACGGGACTCTGGCGCCGGAAAGTTAAGCCGATCGGAAATGGCATGTTTTTGGGCGCATCTAGTTTGGTGGGTACGGCCACATAGAAACGACGGCGCATCTTCACAGTTACGCGGCGCATATCGAAATACTCCAGCGCAAGTCTTGCTGAATCTGGCCCATAATGTTGTTGGTGTTATGTGACCGTTTTGTACTTTGTCATGATCGTATAAAGTTGATTGTAAATAAAGAGATAACATTTTTTTTTTATCTTTTCTGTTTCTGAATCTCCAGAAAGATCTCCACCCCGCCGGTCTTTTCCTGAAGATGAGGATCCTGTTGCGTTGCTCGTTGCCGGACAATGTGATTTCCATGGGTGAGACGATCGAACGTGACGAACGTGACGATCTTTTTCTTACAACATAAAATATAAATATAAATGACAATGGGCTGAACTTGTCTTTCTGGACTTTCAGCGGCGGCAGAGATGCTGCGTCACGACCTGTCACTGGATGTTTATCTGAACACTGTGAAGCTCCTTATGGAACATGAGAGGTAAGAAAAAAAACACGTTTGTATTTTTAGTTCTGCCCCCAGTGACTCCTTTCTCAGAACTTCTTCATATGAATTCCCTTTGAAGATCTTTTACATACTTTGTTACATTTGAGAAATACACTAAAGATTTGTGGACACCCGACCAGGAACCTTGAGGTCAGGGCTCTGTGCAGGACACTGGCGTTCCTCCACACCAGGGGCGGCCCATGCGCCCACACTGCAGGGCCGTCTTAATGGCATCATGGGCCCCTGGGCAAAGTAATGCTCTGGGGCCCCTACAATGATGACATCAAGTAGGTAGGAGGCAGACTGCCCCTGTGTATCTATCACTCTCAGTGCCCCTGGGCAAAGTAATGCTCTGGGGCCCCTACAATGATGACATCAAGTAGGTAGGAGGCAGACTGCCCCTGTGTATCTATCACTCTCAGTGCCATCATGGGGGGGGCCCCAATTTTGGGGCCGCGTGGGCTCAAGGACCAGCTTCTTTGGGGAAAGTGTAGGAGCCCCCATGCAGTTGGGGCCCCTGGGCAGTGCCCTCTCATTAACACAGCCCAGGCCCACAGTGCACCCTATCCATGCCACTGCCCTCCCTATCCATGCGCCCGGCCCCTTTCAGGATTCCGGGCGCATGAATTCCTATGGCGGGGCAGGGGGGTGTTTTTTAAAGCACTGATTAGAGCCAGAGACTCTGATAGGTTTAAAAATAGGGTGGTCTCTGGGCGCAGAGCCTTGCGTCCAGAGCCCACCCAGGTGTGTTGCAACAGCGAATGAATATTCACTCTTGCAACACTGATCCTCCTCTCAGCCGAACAGGAAGCGGGTCTGATACCCGTCACCCAATTGACTGAAAGGACAGGCGATCCTATTGTACGCCTAGGAGAAGAAGGGAGGAGCCGCACAGAAGACACAGGAGCCCACCCGCCGTCCATAGATGCCTGCTGCAAGAACCTGCACCCAGCTGAATCCCGCAACCCACCAGTGCCCTCCGAAGCCCACTGCTGCCGCCGTAGCCCACAGCCCGCAGCTGCCTGCCGGAGCCCGCTACCCTACGAATCCCGCAGCCTGCCGAAGCCCACTGCTGCCACTGTAGTCTGCAGCCGCCTGCCGGAGCCCGCAGCCTGCCGAAGCCCACCGCTGCCACCGTAGCCCACAGCCCGCAGCTGCCTGCCGGAGCCCGCAACCCTAGGAATCCCGCAGCCTGGCGAAGCCCACCGCTGCCACCGTAGCCCACAGCCTTAGCTGCCTGCCGGAGCCTGAAACCCTACGAATCCCACAGCCTGCCGAAGCCCACCGCTGACACCGTAGCTCACAGCCTTAGCTGCCTGCCGGAGCCTGAAACCCTACGAATCCCGCAGCCTGCCGAAGCCCACTGCTGCCGCCGTAGCCCACAGCCCGCAGCTGCCTGCCGGAGCCCGCTACCCTACGAATCCCGCAGCCTGCCGAAGCCCACCGCTACCACTGTAGTCTGCAGCTGCCTCCCGGAAGCCCGCAGCCTGCCGAAGCCCACCGCTGCCACCGTAGCCCACAGCCCGCAGCTGCCTGCCAGAGCCCGCAACCCTACGAATCCCGCAGCCTGCCGAAGTCCACTGCTGCCACGTAGCCTACAGCCCGCAGCTGCGTGCCGGGGCCCGCAACCCTACGAATCCCACAGCCTGGCGAAGCCCACTGCTGCCACCTTAGCCCACAGCCCGCAGCTGCCTGCCGGAGCCTGCAACCCTACGAATCCTGCAGCCTGGCGAAGCCCACCGCTGCCACCGTAGCCCACAGCCCGCAGCTGCCTGCCAGAGCCTGCAACCCTACGAATCCCGTAGCCTGCCGAAGCCCACCGCTGCCACCGTAGCCCACAGCCCGCAGCTGCCTGCCGGAGACTGCTACCCTACGAATCCCGCAGCCTGCCAAAGCCCACCGCTGCCACCGTAGCCCACAGCCCGCAACTGCCTGCCGGAGACCGCTACCCTACGAATCCCGCAGCCTGCCGAAGCCCACCGCTGCCACCGTAGCCCACAGCCTTAGCTGCCTCCCGGAGCCCGCAACCCTAGGAATCCCACAGCCTGGCGAAGCCCACCGCTGCCACCGTAGCCCACAGCCTTAGCTGCCTGCCGGAGCCTGAAACCCTACGTATCCCGCAGCCTGCCGAAGCCCACCGCTGCCACCGTAGCCCACAGCCCGCAGCTCCTTGCTGAAGCCCGCAACCCTAGTAATCCCGCAGCCTGCCAAAGCCCACCGCTGCCACCGTAGCCTACAGCCCGCAGCTGCCTGCCAGAGACCGCTACCCTACGAATCCCACAGCCTGGCGAAGCTCACCGCTGCCACCGTAGCCCACAGCGTTAGCTGCCTGCCGGAGCCTGCAACCCTATGAATCCCGCAGCCTTCCGAAGCCCACCGCTGCCACCGTAGCCCACAGCCCGCAGCTGTCTGCCGGAGCCCGCAACCCTACGAGTCCCGCAGCCTGCCGAAGTCCACTGCTGCCACGTAGCCTACAGCCCGCAGCTGCGTGCCGGGGCCCGCAACCCTACGAATCCCACAGCCTGGCGAAGCCCACTGCTGCCACCTTAGCCCACAGCTCGCAGCTGCCTGCCGGAGCCTGCAACCCTACGAATCCTGCAGCCTGGCGAAGCCCACCGCTGCCACCGTAGCCCACAGCCCGCAGCTGCCTGCCAGAGCCTGCAACCCTACGAATCCCGTAGCCTGCCGAAGCCCACCGCTGCCACCGTAGCCCACAGCCCGCAGCTGCCTGCCGGAGACTGCTACCCTACGAATCCCGCAGCCTGCCGAAGCCCACCACTGCCACCGTAGCCCACAGCCTTAGCTGCCTGCCGGAGCCCGCAACCCTAGGGATCCCGCAGCCTGCCGAAGCCCACCGCTGCCACCGTAGCCCACAGCCTTAGCTGCCTGCCGGAGCCTGAAACCCTACGAATCCCGCAGCCTGCCGAAGCCCACTGCTGCCGCCGTAGCCCACAGCCCGCAGCTGCCTGCCGGAGCACGCTGCCCTACGAATCCCGCAGCCTGCCGAAGCCCACCGCTGCCACTGTAGTCTGCAGCTGCCTGCCGGAGCCTGCAGCCTGCCGAAGCCCACCGCTGCCACCGTAGCCCACAGCCTGCAGCTGCCTGCCGGAGCCCGCAACCCTACGAATCCCGCAGCCTGCCGAAGTCCACTGCTGCCACGTAGCCTACAGCCCGCAGCTGCCTGCCGGAGCCCGCAACCCTAAGAATCCCACAGCCTGGCGAAGCCCACTGCTGCCACCTTAGCCCACAGCCCGCAGCTGCCTGCCGGAGCCTGCAACCCTACGAATCCTGCAGCCTGGCGAAGCCCACCGCTGCCACCGTAGCCCACAGCCCGCAGCTGCCTGCCAGAGCCTGCAACCCTACAAATCCCGTAGCCTGCCGAAGCCCACCGCTGCCACCGTAGCCCGCAGCTGCCTGCCGGAGACTGCTACCCTACGAATCCCGCAGCCTGCCGAAGCCCACCGCTGCCACCGTAGCCCACAGCCCGCAACTGCCTGCCGGAGACCGCTACCCTACGAATCCCGCAGCCTGCCGAAGCCCACCGCTGCCACCGTAGCCCACAGCCTTAGCTGCCTGCCGGAGCCCGCAACCCTAGGAATCCCACAGCCTGGCGAAGCCCACCGCTGCCACCGTAGCCCAGAGCCTTAGCTGCCTGCCGGAGCCTGAAACCCTACGAATCCCGCAGCCTGCCGAAGCCCACCACTGCCACCGTAGCCCACAGCCCGCAGCTGCCTGCCGGAGACCGCTACCCTACGAATCCTGCAGCCTGGCGAAGCCGGGCTGTGGGATTCAAAGCCTGCCGCTGCCTGCTGATGCCCGCAACCTTTTTTTTAATCTAATGCTTTCCAGGGTAGAGGAGAGATCTGGGGCATTATAGATCCCAAATTTCTCCATAAAATAAAAAAATAAAAATAATAATTTATAATAATAAAAACAAAACTGCACCCTTCCCCCATGCTTGTGCGGGGTAGCAAACGTAATTTGTGCCCGCATATGTAAACTGTGTTCGCACCACACATGTGAGGTGACGCCTCGGACGTTATAGCGAGAGCAATACTTCTAGCGCTAGACCTCCGCTGTCTTTTGAGTACGGCAGTTTGTCGCCATTCCACGAGTGTGCGCAATTTTAAAGTGTGACAAGTTAGATATCTATTTACTCACCGTAACATCATCTTTTCTATTCTACAAATATTTTTTTTTTTTAATTGGGTTGTATATTGTGTTTTCTTTTTACATTAAAAAAAAAAAATATTCTTTTGAAAAATTGCTGACATAAAAAAATTGCAACACCCACCATATTATTCTCTGGGGCCTCTGCAAAAAAAATGTGGGTTAAATATTGTGTTTTTCTTTATTTTTTTATATTTTCTGCGTTAAAATAATTTTTTTCCCCAAAAAAATAGCATTTGAAAAATTGCTGTGCAAACACGGTGTGACATAAAAAAAATTGCAACACCCGCCATATTATTCTCTGGGGCATCTGCTTAAAATTGAAAAAAAAAAATATATACAAATATTGGGGTAGATTCATGTACAGATCCGACGGTGTATCTACTGATACACCGTCGGATCTGTGAGATCCGACGCTCGGATCTATGCGGCTGATTCCTCGAATCAGGTTCCGCATAGATCTCCCTTAGAGCCGACTGGTGTAAGTGAGTTACACTGTCGGTTCTTAGGCTGCATTCTCCCGCCGTCCGCTAGGTGGCGCTTCTTTTTTTCTACGCGACGAATATGCAAATGAGGAGAACCGCCGATTCAGAACCGAACGCCGTCGCCGTCGCTTTTTTTTTACGTCGTTTGCGTTCGTCTTTTTCCGGCGGATGGTTACCCCTGCTATATGCGGGGTAAGTTCGGCGGATCCTATGTTAAGTATGGCCGTCGTTCCCGCGTCGAGTTTTGAATTTTTTACGTCGTTTACGTAAGTCGTCCGGGAATACGGCCATACGTTAATAGCGTTAACGACGAAAACAATGACGTCCTTGCGACGTCATTTAAAGCAATGCACGCTGGGAAATTTAGCCGGCGGCGCATGCGCAGTACGATCGGCGCGGGGACGCGCGTGATTTAAATAGTAAACTCCCCCTAGCCGCGGAATTTGCATTCCGCCGGGGGATTTACGATCCGCCAGGGCTAATTACGAGGCAAGTGCTTTCTGAATGCAGCGCTTGCCTCAAAAACTGGCGCAGGCGGATCGTAAACAAGATAGATCACGCGGATCAAAAGATCCGCTGATCTACATGAATCTACCCCATTATATATATAATGTTTGGAGGTTCTGAGTAACTTTCTAGCATAAAAATACAGATTTTTACATGTAGGAGAGAAAGTCAGGAGTGGCCCGGGTGGGAAGTAGTTACACACACACACATACCCGGGCGATTCACCCCTGAGAAAGGCTCCCCTTGTTTGTGTCATTTTACAGGGACTGCGTGGGATTTGATTTCCTGAAAATGGTTTGCGACCGCTTTGAATCCACCCCTGATATGGAGAAAGTGCGGCTCCTAGAGATCGAACTTCTGACAACGCGAGGCAAGGAACTCCTCGCACGGAGGAAAATAGAAGACTTAATAACAGGTATAAATCATAGTGAGGTCACATGACCTTCAGGGATCTCTCGGATCATTATTATGTGAAATCAGGGCCGCCATCAGGGGGGGGTACAGGCAGTACACCTGTAAGGGGCCCGGAGGTTTATATATATATATTTTTGTTTTTATTAAAGGTCCCCAGAGTGATGGCAACCCCCCCCTTTTTTTTTTTTTTTTATATATTTTTTTTTTCTTTTTTTGGGGGGGTTTTATTAAAGAGTCCAGAGGTCCCCAGGGCCCCCGGACAACAACCTCCCTTTTATATATATATATATTTTTTTTTTTATAAAACATTTTTATCAAAGGGCCCCGGATGGCAACCCCCCCTTTTTTTTCTTTTTTTTATAGTTTTTTTATTCTTTTTTTGGGGGGGTTTTATTAAAGAGTCCAGAGGTCCCCAGGGCCCCCGGACAACAACCTCCCTTATATATATATATATATATATATATATATTTATTTATTTATTTTTTTATAAAAAAAAATTATCAAAGGGCCCCCCCCCTTTTTTTTATTTTTTTATAGTGTTTTCTTTCTTTTTTTTATATGGTTTTTTTTGGGGGGTTTTATTAAAGAGGTCCCCAGGGCCCTCGGACAACAACCCTTCTTTTATTTATATATATATATTTTTATACACTTTTTTATATCAAAGGGCCCCAGATGGCAACCCCCCCCCCCCTTTTTTTTTATATATTTTTTTTTATATAGGTTTTTTGGGGGGGTTTTATTAAAAAAATTCCAGAGGTCCCCAGAGCCCCGGATGGCAACCCCCCCTTTATTTATTTTTTATTTTTTTGTCTTTTTTTGGGGGGGTTTATTAAAGAGTCCAGAGGTCCCCAGGGCTCCCGGACAACAACCCGCCTTTTATATATATATATATATATATATATATTTATACATTTTTTTTATCAAAGGGCCCCGGATGGCAACCCCCCCTTTTTTTTCTTTTTTTATATATTTTTTGGGGGGGTTTTATTAAAGAGTCCAGAGGTCCCCAGGGCCCCCGGACAACAACCCCTCTTTTATTTATATATATATATATATATATATATATATATATATATATATATATATATATATTTATACTTTTTTTATCAAAGGGCCCCTGGATGGCAACTCCCCCCTTTTTTTATTTTTTTATATCGTTTTTTTGGGGGGGTTTTTATTAGTCCAGAGGTCCCCAGACCCCCGGATGGCAACCCCCCCCCCCTATTTTTTTCTTTTTTTATATATTTTTTTTCTTTTTTGGGGGGGGGTTTATTAAAGAGTCCAGAGGTCCCCAGGGCCCCTGGACAACAACCCCCCTTTTATATATATATATATATATATATATTTTTTTTATACATTTTTTTTATCAAAGGGCCCCCGGATGGCAACCCCCCCCCTTTTTTTTTTTTTTATATATTTTTTTCTTTTTTTTTTTATATCGTTTTTTGGGGAGGGGGTTTTATTAAAGAGTCTAGAGGTCCCCAGGGCCCCGAACGACAACCCCCCTTTCATATATATATATATATTTATTTATCAAGGGGCACGGAGGTCCCCAGGGCCCCGGGTGGCAAACCCCCCTTTTTTTTATATATTAATTTTTTTATTAAAGGGCCCAGAGGTCCCCAGGGGGCAGCACCCCCCACCCAGTTCTCTGCTCCAGGGGGCCCATGCCTGAAGCTGCGTAAGGGGCCCCATTATTCCTGATAGCGGCCCTGTGTGCAATACCAGCTTATCCCCGGAGATGAGTAAACTTCCTATAAAATCCGCTCACTTGTGGTTTGTCTGACTTTTATTGAACCTCCTAAATACGGAATTTCCAAACCAGACGCCCTGCCAGAGTCATTGGAAGTCCAGTCTTGCCAAAGAAATGTGTATTACGAAGGAGCAAAACTTTACAGACATCATTTGGGAAGTTCCTGGGAGCGCAGCCAAGCGAGAGCATGGAGACTAGAATGTTGTGCTGCTTTCCCAACATCAAAGTGCAAGAAATCTCTATGAATGAGAAAGTCCGATAAAAAGGAAAACTAGACACGTGCCGAAAAATGCATTCGTTTTCATTTTCGTTTCATTTGTTTGTTTGTTTTTCTTCAATTTTCGGGTCATTCGCTACGATCGCAATTCATAAATGTGTAAATTGGAAAATTCGTAAATTTGAAAATATTTGTAAATTTTGAAAAAATATGTAAATTCAAAAAAAAAAAGTGTAAATTCCCAAAAATTTGGAAACTCATAAATTTCCAAGAATGTGGAAATTCGAAAATTTGTAAATACAAAAACCCCAAAAATTAGAAAATCCAAAATAACAACTAACCAATAATAACTATCCATTAACCACTTCAGCCCCAGAAGAATTGGCTGCTCAATGACCAGGCCATTTTTTGCAATTACGGCACTGAGTCAATTTACCTGACAATTGCGCGGTCGTGCGATGCTGTACCCAAACAAAATTGTTGTTCCTTTTTTCCTACATATAGAGATTTCTTTTGATGGCAATTAATCGCCTCTGCATTTTTTTATTTTTTGCGCTGTAAACAAAAAAATAGCGACAATTTAAAAAAAAAAAAAACACAATATTTTGTACTTTTTTCTGTAATAAATATCTAATTTTTTTTGTAAAAAAAAAAAAAAAAATTTTTTCTCAGTTTGGGCCGATACGTATTCTTCTAAAAATGTTTGGTAATACAAATCGTGACAAGCGTTTATTGATTGATTTGACACAGCCGTCATGTGACCAGGAGGGCCAATCACAGAGCCCTCCTGCCGATCGGAGATGCGCCGTGTCCGGGTGACACAAGCACATCGGGATGTCGCCGATGTGCGGGCACCCGCGCGATCCCCCTCCTTCTAAGACCCCTTTCACACTGAAGCGTTTTTACAGTGTTTAAGCGTTAAAAACATCGCTCTTAAAACGCTCATAAAATGTTCTCCATGCATCTCAATGGACCCTTTCACACTGAGTCCTGCAAGCAGCATCTTTGGAGCAGCTTTTGAGCGCTGAAAAAAACGCTCGAAAAACGCCTCCCTCCATTGAAATGAATTGAAAGCGCTGTAAAAACGCCTTCCCCTTTCACACCGAGGCACTGCAAAAACGCCCTAAAACTTTAGGGTCTTATTGGTGCTTTACCAACACTAGGGTTGTCCCGATACCGATACTAGTATCGGTATCGGGACCGATACCGAGTATTTGCGGGAGTACTTGTACTCCCGCAAATACCCCCGATACTGAAATAGAATACTTCCCCCCCCATATTGCAGCGATGCGTCCCTCATACCTTTTTAGATATGCTGACGCCGCCTCTCTCTGCCGCATACCGCCGTATCCCCCTGCACAATCGCATAGCACACATTACAAGCATTCATTCTGAATACTTGTAAATGGCCGTGTATTGACACTCCCCTTCTCCGGATTGGAGGGATCCCTCCAATGCCGAGCAAGGGGGAGTGTCTATGCACGAATCCGCGTATAGACACTCCCCCTTGCGTGGGATTGGACGGATCCCTCCATTCGGAGAAGGGGAGTTTTAATACACGGAGCGCGGCCATTTACAATTTTTTAGAATGAAAGCTTGTAATGCACTACACAATTGTGCAGGGGATACAGCGGTATGCGGCAGAGGCAGCATCAGCATATCTAAAAGGTATGATGGACGCATCGCTGCAATATGGGGGACATACATGACTGCATATGGGGGACATACATGGCTGCATATGGGGGACATACATGGCTGCATATGGGGGACATACATGGCTGCATATGGGGGACATACATGACTGCATATGGGGGACATACATGACTGCATATGGGGGACATACATGTCTGCATATGGGGGACATACATGGCTGCATATGGGGGACATACATGGCTGCATATGGGGGACATACATGGCTGCATATGGGGGACATACATGGCTGCATATGGGGGACATACATGGCTGCATATGGGGGACATACATGACTGCATATGGGGGACATACATGGCTGCATATGGGGGACATACATGGCTGCATATGGGGGACATACATGGCTGCATATGGGGGACATACATGACTGCATATGGGGGACATACATGACTGCATATGGGGGACATACATGGCTGCATATGGGGGACATACATGGCTGCATATGGGGGACATACATGGCTGCATATGGGGGACATACATGGCTGCATATGGGGGACATACATGGCTGCATATGGGGGACATACATGGCTGCATATGGGGGACATACATGGCTGCATATGGGGGACATACATGGCTGCATATGGGGGACATACATGGCTGCATATGGGGGACATACATGGCTGCATATGGGGGACATACATGGCTGCATATGGGGGACATACATGGCTGCATATGGGGGACATACATGGCTGCATATGGGGGACATACATGACTGCATATGGGGGACATACATGGCTGCATATGGGGGACATACATGGCTGCATATGGGGGACATACATGGCTGCATATGGGGGACATACATGGCTGCATATGGGGGACATACATGACTGCATATGGGGGACATACATGGCTGCATATGTGGGGGACATACATGGCTGCATATGTGGGGGACATACATGGCTGCATATGTGGGGGACATACATGGCTGCATATGTGTGGGACATACATGACTGCATATGTGGGGGGACATACATGACTGCATGTGGGGGACATGACATGGCTGCAATATGTGGGGGACATGGCTGCATTTGTGGGGGGACACGGCTGCATTTAGGGACACATTTAAAAAAAGTATCGGTATTTGGTATTGGCGACTACTTGAAAAAAAGTATCCGTACTTGTACCCGGTCCTAAAAAAGTGGTATCGGGACAACCCTAACCAACACATTGGGATTGCAGATAAGGCTTTGCTCGAATAACGCTGTAATAACGCTCAAAAAACGCTTGAAAAATGCCCCAGTGTGAAAAGGGCCTAAGGGACGTTCCTGAACATCCACTCAGAAGGAGGAAACGCCAAACCTGGCCGTATATATGTACAGTGGTCGGGTGGGATGTGGTTCAACGGGTTTTCGTTAATTTGGATATTTTAACCACTTAAGGACCGCCTCCTGCACATTTACGTTGGCAGAATGGCACGGCTGGGCACAAGTACGTACAGGTACGTCCTCCTTAAGTGCCCAGCCGTGACCGCGACCTGGTCTGAATCTCCGTGACCGTGGGACCCGCAGACCCAATCGCCTATGGAGTCCCACGATCGAGCTGAAGAACGGGTAGAGGTGTGTGTAAACATAGCTTTCCCGTTCTTCACTGTGGCGCCGTGATCGATCGTGTGTTCCCTTCTATAGGGATGACGTCACACCTACAGCTACACCCCCCTACAGTTAGAAACACAGACATGAGGTCACATATAACCCCTTCAGTGCCCCCTTGTGGTTAACTCCCTGTAACGGTCACCACCGTTTACGACCTTCCATCCACCCACGACAGCTTATCCGACACACCAACAAACCAGCAGACACGATCCATTCCATTTCCCAGAATAACGAGACTCAGCTCTGTTCTCTAGTTTCAAAATGAATGAATGCTTTAATGGTTTCTTAGCTTATATATCCAGTACAACATATTAAAGTTAATCACAGGAACAATGAAATCTCCACCCCCCTCATCACACACTGGGGCTTCCATACAGATTTTAGAGAGACACTTTGGTACGGCTCTATAATTAACATGAGCTAATTACTACCCCTGAGAAGTCACATTCCTTTATCAATAGAATTCAAACAAAACACCATCACACAATGAGTTCCCTTCAATCCACAACTTTAGACAGATGGTCTGTCTCCAACAGCAAGGTATTTACACCTGTTGTTTCAATAGGCTTTAAACCGTGTTATCACACAATGAAATGTCTTTCAGGAGCCAGCCTCACTTAGCATTTCAACAGCCTGTTACACAAAGGGATGAGTCACTGTCTGGTTGACCTGGTCAGGTCAACATAAGCCACTTGTAATATTCCAGTATATCCTGCAAACATGAATTATGATTTATTAGCCACCCTATGCCCAAAAGGGCACAGGGTGAACTTAGACCCAAGAGTTAATATTCTGTTAGTTGGGAGCAGAGGCTTGTGGCACTCTGCTCTGTTGCCAGCTCTTCTGCTGGGTTGCTGTGAGGGGAGACCACAGTCCCCATCCCCTATCACAGCAACTCCCTCTCCTGCTAGTTGGGAGCAGAGGCCTGGGACACTCTGCTCTGTTGCCAGTGATTCAGCTGGGAGTAAAAGCTTTACCACCTCAGCTTGTTGCTGGAGAGGGGGGCCAACTGCCCCAGCTCCCTGGAACTCCACATCATCCACTTCGACTTTGGGAATGGTAATCTTCAGATTTTCCACTGCCGATTCATCAGCCAGGATTTCATAGTTGTCATCTGAAATTTCCTCATAGTCCCAGGCAACGGGCGCCCCACCCTGCTGCTGAGCTGAGTTTAGCAGCTGTCTGTAGGCGATTTAAAGCTCCCATTCCTGAATGGCCAGAAACTCCAAATCTTCCTGTAACCAGTGCCCTATTCAACTTTCCCTCTCTGTGCTCCATTATGCCCTCCAAGCGCCACTCTCGATCATCCCCGAAGTCTGGATCACTGGACATCCTCCAATACAACAATCACAAGCCATCATAGTCATAGCCTTCTGTAGGGCTGTCATCCGCCGATTACGGGCACTCGGGCTACATACCACCGGAGGGCTCTGTAGCTCTCGTCCAGCTGCATCTCTGCCCGGATCAGCCTGCTTAACTCTGCTGTCCACTCCTGCTTCGGTTGTTCCCCCAACAACGGCATTCGTACGTCATACTGCGGCCAGTACCTTGCATAGATGGAGGACAGGACCTTTCTTTGGTGTTGCTGCTCCAGAGCTAGCGCTTCCTTCCAGAGTTGGCAACAAATCACATCCGACCATCCCAGCAGGGCCTCCTCTGATACTGGTCCTCTGTGCTGTATCCGCATCTCTTGTAACCTCCTTTGGAATTCCTCTTCCATGGAGACTGGTATCTGTACCTCTCCTCTCTCTTCAGTTGGTGCTGCTGTGACTTCTGCTGCTGCAGCACCTCTTTGCTGTAGCAAAGTGGCATCCACAGCCGCTATAACCCGGTCTATGATCTCCGGTGGAGGGTTAGGACCATACTGTGCCAGTCCACTTTTAACAGCCCGATCAAGAAATTCTTCCTCGGGGGTCCTGTCTGTTACGCCGGGCCTTTCAGCTCTATCCTTTTTGACAAGTTCTGCGATAATGTTCCTTTTCTTACGGTTGCTGGCCGGTCTGCCCCGGCTCTCCAGTAAGTCCATGAGGGAAGAGAGCTTCATCCGTTCATACACCGTCTCCATTGTCCTGTGCCCTTGTAGCCGTCCTTCTGAAGATGGAATAATCCCACTGCTGCCACCAAATGTAACAGTCACCACCGTTTACGACCTTCCATCCACCCACGACAGCTTATACGACACTCCAACCAACAGGACCCGATCCATATCAATTCCCCAAGAATCAAGACGAGACTCAGCTCTGTACTTGTTCCAAAATGAATGAACGCTTTAATGGTTTCTTAGCTTGCTTATATATCCAGTACAACATATTAAAGTTAATCACAGGAACAATAAAATCTCCACCCCCCTCATCACACACTGGGGCTTCCATACAGATTTTAGAGAGACACTTTGGCACCGGTCTATAATTAACATGAGCTAATTACTACTCCTGAGAAGTCACATTCCTTTATCAATAGAATTCAAACAAAACACTATCACACAATGAGTTCCCTTCAATCCACATCTTTAGACAGACGGGCTGTCTCAGACAGCAAGGTATTTACACCTGTATTTCAATAAGCTTTAAACCGTGTTATCACACAATGAAATGTCTTTCAGGAGCCAGCCTCACTTAGCATTTCAACAGCCTGTTACACAGAGGAATGAGTCACTGTCCTATTGACCTGGTCAGGTCAACATAAACAACTTGTAATATTCCAGTATATCCTGCAAACATGAATTATGATTTATTAGCCACCCTATGCCCAAAAGGGCACAGGGTGAACTTAGGCCCAAGAGTTATTAGTGACGCTGACACAGGAGTACCTCTCATCCTCCGGGGTCTACAAACAAGAAAAGATACTGTTATAAAGGCCTTCGACAAGGGGGGCAATATTGTCTTGCAAACATGCAAGCAATATGAAACAATGTGTTTAAACATCCTACAAAACAAGGATTGGTACACACCAATCAACGCTGACATTACTGCCCAATTTAAACTAGAATTCAAAATGCTCATTTACACAGCATATACGGAAGCGTTAATCGATAAATCAACTTATGAATTTTTCAATGTGCCCTTTCCAAAGGGAACCAATCTTTTACGCAATCCCCAAAATTCATAAAAACAAAGATGCAGTTCCACCTGGAAGACCAATCATATCAGGCTTTGGCTCCTTAACGGAAAATTTGAGTCGTTTTGTAGACTTTTTTTTGATGCCTCATGTAATGAGGCTACCATCGTACATTAAAGACACCCTAGATCTTCTCAAAAAACTGGACGGACTCTCAATCCCTACGGGAGCCCATTTAGTTACAATAGATGTTGAAGCTCTCTATTCGAGCATCCCACATGAAAAAGGCCTCCAAACCATTAGATCATTCCTAATGGAAGAGGATCACAGACAATGGAAATTTAAGGACCTCATTGTATCCCTTTTGTCTTTTATTTTAAAGCATAATTACTTCTCATTCCTTGGCTCCCACTACCTCCAGGTACAGGGTGTCGCAATGGGCACTTGTTGTGCCCCTGCGTACGCGAACCTGTACCTGGGGGGGTGGGAGCGGGAAATCTTTGCTGATCAACGGTACCAACCTTTTTTGACCTTTGTTTTATGTTGGTACAGATATATTGATGATGTCTTCGTTATTTGGACAGGCCCTATTCCTAAGTTACATGAATTCTTGGTTCTATTGAACTCAAATGAATTCAACCTTAAATATACATACGAATGGCAGCGCGATTTGGTATCCTTTTTAGATGTCACCATCTATAGAGATCCAGAAGACAATATTGGCACCAAATTATATCGCAAAAGTACAGCAGGGAACACGCTCCTCCACGCAGACAACGCTCATCCCCAAACTCTAGTTCATAGCATTCCCTACGCTCAATATTTGAGACTACGTAGGAATTGTACACATGATGAATATTTTCGACAACAAGCCAATGAATTGAGAGATAGACTTTTACAAAGAGGATACAGCAAAAGCCTCTTGCGAAAAGCATACAATAAATCAATGAGCCAAGATAGGATGTCCCTAATCTACAAGAAACCAAAAATAAAGGAAGGGCAATATTCCAGCACGACTAGATTTATCACAAAATATGCAGCTCAACACAATACACTTCGAAATTACCTTGAGAAACACTGGCATCTGTTAAAAGAAGACCCAATCCTCAATAAATATGTTAAAGAAAGGCCCGAAATCACATTTCGTAGATGTCCATCTATAGGTAACAAACTAACTACGAGTGAATATAAACCACCCAATGAGGGTGGAGAGCCTGGTAGAGGCCAAAGTACTTGTGGTCAATGCTCATATTGCCCATGGGTACAACCAGGCACTACATTTCCTTTACCAAATGGGGAAATATTTAAGCCAAGATTTCACGCCACATGCAATACCGAAGGAGTAGTGTACCTCATGCAATGTAAATGCAAAGCTTTCTATGTAGGTAAAACCATACGGCAACTAAAACAACGGATATACGACCACATTTATTACTCCCAAAATGCAAAGATGATCACACCAGTCAGTAGGCACCTTGGGCTGTACCACAGATTTGATACTTCATTGATCAAATTTATTGTATTAGAGGTTATCCCTAAAGACCCAAGAGGAGGCAATTGGGATAAAAAGATCCTACAAAAAGAAACACTATGGATAGAAAGATTGGGAGCAACCTTTCCACCAGGCATTAATGAGATATTAAGATACCGTCCCCTTCTGTGAATACGCTGTATCCATATAATCACTATATTATGTGTGTACACACCTAGGCATATGGTTCATATGTGCACATGTATGTACACTATCCGGCACGAACTCTAAGAAAAAACAACCCCCCCCCCCTTCGGGCGGGGGATTGCTCTGTCCGGAGTTAATAAGGCGCCACTCTATCTACATCCGACCACCCTTACCACCTTACTCTGTCCCCACCGGGGACACCAGCGGTTTCTTTCGGCTCTATTGGGCAACTAGCTTCTCACTGTCATTTGTATGTCACTAAAGTTTTGGTGAGTTTATTAAACATTTTTTGACCCATCCAGCGATGGGCTAATGATGATGTTTTTGATACTGTATATTCATTATATCTTTGTTTCATTTGTATAGTATATTTCTCTATGCTCCCGATAAAGTGGAGTACCACAAAACATGTTGAGCAATTCCAAGAGAAACAAAACGAACATCAAGTTCTGAATAGAAACTACTCAGTGATACACCAAGCAGTCCATCTTGGGTTTGAATAACCCCCAGTCTGCTCTGTATTGTATACTATAATATATATCTAGTGTTTCGTATTTGTCCTTGATACATATTTTTTTCGCTGTGTATGTCATAATCCTTTTATCATTTTATATACAGGACACATCAAGATGTGTGGTCTTTGATGAACTGTATCTATTTATGTATTTTTTAAAGATTAAATTTATTTTTCTAATTTTCTATAAAATTGTGCCTAGAAAGTCAATTTTTTCTCACACAAACCTCCTCAATATTGTAGGACGTGGCACTTATATCATTAAAGCGGAGCTCCACCCAGGAAAACAACATTTTGCCATGTTGTTTAAAAAAATTAAATAAAAAAAACCTGAAAAAAAAAAAAAATACTCACCCGAAATAGCTGTTGCTATGCGGAAGTCCGTAATCTGCCTCTTCCACACCGCGGTGCCTTTTCTTCTTGTCCTTCTCCTTGTGAATGGGGCGCACTGCTTTCTGGGAACTGTGTGTGTTCTCAGAGAGCAGCGCGCCCATTCACAAGCCAGCGTGAGACTCACGCAGGCTCAGTAGGAAATGGCTTCACTGCCTGTTTCCCATAGTGTGAATGGCGGCGCGGGACCCGGAGCGATCGTGGGACCGGCATCGGGGGGCCCATCAGCGCGGGCAAGTAGGACAAGGTAAGTGTCCTTATTTAAAGTCAGCAGCTACACTGTTAGTAGCTGCTGACTTAAAAAAAAAAAAATCGCGGCTGGAGCTCCGCTTTAAGGGTGTTGATTGCCATCACTTTGCAAATACCTCTCATCCTTCCAAAGTCTCTGGTTGTCACAGGTCATTCCGTTACATTCCCAAACTGCAATTGTCATTTTCACAGTAATCAGTGAATTTTTATAAAAAAAAATTGCGGTGAAAATGACAATGGTCCCAAAAATGTGTCAAAATTGTCCGAAGTGTCCGCCATAGGGTCGCAGTCACAAAAAAAAAGTAGTAAAAAAAAAAAATGAATAAAAATGCCATAAAACTATCTCCTATTTTGTAAACGCTATAAATTTTGCGCAAACCAACCGATAAACGCTTATTGCGATTTTTACCAAAAATATGTAGAAGAATACGTGTCGGCCTAAACTGAGGAAAAAAAATGTTTTAATATATTTTTGGGTGATATTTATTATAACAAAAAGTAAAAAATATTGTTGTTTTTTTTTTTCAAAATTGTCGTTTTATTTTTGTTTATAGCGCAAAAAATTAAAACCGCAGAGGTGATCAAATACCACCAAAAGAAATCTCTATTTGTGGGGGGAAAAAGGTCGCCAACTTTTTTCGGGAGCCACGACCGCCCAATTGTCAGTTAAAGCGATGCAGTGCCGAATCGCAAAAAGGGGCCGGGTCCTTTAGCTGCCTTAAGGTCCGGGTCTTAAGTGGTTAAGGGGGTTAGGCCCAGGGGCCCAGGCCTAAAATTGTGTTTCTGATGGGAGCCTCTCTATTACTATAGCTGCTGGACTTCTGAGCCTGACCCCTGACCCCTCACCCCTGACCCTGACAACCAGATTATCATAGAATGGGACAAGACTTTGGGCATTCCATTGTGAAATGATAATCTGGTACTTTGCATTCCTGAATGATATTCAAACTCTTTTCCAGACACAGGAGATTGTGTGTTATTGGCAGTGCAGAGCAAGGGGTAGGCAGAAGAGGGGGCCGCCCTGGGCTCTTCAATAAGAGGGGGACATTGAAAGGAGGAGGGACCTGCAACCTACAGTATGCTCCGGAACTAGTTCACATCTCCTAGGGGTAGCTGTACACTTTGGTCTTTTATGCCTCGGGTGCACTGCTGAGGAGCCGAGTCCCCGGCACTGACTATTGGGGAACACAGGTATATGGGCGCGGTGCAACGTTGTGACGATTGTCTTTTTCAGGACATTACACGGGGAAGCCGCTGTCTGGTAACGCCTTGGATGGTTTGCATGTCATTTTCTGGGACTGCGCCGCCAAAAGCTTTGAGGTCAGTAGGAGTTGTGGTGGGAATAACTTCCATTTTTTTCCTTAATTCACAAAAATAAGGCGACTGTTCCGCCATTAATGTAGACTTGTGTGTACAGAATGTATCCAATATTGTTCATGGATTGAACGATGACGCCATTCTTCTTTTCTCTGCTATAAAGAAACAAAATCCTACAATAACCAATAGCATTGCTGCCAACCGTCTGTATTTTTACGGACAGTTCATAAAATTGGGCACTTTTTCCCCCGTTCGTAAATGTCCGTGGTTGCGGGAATGTGCCAGTAAAAATAGCCGAGATCGGTACGGCTTGGAACTGCGTAAGGAGATTGGAGGCAGGGGGTGATTGGAGGCAGGGGGCAATGGAGACAGGGGGAGATTGGAGGCACCGCGGAGGGGGATGGTGGCACTGCAGAGGGTGTGGGATGGAGACAGGGGTTGCTGGTGGCACCGCAGAGGGGGGTGGAGGCAGGGGACGATGGAGGCAGGGGGCCTGGGGGAGATTGGAGGCATGGGGCCTAGGGGAGAATGGAGGCAGGGGGAGATTGGAGGCAGGGGGCCTGGGGGACATTGGAGGTAGGGGGAGCATTGAGGCAGAGGGAGATTGGAGGCAGGGGGGAGATTGTGGCACTGCAGAGGGGGGGTGAAGGCAGGGGGTGTTGGTGGCAGAGGGGGATGGAGGCAGAGGGCGTCGGTGACAGAGGGGGATGGAGGCAGGGGGTATTGGTGGCAGAGGGGGATGGAGGCAGAGGGCGTCGGTGACAGAGGGGGATGGAGGCAGGGGGTATTGGTGGCAGAGGGGGGTGGAGGCAGGGGGTGTTGGTGGCAGAGGGGGGTGAAGGCAGGGGGTGTTGGTGGCAGAGGGGGATGGAGGCAGAGGGCGTCGGTGACAGAGGGGGATGGAGGCAGGGGGTATTGGTGGCAGAGGGGGGTGGAGGCAGGGGGTGTTGGTGGCAGAGGGGGATGGAGGCAGGGGGTATTGGTGGCAGAGGGGGATGGAGGCAGAGGGTGTCAGTGGCAGAGGGGGATGGAGGCAGGGGGTGTTGGTGGCAGAGGGGGTGAAGGCAGGGGGTGTTGGTGGCAGAGGGGGTGAAGGCAGGGGGTGTTGGTGGCAGAGGGGGATGGAGGCAGAGGGCGTCGGTGACAGAGGGGGATGGAGGCAGGGGGTATTGGTGGCAGAGGGGGGTGGAGGCAGGGGGTGTTGGTGGCAGAGGGGGATGGAGGCAGGGGTATTGGTGGCAGAGGGGGATGGAGGCAGAGGGTGTCAGTGGCAGAGGGGGATGGAGGCAGGGGGTGTTGGTGGCAGAGGGGGTGAAGGCAGGGGGTGTTGCTGGCAGAGGGGGTGAAGGCAGGGGGTGTTGGTGGCAGAGGGGGTGAAGGCAGGGGGTGTTGGTGGCAGAGGGGGATGGAGGCAGGGGGTATCGGTGGCAGAGGGGGATGGAGGCAGAGGGTGTCAGTGGCAGAGGGGGATGGAGGCAGGGGGTGTTGGTGGCAGAGGGGGTGAAGGCAGGGGGTGTTGCTGGCAGAGGGGGTGAAGGCAGGGGGTGTTGGTGGCAGAGGGGGTGAAGGCAGGGGGTGTTGGTGGCAGAGGGGGTGAAGGCAGGGGCGTTGATGGCAGAGGGGGGTGAAAGCAGGGGTGTTGGGGGCAGAGGGGGATGGAGACAGGGGGTGTTGGTGGCAGAGGGGGGTGGAGTCAGGGGGTATTGGTGGCAGAGGGGGATGGAGGCTGGGGGTGTTTGTGGCAGAGGGGGATGGAGGCAGGGGGTGTTGGTGGCCGCTATGGGAGAGACCTGTCAAAGTGGGCCAGTCTGGATGAAGTATAGAGCCAAATTTCTGTCCCAGAGCTTAGTGAATGAGGGGGGAAGCTCTGCTGACTTTTTATCATCCATTCACGTGCAAGCAAAAATGCTGTTCTCTTTTTTTATTTTACTTGCATGTGATTGGGTGTTATATTATTCTTTGTAAAGTGAAGCTTCACCTCATTTACTAAGCTCTGGAGCATCTGCACTTGTGAAACGCTCCGTCTATCGGTCTTTAGTAAATCCCCCCAAAGCGTCGCGTTTGTGCCATTGATTAGTATTTGTATTTTGTTTTATCAATAATTGGTTTTATGTTTTTATGTTCTGATCTCCAGAAGGAAAGCTACTCACAGGCCTTGGAATGGTACAACTATTCATTGGGCATTTGTGCCTCAGACTGCGCCGATCCCTCCCACTACGCCAAACTACAGAGGAACCGCGCGTCCTGCCTCCTGCACCTCAACCAACCCTCCCAAGTAAGAGCCCGCCTTTCATTAGACTCCACCCAATCACATTCCACCCTCATTTCTCCCTCCTCATTCCACTTCCACATGCCCCCATTCTCACAAACACAACCCCCAAACTGGGCCAGATTAACATAGGGGGCTATTGGAGCTGCGGCTCCAGGCCCCGCCCTTAGGAGAGGCCCAAACCACTAATGATATCCAACCAACCCGCTCTGTGTGCAGCATACACATCATTGATATGTAACTTTTTCTCTCACCCCCCCATCCTCCCCTTTCTCTCACCCCTCTCTCTCTCACACCCTCCCTCTCACCCCCCCCCCCATCCTATTATTTTTCTCTCGCCCCTCTCTCTCACCCTTCCTCTCTCTCTCACCCCTCTCTCTCACCCTCCTCTCTCTCTCTCACCCCCCATCCTATTCTTTTTCTCACCCCTCTCTTTTCCTCACCCTTCCTCTTTCTCAAACCCCTCTCTCTTACTCTCCTCTCTCTCTCACCCCTCATCCTATTCTTTTTCTCTCACTCTTCCTCTTTCTCTCACCTCTCTCTCTCTCTCACCCTCCATCCTCCTCTTTTTCTCACCCCTCTCTATTTCTCACCCTCCTCTCTCTCTCAACATCCCCTCAACCCCCGTCCTATTCTTTTTCTCTCACCCTCCTCTCTCTCTCACCCCCCCCCATCCTATTCTTTTTCTCTTGCCCCTCTCTCTTTCTTACCCTTCCTCTTTCTCTCACCCCCCTCTCATCCCCCCATCCTATTATTTTTCTCTCGCCCCTCCCTCTTTATCACCCTTCCTCTTTCTCTCACCCCTCTCTCTCACCCTCCTCTCTCTCTCACCCCCTTTCACACATATCCCCTCTCTCCTTCTTACCCTTCCTCTTTCTCTTACCCCTCTCTCTTACCCTCCTCTCTCTCTCTCTCACCCCCTCATCCTATCTCTTTTCTCTCACCCTTCTCTTTCACCCTTTCTCTCTCTCACCCCCCTCTCTCACACGTCCCTCTTTCTCACCCTTCCTCTCTCTCTCACCCTCCTCTCTCTCTCACCCCCCATCCTATTTTTTTTCTCTCACCCCTCTCTTTTCCTCACCCTTCCTCTTTCTCTCACCCCTCTCTCTTACCCTCCTCTCTCTCTCACCCCTATCCTATTATTTTTCTCTCACTCTTCCTCTTTCTCTCTCTCTTTCGCCCTCCATCCTCCTCTTTTTCTCACCCCTCTCTATTTCTCACCCTCCTCTCTCTCTCAACACCCATCCTATTCTTTTTCTCTTACCCCTCTCTATTTCTTACCTTTTCTCTTTCTCTCACCCTCCTCTCTCTCTCTCACCCCCACATCCTCCACTTTTTCTCACCCCTCTCTATTTAATTTAATTTGTTTCAATATTTCATTTGTTTTTAAAAAAAATTGTTTGCATTTTCATTTTATTTATTTCCATAAAAAAGAGCCACCAAAATCCTTAGCACCAGGCCCACGAGGCTTTTAATCCGCCCCGAAATACTCGGTTTTGCTCATCATTTTCTAATAGTGAGACGTCCTCAACTACTTGTAAGAAATTCTCCTTATTTCAGGCAAAAGAGGCCGTGAGTGAAGCCGAGAAATGTGACCCAGACAATATCCTCACTCATTATATCCTGTTTAGGATCGCGGTTCAAGAAAACAGCGAGCTGGAAGGTAAGCGCTCTCCGTGGGAAGAGTGTAGATTTACCTGATAGGTGCAAATGTTGTTCTGGAGTTCAGTTGCCAGGGGCAACAGCCAAAAACAAATGGCATCAAGGCAGGCAGCAGATAGATGTATGGAGCTCAACACACCATTGTAGTATATTGTAAGTGGAATTTTATATTTACGTATATATATATATATATATATATATATATATATATATACACACACATATACATACGCACACTATATTACCAAAAGTATTGGGACGCCTATCTTTACACGCACATGAACTTTAATTACATCCCAGTCTTAGTCCGTAGGGTTCAATATTGAGTTGGCCCCGCCCTTCGCAGCTATAACAGCTCTAACTCTTCTGGGAGGGCTATCCACAGCCGCTGAATGTATGACTCGGCAACCAAACCCCCCCCCCCCCCCTCGGCGCCCGCATCATTGGATTTGATTGAGAGCTGTGGGAGCCATTGGCTGCACTGCTATCAAACTATCCAATCAAGAGCCGGGACCCTGTGGAGAGAGGGGCAGTGTGTCCCCGCCGAGGCAAATTCGGGGCTCAGGTAGGTAAAACGGGGGATTTCACACTGGAACGGTGCGCTGGCAGGGTGTCAGGAAAAGTCTTGCCAGCAGGGCATTAGGAGCGGTGAAGTGGGCGTAACATTATCTTTCACGATATAAAAAAACATTTACTGTTGTCTTATTTATTTATTTTTATTCAAAAAAAGTGTTTTAGAATCTCTGATTGCAAGCAGTAAAAACCCGACCGGAGTTCAAGTCCCCCCCCCAAAGTAAAGAGAAAAGTTGTGTTTGGACGTACACTTTAATGATCAATACATGAAGGATCATTGTGATTTTTTTAATGATCCTCGCAGCTTTGAATGCCGTCTCCACAATGGGGAAGATGGCCGCTCACACAGATGATCGGCTACTAATTGTGGGCCAACACTATTCCGCTACCGACCTACTCAGCCTGGCAGCACAGATCGCATTGGAGGTAAGATCAACTCTCCAGGTTTGGACTACAAACACCTTCTTTCCTCATTTCTATCACATGGTGGGGTGGGGGGGGGGGGGGTAGACATGTGTAACTCGTTTCGTTCCGAATTATTTTTCGAGTGAATTTCGACAAATACGTTAATTTGGAAACATCCGAATTAACGGCAAAACCCATTTAACACGTTTTTCCGAATACTCAGCAGGTGCCTGCCCCCCCCCATAGAAATGATGGGGCCCGGGACCAGTACAGGGGGGGCTGTATTAGGGTGGCCACGTTTCCAAACTATCATTCAGGGACACCCTCCCTTCCCAAAAATCAGCTTGTGATGTAACGAATCACAGCACAGTGATTGGACACAAGAGGAGGGATTTATGAGTTCTCCAATCAGAAGCATGGCGCAGGGATTGTGCTCCTCCAGGCATTCCCGGCCAGGACAAGTACTGTCAGTGAGTAAAGTAGTGCTGCGGCGGACTTTTTAGGAGCACCAGATTGGCCTGGGGGGGGGGGGGGGTTGGGGGTGGCTGTGTCAGTTTCATTCCGGGACACTGTATTGTCCTGGAATGAATGTGCCCAGGACAGACCTGCAAAAATGTGGGAGTGTCCCGGGCAATCCGGGACACGTGGTCATCCTAGGCTGTATGTACTGCCTCATCAGTGACCCTGTCCATCCCCTTCACTAGTGTAACACAGCCAGCGCTGGACTGAGACAAAAATTTGGCCCTGGACGTCATCCAGACCGGCCCACTTTAATTTTGCAAACCAGCACAAAAGCAGCATATAAACTAAACGCAACTGTGCAAAAAAACATCAGGAGTCCTCGCTCACCTCTTTTATTATTTCACTTGTTCCCCTCCTCATCCTTCCCACATTACTGCATGAAGTGGGGGGGCGAGCCGTGCAGCCATTACTTTGACAGGCTGTCACTGAAACTGACCCACTGAGCCGTCGGCCCACCGGGAAACTCCCTGCAGTCCCGATGGCCAGTACATGCCTGAACCCAGCAGCAGGCCCGAGTGTCTACTATGTATTGGATTATTATTAGTCAGAAATATTACCAATTCTGTTCTATATCTTCAGAATAATAATCAGAAGGCGGCTGTGAAAGCTCTGGAATGTGTGACCCGGCAGTCCCTGGACACGCAGCAAGTGTTCACCTCACTCAGGTAATCCTTACTACACAGAGCTGCATCATCTCCATGACCTGGGGCCGGCTTGGCCCACAAATCGATAAATCATTAAATCCATGCAACAATAATAAAAAATTTAAAAATTTCAAAGCACTGGAGCTGCGAGGGATCAAGGGATCACATGTGCAATGCACAGGATCCTGCCAACCCCCAGGTCCATACCCAGGTATGGACTTTCAGTTATGGGGTTGGACAGGGCTGGACTGGGACAAAAATTTGGCCCTGGACTTCATCCAGACCGGCCCACTTTAATTCAATAAAATGCTGCCCCCCCGCCCCCCCCCCCAAAAAAAACAACGCCCACCAAAAGGCCCCTACATCAATTATTGTATATCATGAGAGGATGAGAGAGAGGCAGGGTTGAGGGGGTGTAAGAAAAAGAGAGTGAGTGTAAAAGAGAGGGGGCGAGTGTAGGGCCCCTTTCATACTGATGCGTTTTTCAGGCGCTTTTGGGCTAAGAATATTTCACATCACCCCCCTTACCCAACCCCCTACACAGTAGTCCTTTCTGCCCCCTGGGTCTGGATGGGACAGTGCCTTGGTCCAGATCCGTAACGCAGTTCTGCAATTTAGTGATTCCTGATATAGATAGTGCTCATCCCCTGACATTGACTTTTAATTTATTGAAACTTGTAGTTCACTCACTTGGCTATTATCTCTCAAGCATTCCGGGACTGGGATATCGTAAACTTAGTTCCCACTTCAACCACCTTCAGAAGCCATTACAGTAAAGTTATTAGTCCACCTCTTTGGTTTTTCATTCATTTTACAAAATGCACTGGTTGGTACAAGACTGCATATGAGTATAAATTAAATGTATAGTGGGAAGCCATTGTAGTAGATATCTCCAAGAGGTAAAAGCCACACTTTAAATGGTAAAGAAAGTATTGATTACTAAATAAATAAAGTGCCTGAAACGCCTCCGCTGCAGTGCCAGTGTGAAAGCCTGAGTGCTTTCACACTGGGACGCTGGCAGGGCGTTAAAAAAAGTCCTCTACGCAGCATCTTTGGGGCGGTGGAGGAGCGGTGTACACATCGCGCCTGCCCATTGAAATGAATGGCCACCTCCTGCAAAGCACTTCGGAAGCAGCGCTACACACGGGCGCATTTAAGCTTTAATTCGGCTGCTGGCGGGGGTTAAAAGCCCCCGCTAGCGCAGCTAAAACGACAGTAAAGGGCTGCTAAAACTAGCAGCGTTTTACCGTCAATGCCCACCCCAGTGTGAAAGCAGCCTGAGTCAGGGAGTGAATGAGACAGAGGGGGGAGCTGAGAGACAGAAGGGGAAGCTGAGAGACAGAGGGGGGAGCTGAGAGACAGAAGGGGAAGCTGAGAGACAGAGGGGGGAGCTGAGAGACAGAAGGGGAAGCTGAGAGACAGAAGGGGATCTGAGAGCCAGAGGGGGGGGTGAGAAATAGAGGGGAGCTGAGAGCCAGAGGGGGGAGCTAAGAGCCAGAGGGGGGAGATGAGAGACAGAGAGGGGGGCTGAGAGATAGGGGGCTGAGAGCCAGAGGGGGAGCTGAGAGCCAGAGGGGGGCTGAGAGACAGAAGGAGGGAGCTGAGAGCCAGAGGGGGGGCTGAGAGATAGGGGGCTGAGAGCCAGAGGGGGAGCTGAGAGCCAGAGGGGGAGCTGAGAGACAGAAGGAGGCAGCTGAGAGACAGAAGGAGGCAGCTGAGAGCCAGAGGGGGGCTGAGAGCCAGAGGGGGGTGAGAGCCAGAGGGGGGGCTGAGAGATAGGGGGCTGAGAGCCAGAGGGGGGCTGAGAGACAGAAGGAGGGAGCTGAGAGCCAGGGGGGCTGAGAGATAGGGGGCTGAGAGCCAGAGGGGGAGCTGAGAGCCAGAGGGGGGCTGAGAGACAGAAGGAGGGAGCTGAGAGCCAGAGGGGGGGCTGAGAGATAGGGGGCTGAGAGCCAGAGGGGGAGCTGAGAGCCAGAGGGGGGGCTGAGAGACAGAAGGAGGGACCTGAGAGCCAGAGGGGGGGCTGAGAGATAGGGGGCTAAGAGCCAGAGGGGGAGCTGAGAGCCACAGGGGGGGCTGAGAGACAGAAGGAGGGAGCTGACAGCCAGAGGGGGGCTGAGAGATAGGGGGCTGTGAGAGCCAGAGGGGGAGCTGAGAGCCAGAGGGGGGTCTGAGAGACAGAGTGGGGGTCTCCGTTTTTAAAACAGTCCACTGAGCCATCAGCCCACCGGGAAACTCCAGTCCATCCCTGGAGTTGGAGGAAGTTGACGTTGTTGCACTTGTGTTCTGTTGAGAACTACGAGTCTCTCTGCTGCGGTGCTGGATGGGACCGGATTCTAGCAATGAATGCTTTTGACATCCGGACCGAGTCATTGCCCAGTCCCGGACAACCATTTAAAAGCCGTTCTGCCGCCAGCCATGACCCCTGCCGCTGTCATTCACGCAGAGCCGATAGTGAGAGGCAGGGCAGCTCTGGGCGGAGGAGGGCGAGAGCTGCCTGGGCTAAGAAAAAGGTGATTGGTTGTTAGGATGTAGAGTGGTCCTAGCAACCAATCACCAGCTGGTATCTCCTGCCCCCCATCCGAACCTGCTGTGCTGTTTGCTCTGTCTGTCTAAGATAGGACAGTGAAGGGAAGGGGATATGTGAAGGGGAGCTGAGGAAAGTAATGGGGGGGGGAGGGGCTGTAAAAAGTAATATGGGGGAAAATGCAAAGCACTCTCTGATTAGATAAGGTAAAGGGGCAGCGTGATGACGTCACACTCTCCACGTCATCTAAGCAGATAATATGCTTTCTTGTTAAAAAAAAAAAAAACTGATAAAATGCAAAGTGCTCTCTGATTGGATTGGGTAGAGGGGCAGTGTGATGACGTCACGCTCTCCAGTTCATCTATATAAGGAGCATGCAAAGTGCTCTCTGATTGGATTGGGTAGAGGGGCAGCGTGATGACGTCACGCTCTCCAGTTCATCTAATCAGAGAAGATGCAAAGCGCTCTCTGAATGGCGCCCCGCTCACACTTGTGCATTTAGGGTGCATTTAAATGCAAGTGATCGGCGTTGGTCGCCGGAAATTATTTTTATTCGGTGTGTTTTTTGTATTGTTAGGTGTTTGGTGCGCTTGGCACTGAAGGAGGAGCCTGGAGACCAAGGCGGGAGGTAAAGCAGGAGGAGTCCTGATAACTTCAATCTGATCTTCAGCCTGTGACAGCCTCTGTAATGGTGCAAATCTTTTCTATCTCCCCAGAGACCAGAACACGGAGGCTACCATGTCCTATATAAATATAGGTACGGGCAGCTCCACCTTTCTTTATGTCACTTTTTTCCAAGGCTCTCTGGTGCCCCCCCCCCCACCTCTGATCACATGCAGTATCGCATGCCATAGAAGTCAATGTGGAACAAATTATTTGAGTTTCCATTGACTTCTATGGGGAAACTCGCTTTGATATGCGAGTGCTTTGGATTACCAGCATTCTCCTGGAACGGATTATCCTCCTAATCTGGGGTTCTACTGTATAGAGAATCTGAATATTTGGCTGTACCCCCAAAGGGATTCCACAATCTCCCTGAGTTGTGATAGAAATGAGCGAATCCAGAAATGAAGTATTCAAACTTTATTTTGCAAAGCCAACGAGTTTCTGCCCCCTTCATCAGGGCTTAGAGAGATGAAACAATGGATGTGAACGGAGGGATCAATATATAATTGGATGCTGTTGGAGAGTTGAGGGGTTTGCAGAGCCCCTGTCAGCAGAGAGCGGCTGGTTCAAACATCCTGCTGTATCATAGCTTTATTTCCTTACGCTCTGATGGAAGGGGTGGGGTTACAGTCCCCGAAACGCGTTGGCTTTGCAAACAATCTACCACTTTACTAAACTTGGACTTGAATGATACAGTGTAGAGCTTTAATTCTGAATTCACTCATCACTGAACATGTCATCTCACAAGGACAGGAAGTAAGAGAAAATCTGCCCAGTAGGGTCACTTTTCCTCTCTCTCTCTTTCTCCCTCTCTCTTTCTCCCCCTCTCTCCCTCCCCTCTCTCCCCCTCCCTCTCTCTCTCCCCCTCCCTCTCTCTCTCCCTTTCCCCCCTCTCTCTCTCCCTTTCCCCCCCTCTCCTCTCTCTCTCTCCCCCTCCCCCTCTCTCTCTCCCCCTCCCTCCCCCCCCCTCTCCCCCTGTCTCTCTCTCCCCCTCCCCCCTCTCTCTTCCCTCCCTCTCTATCCCCTCCCTCTCTCTCCCCCTCTCTCCCTCTCTCCCCCTCTCTCTCTTTTCCCCTCCCTCTCTCCCCCTCCCTCTCTCTCCCCCCTCCCCCTGTCTCTCTCTCCCCCTCCCTTCCTCTCTCTCTCTCCCCTCTCCCCCCTCTCTCCCTCCCTCCCCCCTCTCTTTCCTCCCCCTCTCTCCCTCTCATCTCTCCCCCTCCATCTCTCTCCTCCCCCCCTCTCTCTCCCCCTCCCTCTTTCTCCCCTCCCCCCCCTCACTCCCTCCCTCCCCCTCCCTCTCTCTCCCCCTCTCTCTCTCTCTCCTCTCTCCCCCCTCCCTCTCTCCCCCTCCCTCTTCCTCCCCTGTCTCTCTCTCCCCCCTCCCTCTCTCTCCCCCTTCCTCTCTCTCTCCCCTCTCTCTCTCTCCCCCTCCCTCTCTATCCCCTCCCTCTCTCCCCCCTCTCTCCCTCCCCCCTCTCTCCCCCCTCTCTTTCTCTCCCCCTCTCTCTCCCTCCCCTCTCTCCCCCCCTCTCCTCTCTCCCCCCCCCCTCTCTCCCCCTCCCTCTCCCCCTCCCTCTTTCTCTCCCTCCCCCCTCACTCCCTCCCTCCCCCCTCCCTCTCTCTCCCTCCCTCTCTCCCCCCTCTCCTCTCTCTCCCTCCCCCCTCCCTCCTCTCTCTCTCTCCCTCTTCTCCCCCTCTCTCTCTCCCCCTCCCTCCCTCTCTCTCTCTCCCTCTCCTCTCTCTCTCCCTCCCTCTCTCTCTCCCTCTCTCCCCTCCCTCCTTCTCTCTCCCTCTCCCTCCCTCTCTCTCTACCCCCTCCCTCTCTCTCTACCCCCTCCCTCTCTCTCCCCCTCCCTCTCCCCCTCCCTCTCTCTACCTCCCCCCTCTCTCTCTCCTCCCCTCACTCCCTCCCTCCCACCCTCTCCCCTCCTCTCTCTCCCCCTGTCTCTCTCTCCCCCTCCCTCTCCCCCTCCCTCTCTACCCCCTCCCTCTCTCCCCCTCTCTCTCCCCCTCTCCCTCTCCCCCCTCTCTCTCCTCCCCCCCCTCTCCTCTCCTCCCCTCACTCCCTTCCTCCCTCTCTCCCCCTCCCTCTCTCTCCCCCCCTCCCCCTGTCTCTCTCTCTCCCCTTCCTTTCCTCTCTCTCTCCCCTCCCCTCCCTTCCCCACTCTCCCCCTCTCTCTCTCCCCCCTCCCTCTCTCTCTCCCTCCCCCTCCCTCTCTTCTCCCCTCTCTCTCTCCTCTCTCCCTCTCTCTCTACCCCCTCCCCTCTCTCTCCCCCCTCTCTCTCTCTCTCCCCTCCCTCTGTCTCTCCTCTCTCCCCCCCCTCACTCCCTCCCCCCTCCCTCTCTCTCCCCTCCCTCTCTCCCCCCTATCCTCCTCTCTCTCTCTCCCCCTCCCTCTCTTCCCTCGCTCCCTCCCCCTCTCTCCCCCTCCCTCTCTCCCCTCTCTCTCTCTCCCCCTCCCTCCTCCTCCCCCTGTCTCTCTCTCCCCCTCCCTCTCTCTCCCCCTCCCTCTCTATCCTCTCTCTCTCCTCTCCCTTCCTCCCTCTCTCCCCCTCCCTCTCTCCTCCCCCCCCCCTCCCCCTTCTCCTCTCCTCTCTCTCCCCTCTCCTCTCTCCCCTCCCCCCTCCCCCTCTCTCTCTCCTCCTTCTCCCCCTCTCTCCCTCTCTCCTCTCTCCCCCTCCCTCTCTCTCTACCCCCCTCCCTCTCTCTCCCCCCTCCTCTCTCCCCTCTCTCCCCCCTCACTCCCTCCCTCTCTCTCCGTCTCTGTCTCTCCCCTCCCTCCTCCTCCCCCCTGTCTCTCTCTCCCCCCTCCCTCCTCTCTCTCTCCCCCTCCCTCCCTCTCTATCCCCCCCTCCTCTCCTCTCTCTCCCCCCTCCCTCTCTATCCCCTCCCTCTCTCTCTCCTCTCTCTCTCTCTCCCCCCTCCCTCCCTCTCTCTCCCCCCTCTCTCTCTCCCCCTCCCTCTCTCTCCCCCCCTGTCTCTCTCCCCCTCTCTCCCCACTGTCTCTCTCCTCCTCCCCTCTCTCTCCCCCCTCCCTCTCCTCTCTCTCTCTCCCCCTCCCTCTCTCTCCCTCTCCCTCTCCTCTCTCTCTCTCTCCCCCCCACCTCTCTCCCCTCTCCTCTCTCCCCCCCCCTCCCTCTCCTCTCTCTCTCTCCCCCCCCCCACCTCCATGACCACCACTGCCTTGCTAAAGATGCTGAGGGTTAAAGTGATGGACTGGCCAAGCGTATCCAGACCTAAACCCTATTGATCATCTGTGGGGATCCTCAAACGGAAGGGGGAGGAGCGCAAGGTGTCTAACATCCACCATCTCCGTGATGTCATCATGGGGAGGGGAAAAGGACTCCACTCGAACCATGTCCTGTGGTCTGGTGAGACTAAGATAAAGGTAGATGGTGTCCGATGGTGTCAGGCGTGTGTGGCGGCAACCAGGTGAGGAGGACAAAGACAAGTGTGTCTTGTGTACAGTCAGGCATGGTGGGGGGAGGGTCATGGTCTGGGGGCTGCATGAGTGGTGCCGGCACTGGGGGGGGGGGGGGGTACAGATCATTGAGGGGACCATGAATGCCAACATGTACTGTGACCTACTGAAGCCGAGCATGATCCCCTCCCTTCAGAGACTGGGCCGCAGGGTAGTATTCCAACATGATAACCACCCCAAAGACACCTCCAAGACCACCACTGCCTTGCTAAAGAAGCTCAGGGGGTAAAGGTGATGGACTGGCCAAGCATGTCTCCAGATCCAAACCCTATTGGTCATCTGTGGGGGGAAGGGGGAGGAGTGCAAGGTCTCCAACTCCCACCAGCTCTGTGATGTCATCATGGGGAGAGGAAGAGGACTCCAGTGTCAACCTGTGAGGCTCTGGTGACCTCCATGCCCAAGAGGGTTAACCACTTAAGGACCGGACCAATATGCTGCTAAATGCCCAGAGGCGTTTTTACAATTCGGCGCTGCGTCGCTTTAACAGACAATTGCGCGGTCGTGCGACGTGCCTCCCAAACAAAATTCGTGTCCTTTTCTCCCCACAAATAGAGCTTTCTTTTGGTGGTATTTGATCGCCTCTGCATTTATTTATTTTTTGCGCTATAAACAAAAATAGAGCGACGTGAATGGATGGAGACACGGAGGAATGGAGGGCGGAGTTAACTTTGAATAATAACAATGGATGACATAATGTTTTGGTTTGTGGCGCTCAGATGCAGTGAAGATCGGCTTTATTGACGCTGTACTCGGTATTATTTGCACATCTATCTTTCCTCAGCTCACAAAAAGCTTGCGGAGCATCTGGCGTGGAGTGGGCTGCATGAAAAACGAATCGAGGAGGCTCATTGGTTCAGGAAAGTTGGTGAGAATGGGGGCCACGGGGTCTGGAAGATGTCCTAGAGCAGTCAATGGACGTTCTTTTTTTTTATTTTTATTAAAGGGCCCAGAGGTCCCCCCCTCTTTTTTTTTTCACCTGTTCACCTTTTTGGACGCCTATTAGAGACTATGGGGTAGATTCATGTAGAGATCCGATGGTGTATCTACTGATACACCGTCGTATCTGTGTGA
The DNA here is from genome assembly GCA_029574335.1 of Rana kukunoris. Taxonomy (NCBI): domain Eukaryota; kingdom Metazoa; phylum Chordata; class Amphibia; order Anura; family Ranidae; genus Rana; species Rana kukunoris. Next base: position 286,427 of record CM056057.1, read on the forward strand.
TCCGACGCTCGGATCTATGCGGCTGATTCCTCAAATCAGGTTCCGCATAGATCTCCCTTAGAGCCGACAGGTGTAAGTGAGTTACACTGTCGGATCTTAGGCTGCAATCTCCCGCCGTCCGCTAGGTGGCGCTTCAGTTATTATACGCAACGAATATGCAAATGAGGAGAAACGCCGATTCAGAATCGAATGCCCGGCCGTCGTTTTTTTTTTTTTTTCGTTGTTTGCGTTCGGCTTTTTCCGGCGGATCGTTACCCCTGCTATATGCGGGGTAAGTGCGGCGGATCCTATGTTAAGTATGGCCGTCGTTCCCGCGTCGAGTTTTTAATTTTTTACGTCGTTTACGTAAGTTGTTCGGGAATACGGCCATACGTTAATAGCGTTAACGATGAAAACAATGACGTGCTTGCGACGTCATTTAAAGCAATGCACGTTGGGAAATTTAGCCGCCGGCGCATGCGCAGTACAATCGGCGCGGGGACGCGCGTGATTTAAATAGTAAACTCCCCCTAGCCGCGGAATTTGCATTCCGCCGGAGGATTTACGATCCGCCAGGGCTACTTACGAGGCAAGTGCTTTCTGAATACAGCACTTGCCTCAAAAACTGGCGCAGGCGGATCGTAAAAAAGATAGATCACGCGGATCAAAAGATCCGCTGATCTACATGAATCTACCCCTATGGCTCTAATCAGGTGCTTCCAAAAAATACCCCCGCCTCTGTAAATCTGTAAATCAGGCTTCCTGTGCCCGAAAAGGGGCGGGGCACCTGAATAGGGGATGGCAGCGGAGACCATAGATAGATTCATGCAATGCATGAATCTATCTATGGTGATAGAGGGGTGGCAGAAGAGAGGGGGCGGCGCCCGTGCGCCCCCTTATGGACGCACCGCCACTGACAGAAGGAATAGGAGGGCCCTGCTCGTGGAGCTTACAATCTAAATTGTATTATAAAATACAGGTAACACATTAGAATTGTTTTAGAATATATTACTAATATATTGATGTCTCTGTAATGCCAACAGCATGGAATGTGGCTGTCGGTGCTCGGGAGCGCCCCCCGCTGATGAGAGATTCCTTTCTTCTTTCATACAAGGTACCCGGGGACAGACAAAGGTAGAGATCTCCCGTACATTCCAGCTTTGATGATATATTTCTTTTCTCTCAGATCTCCATGTTCTGTCCTTGTGACAAGACGGTGCTTGTGGCCCAGAAGTCGTGTTTATTGATGGCGGCAGCTTTAGACCTGGAGATGGCAAAGCAGGCCGCAGAGCACGCCGAGAAGGTAGAACATTCAGATGAAAATGGGAAAACACTAGACACGTGCACTGCCGAAAAAAAAAAAAAAACATTTTTCGTTTTCGTTTCATTCGTTTTGTTTTTTTGTTTTTTTTTGAAAATCCGGGAAATTTGAAAAAAAAAAATGTGTTTTTGTTTCATTCGTTTTTTTTTGCTTTTTCCAGAAATTCGGAATTCCAAATTTTCGGATTCCGAATTTTCAAATTTCCGAAAAAGCAAAAAATAAATAAAACGAAAACTAAAACATTTTTTTTTTATAATTTGCAGAATTTCCCCCCAAAAAAAAGCTAACTTTAGTGTTTTAATATTTTTTTAATTCATGGAAACGTTTTTTTTTTTTCTTTAACCAAAAAAATGCGTTTAAAAATGTATTGCGCTAATACAGTGCGAGATAAAAAGTTGAAATGACCGCCATTTTATTCCCTAGGGTGTCTGCTAAAAAAAAAAAACATATATAATGTTTGGGGGTTCTGAGTAGTTTTCTAGCAAAAAAAAATTATGATTTTTGTATGTAGGAGAGACGTGCCAGAATAGGCGCGGTGTGGAAGTGGTTAAGAAAAAAGATATTAGGGTCTTCGGATCGTTGTATTTCACTTCACTTCAGTCAGGCGGATCTGAACGGGCGCTCCATGTACCTCTATGGAGCGTCGGATGTCAGTGGTGACATGTCCGCCAACACCCGATCAGCCCCGAACCGATCCTCTCCGCTAAAATGTGACAGATGCAAACCCTATTTTGCGGTTAGTTTTCAACCGATCCCCCATAAAGGAGAGCGGAGATCTGCCAATTATCCTCGCAATCCGAGGTTTTACTGTGTGGTGTACTTTTTCCTGAGCCGCACTCACTGTACATTGAAGAACTTTTCTTTCTCGTAGCGTATTCAGTGTTTATTCATTGTCACCATCTCAGGACTCTCATGGAATAAGTGACAATCTATAGCAGCATGGCGCCATACACCACCGAGGACCAACCGGATTCATCAAAGGGATGCTTGTACCAACATGCAAACCAAGAGTCGGCACAGTCACCGTGTTATCAGACAGACACAAATAATAGGAAACAAAAATATAAATTACATCTTCAGACAACATAACACCGAATGTTACCACACAATAGAAATATCTTCTAAAATTACAGTGGCGGCTGGTGCTCAACATTTTTTGGGGGGGGGGCGCAATCAAACAAAAAAAAAATTGCCGCCACTGTGCCCCATCAATTGCAGCCACTGTGCCCCATCAATTGCAGCCACTGTGCCCCATCAATTGCAGCCTCTGTGCCCATCAATTGCTGCTATTGTGCCCCATCAATTGCTGCTACCGTGCCCCATCAATTGCTGCTACCGTGCCCCATCAATTGCTGCTACCGTGCCCCATCAATTGCAGCCACTGTGCCCATCAATTGCTGATACCGTGCCCATCAATTTCTGCTACTGTGCCCCATCAATTTCTGCTACTGTGCCCCATCAATTTCTGCTACTGTGCCCCATCAATTTCTGCTACTGTGCCCCATCAATTTCTGCTACTGTGCCCCATCAATTTCTGCTACTGTGCCCCATCAATTTCTGCTACCGTGCCCATCAATTGCTGCTACCGTGCCCATCAATTTCTGCTACCGTGCCCATCAATTGCTGCTACCGTGCCCATCAATTGCAGCCACTGTGCCCCATCAATTGCTGCTACTGTGCCCCATCAATTTCTGCTACTGTGCCCCATCAATTTCTGCTACCGTGCCCCATCAATTGCTGCTACCGTGCCCATCAATTTCTGCTACCGTGCCCCATCAATTGCTGCTACCGTGCCCCATCAATTGCTGCTACCGTGCCCCATCAATTTCTGCTACCGTGCCCCATCAATTTCTGCTACCGTGCCCCATCAATTGCTGCTACCGTGCCCATCAATTTCTGCTACCGTGCCCCATCAATTGCTGCTACTGTGCCCCATCAATTTCTGCTACTGTACCCCATCAATTTCTGCTACTGTGCCCCATCAATTGCTGCTACCGTGCCCATCAATTTCTGCTACCGTGCCCCATCAATTGCTGCTACCGTGCCCCATCAATTGCTGCTACCGTGCCCCATCAATTTCTGCTACTGTACCCCATCAATTTCTGCTACTGTGCCCCATCAATTTCTGCTACTGTACCCCATCAATTTCTGCTACTGTACCCCATCAATTTCTGCTACTGTGCCCCATCAATTGCTGCTACCGTGCCCCATCAATTGCTGCTACCGTGCCCCATCAATTGCTGCTACCGTGCCCCATCAATTGCTGCTACCGTGCCCCATCAATTTCTGCTACCGTGCCCCATCAATTTCTGCTACCGTGCCCCATCAATTGCTGCTACTGTGCCCCATCAATTTCTGCTACTGTGCCCCATCAATTTCTGCTACTGTGCCCCATCAATTTCTGCTACTGTGCCCCATCAATTTCTGCTACCGTGCCCATCAATTTCTGCTACCGTGCCCCATCAATTTCTGCTACCGTGCCCCATCAATTTCTGCTACCGTGCCCCATCAATTTCTGCTACTGTGCCCCATCAATTTCTGCTACTGTGCCCCATCAATTTCTGCTACTGTGCCCCATCAATTTCTGCTACTGTGCCCCATCAATTTCTGCTACTGTGCCCCATCAATTTCTGCTACTGTGCCCCATCAATTGCTGCTACTGTGCCCCATCAATTTCTGCTACTGTGCCCCATCAATTTCTGCTACCGTGCCCCATCAATTGCTGCTACTGTGCCCCATCAATTGCTGCTACTGTGGCCCATCAATTTCTGCTACTGTGCCCCATCAATTTCTGCTACCATGCCCATCAATTGCTGCTACCGTGCCCCATCAATTGCAGCCACTGTGCCCCATCAATTGACGCTACTGTGCCCCATCAATTGCTGCTATTGTGCCCCATCAATTGCTGCTATTGTGCCCCATCAATTGCTGCTACTGTGCCCCATCAATTGCTGTTATTGTGCCCCATCAATTTCTGCTACTGTGCCCCATCAATTTCTGCTACTGTGCCCCATCAATTTCTGCCAGTGTGCCCATCAATTTCTGCTACTGTGCCCCATCAATTTCTGCCAGTGTGCCCCATCAATTGCTGCTACCGTGCCCATCAATTTCTGCTACTGTGCCCCATCAATTTCTGCTACTGTGCCCCATCAATTTCTGCTACTGTGCCCCATCAATTTCTGCTACCGTGCCCATCAATTGCAGCCACTGTGCCCATCAATTGCAGCCACTGTGCCCATCAATTGCTGATACTGTGCCCCATCAATTGCTGCTACCGTGCCCCATCAATTTCTGCTACTGTGCCCCATCAATTTCTGCTACGGGCGTCCAATCACAGCGCCTGTTGTTTCGGCCGATCAGGTGACAGGTAATAGACCGGAATTTGGTTGGTTGCTGATTGGTCGGTAAGTTTAAGCTTGGATATTCTATGTTGTTTTTGTAAATAGACCCAAGCACCTGATTGGCTGAGAGGCGGGTCAGCATTAGGAAAGCGTTTCATTCGCTTTCCTAACACACCGCTGAGTGAACAGAGAACGCCCAGCATGGCGCCCGCTGTTCACCTTTTTGGACGCTTATTAGAGCCTAAGGCTCTAATCAGGTGCTTCCAAAAAATACCCGCCTCTGTAGTTCAGGTGCCCGGCGCCCGAAAAGGGGCCGGGCACCTGAATAGGGGGTGGCAGCAGTGACCATCTATTGTGATAGACAGGTGGCAGGAGAGGAGGGGAGGGGTGGGGCGCCTGTGCGCCCTTTATGGACGCACCGCCATTGCTATAATAGGTGAAAAAGTCAAAAGTCTATAGATGTCCAACCAAATAATTGTTGTCATTTTCTAGTAGAGTGAAGAAGGATTAGAGCCCCTGTCGGGTTCTTCCTGCTATTCAGAGCCCCTTCAGGGAGATTTTATTGCTGTCTGGGTCCCTGTTGGAGATTTTCTCTAACTTCCTGTCTGGTAAAAAGGCTGTCAGCAGAACAGGAAGTGAGGAAAAATCTCACTAATAGAGTGCTGGATAGGAGAAAATTCTGGTTCCTCGTCAACATGATAATGACATTTTTATATTTGGTATTCCATTGCTATTAGATTTTTGTAATATAAGGCTGCTATGGGATATCTTTCATTCTAATTTAATTAAGCAATTGTTCAGCCCTGTATTAGTAAAAATTCATTATTCTCTTCTCTGTACAGGTAAAGTTCCTGGCCCGTTCATTGGAAAGCATTACCTTATGTCGGGAGATATGGAATAATATGAAGTCTACAGGTATATCCTGTTTATATATTGTTATATGAAAATTGTCCTGTAAGTTTCCCAGAAGTAAAAGTTCCCATAAGAAAAAAAAAAAGAAGCTAAAATTGTAATGAGTGGACATTTACTGTACAGTGAACCAATGGCCAGGCTATAGATGTTCAAGTATTTACATCAATTCTAAACCCTCACTGACCTCTGTAGCTGCAGGCACTGTGGAGAAATTAATTCTCAAATTTTACTTTAGGCATCTCAGTTCTTCCTCAGCAACTCAGCCTTCCCTTCTCAGCAGCTTGACTCTCCCTGCTTTCCCTTCTCAGCAGCTCAGCTCTCCCTGCTTTCCCTTCTCAGCAGCTCAGCTCTCCCTGTGTTCTCTTTTCATCAGCTCAGTTCTCCATGCTTTCCCTTCTGAGCAGCTCAGCTCTCCCTGCTTTCCCTTCTAAGAAGCACAGCTCTCCCTGCTTTCCATTCTCAGCAGCTCATTTCTCCCTGATTTCCCTTCTCAGCAGCTCAGTTCTCCCTGCTTTCCCTTCTCAGCAGCTCAGTTCTCCCTGCTTTCCCATCTCAGCAGATTAGCTTTCCTTGCTTCCATTCTCAGCAGCTCAGTTCTCCCTGATTTACCTTCTCAGCAGCTCAGTTATCCCTGCTTTACCTTCTCAGCAGCTTAGCTCTCCCTGCTTTCCCTTCTAAGAAGCACAGCTCTCCCTGCTTTCCATTCTCAGAAGCTCAGTTATCCCTGCTTTCTCTTCTCAGCAGATTAGCTTTCCTTGCTTTCCATTCTCAGCAGCTCAGTTCTCCCTGATTTCCCTTCTCAGCAGCTTAGTTCTCCCTGCTTTCCCTTCTCAGCAGCTTAGCTCTCCCTGTTTTTCCTCCTAAGCATCTCAACTCTCCCTGCTTCCCCCTTTCAGCAGCTCAGTTCTCCCTGCTTTCCTTCTCAGCAGCTCAGCTCTCCCTGCTTTCTCTTCTCAGCAGCTCAGCTCTCCCTGCGAAATTTCCCCTTTCAGCAGCTCAGTTCTCCCTGATTTCCTTCTCAGCAGCTCAGCTCTCTCTGCTTTCCCTCCTCAACAGCTCAGCTCTCCCTGCTTTCCCTTCTAAGAAGCACAGCTCTCCCTGCTTTCCATTCTCAGAAGCTCAGTTATCCCTGCTTTCTCTTCTCAGCAGATTAGCTTTCCTTGCTTTCCATTCTCAGCAGCTCAGTTCTCCCTGATTTCCCTTCTCAGCAGCTCAGTTCTCCCTGCTTTCCCTTCTCAGCAGCTTAGCTCTCCCTGTTTTTCCTCCTAAGCATCTCAGCTCTCCCTGCTTCCCCCTTTCAGCAGCTCAGTTCTCCCTGCTTTCCTTCTCAGCAGCTCAGCTCTCCCTGCTTTCTCTTCTCAGCAGCTCAGCTCTCCCTGCGAAATTTCCCCTTTCAGCAGCTCAGTTCTCCCTGATTTCCTTCTCAGCAGCTCAGCTCTCTCTGCTTTCCCTCCTCAACAGCTCAGCTCTCCCTGCTTTCCCTTCTAAGAAGCTCAGCTCTCCCTGCTTTCCCTTTTAAGAAGCACAGCTCTCCCTGCTTTCCATTCTCAGCAGCTCAGTTCTCCCTGCTTTCTCTTCTCAGCAGATTAGCTTTCCTTGCTTTCCATTCTCAGCAGCTCAGTTCTCCCTGATTTACCTTCTCAGCAGCACAGTTCTCCCTGCTTTCCATTCTCAGCAGCTTAGCTCTCCCTGATTTTCCTCCTCAGCAGCTTAGCTCTCCCTGCTTTCCCCTTTCAGCAGCTCAGTTCCCCCTGCTTTCCTTCTCAGCAGCTCAGCTCTCCCTGCTTTCTCTTCTCAGCAGCTCAGCTCTCCCTGCTTCCCCCTTTCAGCAGCTCAGTTCTCCCTGATTTCCTTCTTAGCAACTCAGCTTTCTCTGCTTTCCCCCCTCAACAGCTCAGCTCTCCCTGCTTTTCCTTCTAAGAAGCACAGCTCTCCCTGCTTTCCATTCTCAGCAGCTCAGTTCTCCCTGCTTTCTCTTCTCAGCAGATTAGCTTTCCTTGCTTTCCATTCTCAGCAGCTCAGCTCTCCCTGCTTTTCCCTCTCAGCAGCTCAGTTCTCCCTGCTTTCCCTTCTCAGCAGCTCAGTTTTTACTGCTTTTCCTCCTCAGCAGCTCAGCTTTTCCTGCTTTTCCTTCTCAGCAGCTCCGCTCTCACTGCTTTTCCTCCTCAGCAGCTCAGCTCTCCCTGCTTTCCCTTCTCAGTAGCTCAGCTCTCTCTGCTTTTCCTCCCCAGCAGCTCAGCTCTTCCTGCTTTCCCTTCTCAGCAGCTCAGCTCTCCCTCCTTTCCCTACTTGGCAGCTCAGCTCTCCCTGCTTTTCCTCCTCAGCAGCTCAGCTCTCCCTGCTTTCCCCTTTCAGCATCTCGGTTCTCCCTGCTTTTCCTTCTCAGCAGCTCAGTTCTCACTGCTTTTCTTCCTCAGCAGCTCAGCTCTCCCTCCTTTCCCTACTTGGCAGCTCAGCTCTCCCTGCTTTTCCTTCTCAGCAGCTCAGTTCTCACTGCTTTTCCTCCTCAGCAGTTCAGCTCTCCCTGCTTTCCCTTCTCAGTAGCTCAGCTCTCACTGCTTTTCCTCCCCAGCAGCTCAGCTCTTCCTGCTTTCCCTTCTCAGCAGCTCAGCTCTCCCTCCTTTACCTACTCGGCATCTCAGCCCTCCCTGCTTTCCCTCCTCAACAGACCAGCTTTACCTGCTTCCCCTTTACAGCAGCTAAGTTCTCCTTGCTCCTCCTTCACATAAACTCAGATCCCTGCTTCCCCTTTCCAGCAGCTGATGTAGGGAGTGCTGCACAACAGAACTTTTTTGAAAATAGTAGGGGAGGGTTATAACCCCTGTTAGTTTTTTTTTTTTTCACCATCTGTGTCCCATTTCAGAGATTTCCCTTCACTTCCTGTCCCATAAACAGACCGGAAGTGGGAGGAAATCCCTGCAAATTAAGTGAATTCTGTGGGGACCCCCCAGGTCACCAGAACTACAGTAGTGTCCCCGTTGTATTATTGATTAGAAAGCTGCATTGATTGGTGTCTTTTATCTCTGCCGGGAGTTGAGTTGTATCTCCTTCACAGGTGAATTCTCCAATGACAACTCTGAGACCCTCCTAGTCCTCTATGAGTTTGAAGCCCGAGCCAAGCTGAACGATCCGGCGCTGGAGAGTGTGCTGGAGTATGTGTGGGGGATGCCCAACCTGGACGCCAAAATACTGGAATCCATTGCATGTGAGTGACTGAATATCTCCTGCGCTGAAGCCAAACTCCGGCATTCCCATAAAAGTTCCCCCTTTCCTCCCTTCCCCCATGATTTCCCAGACTGCGCCCTTTTCCCCTCAATTTATATGACGTAAAAAATCAACGTCAAAATCACCAATGACATCACCAACCATGGCCAGGGGGAGGGTCCTGTGTGGCGTTTCACGTCTGTTTCCCATGCCACACTGAACTACATCTCTCAGCTGTACCTCCAGCACAACTCGGTGTCTCCAGTGCATCCCTGTGCCCTCAATGCCCCCCTGGGCTCCTCCATGTTTCCAGTGCACCCCTGAGCCCGCAGGGATGCACTGTGCCCTCAGTGCCCCTCCGGGCTCCTCCATGTCTCCATCGCACCCCTGTGCTCTCAGTGCCCCTCTGAGCTCCTCCATGTCTCCAGTGAACCCCTGGACCCTCAGTGCCCCTCTGGGCTCCTCCATGTCTCCAGTGCACCCCTGTGCTCTCAGTGCCCCTCTGAGCTCCTCCATGTCTCCAGTGCATCCCTGGGCCCTCAGTGCCCCTCTGGGCTCCTCCATGTCTCCAGTGCATCCCTGTGCCCTCCTGCATGTCTCCAGAGCATCCCTGTGACACCTCTGTCTTCTCTGCATCTCTGTGCCCTCAGCACCCCTCAGGACTCCGCAATATCTCCAGTGCATCCCTGTGCCCTCAGCGCCCCTCTGGGCTCCTCCATGTCTCCAGTGCATCCCTGTGCCCTCAGCGCCCCTCTGGGCTTCTCCATGTCTCCAGTGCATCCCTGGGCCCTCAGTGCCCCTCTGGGCTCCTCCATGTCTCCAGTGCATCCCTGTGCCCTCCTGCATGTCTCCAGAGCATCCCTGTGACACCTCTGTCTTCTCTGCATCTCTGTGCCCTCAGCACCCCTCAGGACTCCGCAATATCTCCAGTGCATCCCTGTGCCCTCAGCGCCCCTCTGGGCTTCTCCATGTCTCCAGTGCATCCCTGTGCCCTCAGCGCCCCTCAGGACTCCGCAATATCTCCAGTGCATCCCTGTGCCCTCAGCACCCCTCAGGACTCCGCAATATCTCCAGTGCATCCCTGTGCCCTCAGCGCCCCTCTGGGCTTCTCCATGTCTCCAGTGCATCCCTGTGCCCTCAGCGCCCCTCAGGACTCCGCAATATTTCCAGTGCATCCCTGTGCCCTCAGCGCCCCTCTGGGCTTCTCCATGTCTCCAGTGCATCCCTGTGCCCTCAGCGCCCCTCTGGGCTTCTCCATGTCTCCAGTGCATCCCTGTGCCCTCAGCGCCCCTCAGGACTCCGCAATATCTCCAGTGCATCCCTGTGCCCTCAGCGCCCCTCTGGGCTTCTCCATGTCTCCAGTGCATCCCTGTGCCCTCAGCGCCCCTCTGGGCTTCTCCATGTCTCCAGTGCATCCCTGTGCCCTCAGCGCCCCTCAGGACTCCGCAATATCTCCAGTGCATCTCTGTGCCCTCAGCACCCCTCAGGACTCCGCAATATCTCCAGTGCATCCCTGTGCCCTCAGCGCCCCTCTGGGCTTCTCCATGTCTCCAGTGCATCCCTGTGCCCTCAGCGCCCCTCTGGGCTTCTCCATGTCTCCAGTGCATCCCTGTGCCCTTAGTGCCCCTCTGGGCTCCTCCATGTCTCCAGTGCATCCCTGTGCCCTCAGTGCCCCTCTGGGCTCCTCCATGTCTCCAGTGCATTCCTTTGCCCTCAGTGCCCCTCTGGACTCCTCCATGTCTCCAGTGCATCCCTGTGCCCTCAGTGCCCCCTCTGGGCTCCTCCATGTCTCCAGTGCACCCCTGTGCCCTCAGCGCCCCTCTGGACTCCTCCATGTCTCCAGTGCACCCCTGTGCCCTCTGCACCCCTCCACACTCCTCCATGTCTCCAGTGCACCCCTGTGACACCTCTATCTTCACACAGTCTCCAGCAATGGCTCAGAATGCCTCCTGTCTGTGACACAATGGAACAGGAATAGAATCTTCCACTGGGGACACCTGTCCTGATAACTTCCCCTGATTTGGAAATATTTCCTCTCATGGGAAGTACAGGAAGTCCGTAGGAAAAAAAGAACACTTGACAACGGTTCTATCCATTTCCTATGAGAAGAAAAAAGGTTTTGGCTTTACAGCCACTGGAAGCTGACCACACACATTACAGCCTGCTGGGGTATTCTTACCTATGGCCAACACCTACATAGTACCTACCTGACTGAGGACCCAACCGTTCTACATAGTACCTACCTGACTGAGGAACCAGACCTTCTACATAGCACCTACCTGACTGAGGACCCAACCCTTCTACATAGTACCTACCTGACTGAGGACCCAGACCTTCTACATAGTACCTACCTGACTGAGGACCCAGACCTTCTACATAGTACCTACCTGACTGAGGACCCAACCCTTCTACATAGTACCTACCTGACTGAGGACCCAGACCTTCTACATAGCACCTACCTGACTGAGGACCCAACCCTTCTACATAGTACCTACCTGACTGAGGACCCAGACCTTCTACATAGCACCTACCTGACTGAGGACCCAACCCTTCTACATAGTACCTACCTGACTGAGGACCCAGACCTTCTACATAGTACCTACCCGACTGAGGACCCAGACCTTCTACATAGTACCTACCTGACTGAGGACCCAGACCTTCTACATAGTACCTACCTGACTGAGGGTACCTACCCGACTGAGGACCCAGACCTTCTACATAGTACCTACCCGACTGAGGACCCAGACCTTCTACATAGTACCCGACTGAGGACCCAGACCTTCTACATAGTACCTACCTGACTGAGGACCCAAACCTTCTACATAGTACCTACCTGACTGAGGACCCAGACCTTCTACATAGTACCTACCTGACTGAGGACCCAGACCTTCTACATAGTACCTACCTGACTGAGGACCCAAACCTTCTACATAGTACCTACCCGTACCTTCTACATAGTACCTACCCGACTGAGGACCCAGGTACCCCTGAGGACCCAGACCTTCTACATAGTACCTACCTGACTGAGGACCCAGACCTTCTACATAGTACCTACCTGACTGAGGACCCAGACCTTCTACATAGCACCTACCCGACTACCTACCCGACTGAGGACCCAGACCTTCTACATAGACCTGACTGAGGACCCAGACCTTCTACATAGTACCTACCCGACTGAGGATCCAGACCTTCTACATAGTACCTACCCGACTGAGGACCCAGACCTTCTACATAGTACCTACCTGAGGACCCAGACCTTCTACATTAGTACCTACCTGACTGAGGACCCAGACCTTCTACATAGTACCTACCTGACTGAGGACCCAAACCTTCTACATAGTACCTACCCGACTGAGGACCCAGACCTTCTACATAGTACCTACCCGACTGAGGACCCAGACCTTCTACATAGTACCTACCCGACTGAGGACCCAGACCTTCTACATAGCACCTACCCGACTGAGGACCCAGACCTTCTACATAGTACCTACCCGACTGAGGACCCAGACCTTCTACATAGTACCTACCCGACTGAGGACCCAGACCTTCTACATAGTACCTACCCGACTGAGGACCCAGACCTTCTACATAGTACCTACCTGACTGAGGACCCAAACCTTCTACATAGTACCTACCTGACTGAGGACTCAGACCTTCTACATAGTACCTACCTGACTGAGGACCCAAACCTTCTACATAGTACCTACCTGACTGAGGACCCAGACCTTCTACATAGTACCTACCTGACAGAGGACCCAGACCTTCTACATAGTACCTACCTGACTGAGGACCCAGACCTTCTACATAGTACCTACCTGACTGAGGACCCAGACCTTCTACATAGTACCTACCCGACTGAGGACCCAGACCTTCTACATAGTACCTACCTGACTGAGGACCCAGACCTTCTACATAGTACCTACCTGACTGAGGACCCAGACCTTCTACATAGCACCTACCTGACTGAGGACCCAGACCTTCTACATAGTACCTACCTGACTGAGGACCCAGACCTTCTACATAGTACCTACCGACTGAGGACCCAGACCTTCTACACCTTCTATAGTACCTACCCGACTGAGGACCCAGACCTTCTACATAGTATAGTGAGGACCCAGACCTTCCATAGTACCTACCCGACTGAGACCTTCTACATAGACCCAGACCTTCTACATAGTACCTACCTGACTGACTCAGACCTTCTACATAGTACCTACCCAGACCCAAACCTTCTACATAGTACCCGACTGAGGACCCAGACCTTCTACATAGTACCTACCTGACTGAGGACCCAAACCTTCTACATAGTACCTACCTGACTGAGGACCCAGACCTTCTACATAGTACCTACCTGACTGAGGACCCAGACCTTCTACATAGTACCTACCTGACTGAGGACCCAAACCTTCTACATAGTACCTACCCGACTGAGGACCCAGACCTTCTACATAGTACCTACCCGACTGAGGACCCAGACCTTCTACATAGTACCCGACTGAGGACCCAGACCTTCTACATAGTACCTACCTGACTGAGGACCCAAACCTTCTACATAGTACCTACCCGACTGAGGACCCAGACCTTCTACATAGTACCTACCTGACTGAGGACCCAGACCTTCTACATAGCACCTACCCGACTGAGGACCCAGACCTTCTACATAGTACCCGACTGAGGACCCAGACCTTCTACATAGTACCTACCTGACTGAGGACCCAGACCTTCTACATAGTACCTACCCGACTGAGGATCCAGACCTTCTACATAGTACCTACCCGACTGAGGACCCAGACCTTCTACATAGTACCTACCTGAGGACCCAGACCTTCTACATTAGTACCTACCTGACTGAGGACCCAGACCTTCTACATAGTACCTACCTGACTGAGGACCCAAACCTTCTACATAGTACCTACCCGACTGAGGACCCAGACCTTCTACATAGTACCTACCCGACTGAGGACCCAGACCTTCTACATAGTACCTACCCGACTGAGGACCCAGACCTTCTACATAGCACCTACCCGACTGAGGACCCAGACCTTCTACATAGTACCTACCCGACTGAGGACCCAGACCTTCTACATAGTACCTACCCGACTGAGGACCCAGACCTTCTACATAGTACCTACCCGACTGAGGACCCAGACCTTCTACATAGTACCTACCTGACTGAGGACCCAAACCTTCTACATAGTACCTACCTGACTGAGGACTCAGACCTTCTACATAGTACCTACCTGACTGAGGACCCAAACCTTCTACATAGTACCTACCTGACTGAGGACCCAGACCTTCTACATAGTACCTACCTGACAGAGGACCCAGACCTTCTACATAGTGAGGACCCAAACCTACCTGACTGAGGACCCAGACCTTCTACATAGTACCTACCTGACTGAGGACCCAAACCTTCTACATAGTACCTACCTGACTGAGGACTCAGACCTTCTACATAGTACCTACCCGACTGAGGACCCAGACCTTCTACATAGTACCTACCTGACTGAGGACCCAGACCTTCTACATAGTACCTACCTGACTGAGGACCCAGACCTTCTACATAGCACCTACCTGACTGAGGACCCAGACCTTCTACATAGTACCTACCTGACTGAGGACCCAGACCTTCTACATAGTACCTACCTGACTGAGGACCCAGACCTTCTACATAGTACCTACCCGACTGAGGACCCAGACCTTCTACATAGTACCTACCTGACTGAGGACCCAGACCTTCTACATAGTACCTACCTGACTGAGGACCCAGACCTTCTACATAGTACCCGACTGAGGACCCAGACCTTCTACATAGTACCTACCTGACTGAGGACCCAAACCTTCTACATAGTACCTACCTGACTGAGGACCCAGACCTTCTACATAGTACCTACCTGACTGAGGACCCAGACCTTCTACATGAGGACCCAGACCTTCTACATACCTACCTGACTGAGACCTTCTACATAGACCCAAACCTTCTACATAGTACCTACCCGACTGAGGACCCAGACCTTCTACATAGTACCTACCCGACTGAGGACCCAGACCTTCTACATAGTACCCGACTGAGGACCCAGACCTTCTACATAGTACCTACCTGACTGAGGACCCAAACCTTCTACATAGTACCTACCCGACTGAGGACCCAGACCTTCTACATAGTACCTACCTGACTGAGGACCCAGACCTTCTACATAGCACCTACCCGACTGAGGACCCAGACCTTCTACATAGTACCCGACTGAGGACCCAGACCTTCTACATAGTACCTACCTGACTGAGGACCCAGACCTTCTACATAGTACCTACCCGACTGAGGATCCAGACCTTCTACATAGTACCTACCCGACTGAGGACCCAGACCTTCTACATAGTACCTACCTGAGGACCCAGACCTTCTACATTAGTACCTACCTGACTGAGGACCCAGACCTTCTACATAGTACCTACCTGACTGAGGACCCAAACCTTCTACATAGTACCTACCCGACTGAGGACCCAGACCTTCTACATAGTGAGGACCCAGACCTACCCGACTGAGGACCCAGACCTTCTACATAGTACCTACCCGACTGAGGACCCAGACCTTCTACATAGCACCTACCCGACTGAGGACCCAGACCTTCTACATAGTACCTACCCGACTGAGGACCCAGACCTTCTACATAGTACCTACCTGAGGACCCAGACCTACCCGACTGAGACCTTCTACATAGACCCAGACCTTCTACATAGTACCTACCCGACTGAGGACCCAGACCTTCTACATAGTACCTACCTGACTGAGGACCCAAACCTTCTACATAGTGAGGACCCAGACCTACCTGACTGAGGACTCAGACCTTCTACATAGTACCTACCTGACTGAGGACCCAAACCTTCTACATAGTACCTACCTGACTGAGGACCCAGACCTTCTACATAGTACCTACCTGACAGAGGACCCAGACCTTCTACATAGTACCTACCTGACTGAGGACCCAGACCTTCTACATAGTACCTACCTGACTGAGGACCCAAACCTTCTACATAGTACCTACCTGACTGAGGACTCAGACCTTCTACATAGTACCTACCCGACTGAGGACCCAGACCTTCTACATAGTACCTACCTGACTGAGGACCCAGACCTTCTACATAGTACCTACCTGACTGAGGACCCAGACCTTCTACATAGCACCTACCTGACTGAGGACCCAGACCTTCTACATAGTACCTACCTGACTGAGGACCCAGACCTTCTACATAGTACCTACCTGACTGAGGACCCAGACCTTCTACATAGTACCTACCCGACTGAGGACCCAGACCTTCTACATAGTACCTACCTGACTGAGGACCCAGACCTTCTACATAGTACCTACCTGAGGACCCAGACCTGACTGAGGACCCAGACCTTCTACATAGTACCTACCTGACTGAGGACCCAACCTTCTACATAGTACCTACCTGACTGAGGACCCAGACCTTCTACATAGTACCTACCTGACTGAGGACCCAGACCTTCTACATAGTGAGACCCAAACCTACCTGACTGAGGACCCAGACCTTCTACATAGTACCTGAGGACCCAGACCTGACTGAGGACCCAGACCTTCTACATAGCACCTACCTGACTGACCCAACCCTTCTACATAGCACCTACCTGACCCAGACCTTCTACATAGTACCTACCTGACTGAGGACCCAGACCTTCTACATAGCTACCTGAGGACCCAGACCTGACTGAGGACCCAGACCTTCTACATAGTACCTACCTGACTGAGGACCCAGACCTTCTACATAGTACCTACCCGACTGAGGACCCAGACCTTCTACATAGTACCTACCTGACTGAGGACCCAGACCTTCTACATAGTACCTACCTGACTGAGGACCCAGACCTTCTACATAGTACCTACCCGACTGAGGACCCAGACCTTCTACATAGTACCTACCTGACTGAGGACCCAGACCTTCTACATAGTACCTACCTGACTGAGGACCCAGACCTTCTACATAGTACCTACCCGACTGAGGACCCAGACCTTCTACATAGTACCTACCTGACTGAGGACCCAGACCTTCTACATAGTACCTACCTGACTGAGGACCCAGACCTTCTACATAGTACCTACCTGACTGAGGACCCAGACCTTCTACATAGCACCTACCTGACTGAGGACCCAGACCTTCTACATAGTACCTACCTGACTGAGGACCCAGACCTTCTACATAGTACCTACCTGACTGACCCAAACCTTCTACATAGTACCTACCTGACCCAGACCTTCTACATAGTACCTACCTGACTGAGGACCCAGACCTTCTACATGAGGACCCAGACCTTCTACATACCTACCTGACTGAGGACCCAGACCTTCTACATAGTACCTACCTGACAGAGGACCCAGACCTTCTACATAGTACCTACCTGACTGAGACCTTCTACATAGACCCAGACCTTCTACATAGTACCTGAGGACCCAGACCTACCTACCTTCCATAGTACCTGACTGAGGACCCAGACCTTCTACATAGTACCTACCTGACTGAGGACCCAGACCTTCTACATAGTACCTACCTGACTGAGGACCCAGACCTTCTACATAGTACCTACCCGACTGAGGACCCAGACCTTCTACATAGTACCTACCTACCTAACTGAGGACCCAGACCTTCTACATAGTACCTACCTGACTGAGGACCCAGACCTTCTACATAGTACATACCTGACTGAGGACCCAGACCTTCTACATAGTACCTACCTGACTGAGGACCCAGACCTTCTACATAGTACCTACCTGACTGAGGACCCAGACCTTGTACATAGTATCTACCTGACTGAGGACCCAAACCTTCTACATAGTACCTACCTGACTGAGGACCCAACCCTTCTACATAGTACCTACCTGACTGGGGACCCAAACCTTCTACATAGTACCTACCTGACTGAGGAACCAGACCTTCTACATAGTACCTACCCGACTGAGGACCCAGACCTTCTACATAGTACCTACCTGACTGAGGACCCAGACCTTCTACATAGTACCTACCTGACTGAGGACCCAGACCTTCTACATAGTACCTACCTGACTGAGGACCCAGACCTTCTACATAGCACCTACCTGACTGAGGACCCAGACCTTCTACATAGTACCTACCTGACTGAGGACCCAGACCTTCTACATAGTACCTACCCGACTGAGGACCCAGACCTTCTACATAGCACCTACCTGACTGAGGACCCAGACCTTGTACATAGTACCTACCCGACTGAGGACCCAGACCTTGTACATAGACCCAACCCTTCTATCTACCTGACTGAGACCTTCTACATAGACCCAAACCTTCTACATAGTACCTACCTGACTGAGGACCTTCTACATACCCAACCCTTCTACATAGTACCTACCTGACTGGGACCTTCTACATAGACCCAAACCTTCTACATAGTACCTACCCGACTGAGGACCCAGACCTTCTACATAGTACCTACCCGACTGAGGACCCAACCCTGAGGACCCAGACCTTTACATAGTACCTACCCGACTGAGGACCCAGACCTTCTACATAGTACCTACCCGACTGAGGACCCAACCCTGAGGACCCAGACCTTTACATAGTACCTACCCGACTGAGACCTTCTACATAGTACCTACCTACCCAACCCTTTTACATAGTACCTACCTGACTGAGGACCCAACCCTTTTACATAGTACCTACCTGACTGAGGACCCAACCCTTTTACATAGTACCGACCTGACTGAGGACCCAGACCTTCTACATAGTACCTACCTGACTGAGGACTCAAACCTTCTACATAGTACCTACCTGACTGAGGACCCAGACCTTCTTCATAGTACCTACCTGACTGAGGACCCAAACCTTCTACATAGTACCTACCTGACTGAGGACCCAGACCTTCTACATAGTACCTACCCGACTGAGGACCCAGACCTTCTACATAGTACCTACCTGACTGAGGACCCAACCCTTTTACATAGTACCTACCCGACTGAGGACCCAGACCTTCTACATAGTACCTACCCGACTGAGGACCCAGACCTTCTACATAGTA
Source organism: Rana kukunoris (assembly GCA_029574335.1). NCBI lineage: Eukaryota > Metazoa > Chordata > Amphibia > Anura > Ranidae > Rana > Rana kukunoris. Next base: position 305,247 of record CM056057.1, read on the forward strand.
CCTACCCGACTGAGGACCCAGACCTTCTACATAGTACCTACCCGACTGAGGACCCAACCCTTTTACATAGTACCTACCCGACTGAGGACCCAACCCTGAGGACCCAGACCTTTACATAGTACCTACCTGACTGAGGACCCAACCCTGAGGACCCAGACCTTTACATAGTACCTACCTGACTGAGGACCCAACCCTTTTACATAGTACCTACCTGACTGAGGACCCAGACCTTCTACATAGTACCTACCTGACTGAGGACTCAAACCTTCTACATAGTACCTACCTGACTGAGGACCCAGACCTTCTACATAGTACCTACCTGACTGAGGACCCAAACCTTCTACATAGTACCTACCTGACTGAGGACCCAGACCTTCTACATAGTACCTACCTGACTGAGGACCCAACCCTTTTACATAGTACCTACCTGACTGAGGACCCAACCCTTTTACATAGTACCTACCTGACTGAGGACCCAACCCTTTTACATAGTACCTACCTGACTGAGGACCCAACCCTTTTACATAGTACCTACCTGACTGAGGACCCAGACCTTTTACATAGTACCTACCTGACTGAGGACCCAACCCTTTTACATAGTACCTACCTGACTGAGGACCCAACCCTTTTACATAGTACCTACCTGACTGAGGACCCAACCCTTTTACATAGTACCTACCTGACTGAGGACCCAGACCTTCTACATAGTACCCGACTGAGGACCCAGACCTTCTACATAGTACCTACCTGACTGAGGACTCAGACCTTCTACATAGTACCTACCTGACTGAGGATCCAGACCTTCTACATGAGGACCCAGACCTTCTACATACCTACCCGACTGAGGATCCAGACCTTGAGGACCCAACCCTACATAGTGAGACCCAACCTACCCGACTGAGGACCCAGACCTTGAGGACCCAACCCTACATAGTACCTACCTGAGACCTTCTACATAGACCCAGACTCAAATTCTACATAATACCTTCTACATTAGTACCTACCTGACTGAGGACCCAAACCTTCTACATAGTACCTACCTGACTGAGGACTCAGACCTTGAGGACCCAACCCTACATAGTACCTACCTGACTGAGGACCCAAACCTTGACGAGGACCCAACCCTACATAGTACCTACCTGACTGAGGACCCAGACCTTGAGACCCAGACCTACATAGTACCTGAGGACCCAACCTGACAGAGGACCCAGACCTTCTACATAGTACCTGAGGACCCAGACCTGACTGACCCAACCTTCTACATAGTACCTACCTGACCCAGACCTTCTACATAGTACCTACCTGACTGACCTTCTACATAGTACCTACCCGACCCAGACCTTCTACATAGTACCTGAGGACCCAGACCTGACTGAGACCTTCTACATTAGACCCAGACCTTCTACATAGTACCTACCTGACTGAGACCTTCTACATAGACCCAGACCTTCTACATAGTACCTACCTGACTGAGGACCCAGACCTGACAGAGGACCCAGACCTCTACATAGTACCTACCTGACTGAGACCTTCTACATAGACCCAGACCTTCTACATAGTACCTACCTGACTGAGGACCCAGACCTTCTACATAGTACCTGAGGACCCAGACCTAGTACCTACCTGACTGAGACCTTCTACATAGACCCAAACCTTCTACATAGTACCTACCTGACTGAGACCCAACCTTCTACATAGACTCAGACCTTCTACATAGTACCTACCTGACTGAGGACCCAAACCTTCTACATAGTACCTACCTGACTGAGGACCCAGACCTTCTACATAGTACCTACCTGACAGAGGACCCAGACCTTCTACATAGTACCTACCTGACTGAGGACCCAGACCTTCTACATAGTACCTACCTGACTGAGGACCCAGACCTTCTACATAGTACCTACCTGACAGAGGACCCAGACCTTCTACATAGTACCTACCCGACTGAGGACCCAGACCTTCTACATAGTACCTACCCGACTGAGGACCCAGACCTTCTACATAGTACCCGACTGAGGACCCAAACCTTCTACATAGTACCTACCTGACTGAGGACCCAGACCTTCTACATAGTACCTACCTGACAGAGGACCCAGACCTTCTACATAGTACCTACCTGACTGAGGACCCAGACCTTCTACATAGTACCTACCTGACTGAGGACCCAGACCTTCTACATAGTACCTACCTGACTGAGGACCCAGACCTTCTACATCAGGGATATGCAATTAGCGGACCTCCAGCTGTTGCAAAACTACAATTCCCATGAGGCATAGCAAGACTCTGACAGCCACAAGCATGAACCCAAAGACTGAGGCATGATGGGACTTGTAGTTTTGCAACATCTGGAGGTCCGCTAATTGATTATTTCTGTTCTACATAGTACCTACCCGACTGAGGACCCAGACCTTCTACATAGTACCTACCTGACTGAGGACCCAGACCTTCTACATAGCACCTACCTGACTGAGGACCCAGACCTTCTACATAGTACCTACCTGACTGAGGACCCAGACCTTCTACATAGTACCTACCCGACTGAGGACCCAGACCTTCTACATAGTACCTACCTGACTGAGGACCCAAACCTTCTACATAGTACCTACCTGACTGAGGACTCAGACCTTCTACATAGTACCTACCTGACTGAGGACCCAAACCTTCTACATAGTACCTACCTGACTGAGGACCCAGACCTTCTACATAGTACCTACCTGACAGAGGACCCAGACCTTCTACATAGTACCTACCTGACTGAGACCTTCTACATAGACCCAGACCTTCTACATAGTACCTACCTGACTGAGACCTTCTACATAGACCCAAACCTTCTACATAGTACCTACCTGACTGAGACCTTCTACATAGACTGACAGAGGACCCAGACCTTCTACATAGTACCTACCTGACTGAGACCTTCTACATAGACCCAAACCTTCTACATAGTACCTACCTGACTGAGGACCCAGACCTTCTACATAGTACCTACCTGACAGAGGACCCAGACCTTCTACATAGTACCTACCTGACTGAGGACCCAGACCTTCTACATAGTACCTACCTGACTGAGGACCCAGACCTTCTACATAGTACCTACCTGACTGAGGACCCAGACCTTCTACATAGTACCTACCTGACTGAGGACCCAGACCTTCTACATAGTACCTACCTGACTGAGGACCCAGACCTTCTACATAGTACCTACCTGACTGAGGACCCAGACCTTCTACATAGTACCTACCTGACTGAGGACCCAGACCTTCTACATAGTACCTACCTGACTGAGGACCCAAACCTTCTACATAGTACCTACCTGACTGAGGACTCAGACCTTCTACATAGTACCTACCTGACTGAGGACCCAAACCTTCTACATAGTACCTACCTGACTGAGGACCCAGACCTTCTACATAGTACCTACCTGACAGAGGACCCAGACCTTCTACATAGTACCTACCCGACTGAGGACCCAGACCTTCTACATAGTACCTACCCGACTGAGGACCCAGACCTTCTACATAGTACCCGACTGAGGACCCAAACCTTCTACATAGTACCTACCTGACTGAGGACCCAGACCTTCTACATAGTACCTACCTGACAGAGGACCCAGACCTTCTACATAGTACCTACCTGACTGAGGACCCAGACCTTCTACATAGTACCTACCTGACTGAGGACCCAGACCTTCTACATAGTACCTACCTGACTGAGGACCCAGACCTTCTACATCAGGGATATGCAATTAGCGGACCTCCAGCTGTTGCAAAACTACAATTCCCATGAGGCATAGCAAGACTCTGACAGCCACAAGCATGAACCCAAAGACTGAGGCATGATGGGACTTGTAGTTTTGCAACATCTGGAGGTCCGCTAATTGATTATTTCTGTTCTACATAGTACCTACCCGACTGAGGACCCAGACCTTCTACATAGTACCTACCTGACTGAGGACCCAGACCTTCTACATAGCACCTACCTGACTGAGGACCCAGACCTTCTACATAGTACCTACCCGACTGAGGACCCAGACCTTCTACATAGCACCTACCCAACTGAGGACCCAGACCTTCTACATAGTACCTACCCGACTGAGGACCCAGACCTTCTACATAGTACCTACCCGACTGAGGACCCAAACCTTCTACATAGTACCTACCTGACTGAGGACCCAGACCTTCTACATAGTACCTACCCGACTGAGGACCCAGACCTTCTACATAGTACCTACCCGACTGAGGACCCAGACCTTCTACATAGTACCTACCTGACTGAGGACCCAGACCTTCTACATAGTACCTACCCGACTGAGGACCCAGACCTTCTACATAGTACCTACCTGACTGAGGACCCAAACCTTCTACATAGTACCTACCTGACTGAGGACTCAGACCTTCTACATAGTACCTACCTGACTGAGGACCCAAACCTTCTACATAGTACCTACCTGACTGAGGACCCAGACCTTCTACATAGTACCTACCTGACAGAGGACCCAGACCTTCTACATAGTACCTACCTGACTGAGGACCCAGACCTTCTACATAGTACCTACCTGACTGAGGACCCAAACCTTCTACATAGTACCTACCTGACTGAGGACTCAGACCTTCTACATAGTACCTACCTGACTGAGGACCCAAACCTTCTACATAGTACCTACCTGACTGAGGACCCAGACCTTCTACATAGTACCTACCTGACAGAGGACCCAGACCTTCTACATAGTACCTACCTGACTGAGGACCCAGACCTTCTACATAGTACCTACCTGACTGAGGACCCAGACCTTCTACATAGTACCTACCTGACTGAGGACCCAGACCTTCTACATAGTACCTACCCGACTGAGGACCCAGACCTTCTACATAGCACCTACCTGACTGAGGACCCAGACCTTGTACATAGTACCTACCCGACTGAGGACCCAGACCTTGTACATAGTATCTACCTGACTGAGGACCCAAACCTTCTACATAGTACCTACCTGACTGAGGACCCAACCCTTCTACATAGTACCTACCTGACTGGGGACCCAAACCTTCTACATAGTACCTACCTGACTGAGGAACCAGACCTTCTACATAGTACCTACCCGACTGAGGACCCAGACCTTCTACATAGTACCTACCCGACTGAGGACCCAACCCTTTTACATAGTACCTACCCGACTGAGGACCCAGACCTTCTACATAGTACCTACCCGACTGAGGACCCAACCCTTTTACATAGTACCTACCCGACTGAGGACCCAACCCTTTTACATAGTACCTACCTGACTGAGGACCCAACCCTTTTACATAGTACCTACCTGACTGAGGACCCAACCCTGAGGACCCAGACCTTTACATAGTGAGGACCCAGACCGACCTGACTGAGGACCCAGACCTTCTACATAGTACCTACCTGACTGAGGACTCAAACCTTCTACATAGTACCTACCTGACTGAGGACCCAGACCTTCTACATAGTACCTACCTGACTGAGGACCCAGACCTTCTACATAGTACCTACCTGACTGAGGACCCAAACCTTCTACATAGTACCTACCTGACTGAGGACCCAGACCTTCTACATAGTACCTACCCGACTGAGGACCCAGACCTTCTACATAGTACCTACCTGACTGAGGACCCAGACCTTCTACATAGTACCTACCTGACTGAGGACCCAAACCTTCTACATAGTACCTACCTGACTGAGGACCCAGACCTTCTACATAGTACCTACCCGACTGAGGACCCAACCCTTTTACATAGTACCTACCTGACTGAGGACCCAACCCTTTTACATAGTACCTACCTGACTGAGGACCCAACCCTTTTACATAGTACCTACCTGACTGAGGACCCAACCCTTTTACATAGTACCTACCTGACTGAGGACCCAACCCTTTTAAATAGTACCTACCTGACTGAGGACCCAACCCTTTTACATAGTACCTACCTGACTGAGACCCAGACCCAAACCTTGAGGACCCAACCCTACATAGTACCTACCTGACTGAGGACCCAACCCTTTTACATAGTACCTACCTGACTGAGGACCCAACCCTTTTACATAGTACCTACCTGACTGAGGACCCAACCCTTTTACATAGTACCTACCTGACTGAGGACCCAGACCTTTTACATAGTACCTACCTGACTGAGGACCCAACCCTTTTACATAGTACCTACCTGACTGAGGACCCAACCCTTTTACATAGTACCTACCTGACTGAGGACCCAACCCTTTTACATAGTACCTACCTGACTGAGGACCCAAACCTTCTACATAGTACCTACCTGACTGAGGACCCAGACCTTCTACATAGTATCTACCTGACTGAGGACCCAAACCTTCTACATAGTACCTACCTGACTGAGGACCCAGACCTTCTACATAGTACCTACCTACCTAACTGAGGACCCAGACCTTCTACATAGTACCTACCTGACAGAGGACCCAAACCTTCTACATAGTACCTACCTGACTGAGGACCCAGACCTTCTACATAGTACATACCTGACTGAGGACCCAGACCTTCTACATAGTACCTACCTGACTGAGGACCCAAACCTTCTACATAGTACCTACCCGACTGAGGACCCAGACCTTCTACATAGTACCTACCTGACTGAGGACCCAGACCTTCTACATAGTACCTACCTACCTGACTGAGGACCCAGACCTTCTACATAGTACCTACCTACCTGACTGAGGACCCAGACCTTCTACATAGTACCTACCTGACTGAGGACCCAGACCTTCTACATAGTACCTACCTGACTGAGGACCCAGACCTTCTACATAGTACCTACCCGACTGAGGACCCAGACCTTCTACATAGTACCTACCCGACTGAGGACCCAGACCTTCTACATAGTACCTACCCGACTGAGGACCCAACCCTTTTACATAGTACCTACCCGACTGAGGACCCAAACCTTCTACATAGTACCTACCTGACTGAGGACCCAACCCTTCTACATAGTACCTACCTGACTGAGGACCCAGACCCTCCACACAACGCACGTCCACACATCACCGCTGTGCGTTTACACACATCATACACATTGTGATGTGCCAGTTCCTGGAATAATTGTGTTTTTGTATTATTATTCCCCCCCAAAGCCTTGTCCATGGAATCCCCCGCATACTATCCATCCATCTGCAAGAAAGCCCTACAGGGAGCCTTGTCTGTGCTAAAGAAGGAGGACCCCCCGGATGTGTCCAGACTGAGGTGTGACTCCACAAAGCCCACCCAACACCGTTTGTCCTATTCCTGCACTCTGAACGTGTGTGTGTGTGTGTATATACATAGGGCTTTGTTTCCATGGGAACACAGTTCCGACACCTCCAGCAAGGAGTACCGTGGTGTGTTGGAGGGTCTATTGATGCCTGCTGCTGGGAGATCTATTGTCACTGGTGGGGATCTATTTTTGCGTGGAGGTCTCTTGTTTCTGGATAGATCCAGGGCTGATCCTAGGCACGTGCGTGGGGTGCAGTGCACCCAGGCGCCCCAGAGGGGGAGGGCACTGGAGCGCCAGAGTGCTCCCCTCCTCCTCTCCTTGTCCGTGTCCAGAGGTGGCCCTCTCCGCCGGTCACCGCCACTGTTTCCTGCCCAAGCCCGTCCCCCCTCCCTCCTCCTGTCAGAGGAGATGAGCGAAGCAGAAGCTGTCTCTGTGTGAAGAGAGACCAGCCATGTCGCTGTGGGGGGGGGGGGGGGGGGGCGGTCCGTGCCTGACGTGTTCTCCTTGTCCGTGTTAGGGAAGCATCTCTGTGTTTGAGTCATTGCCATAGAAACATTTTAAAGGGGAGGGGTTGGTAAGATGACCACGCCCATGTGGGGGCGCCAGAAATATTTCTGCACCCAGGCGTCTGTGACCCTAGGATCGGCCCTAGGTAGATTTATTGTTGGTAGTGGGGGGGGGGGGGGTATGTTTCTAGGGGGGGGAGCAAGTGTTGCTGGGAGGGATCTACTGTTGAGGTCTATTGTTGCTGCCTCCTGGAGGGTCTACTGATGCAGTCTGCTGGGACATCTGTTGTGGCTGCCGGGGGTCTGTTGTTGCTGGGGGTGGTAGTTTGTTGTGTGGGGGCTCTATTTTTGATGGGGTGAGTTTACTGTTGCTGGGGGCGGGGTCTATTGTTGCTCACTGAAGGGGGATCTATTTTACTGTCTTTCTTTTGTTATTTCCAGACACAAATCACTTAGTAGCAAAAATGATACTTGGTTCTGTATTCTCTAAAATGGACGGTCCTTGGAGGCCGGTAGGCGGTGGAACCAAGGAACGGTGCTCGGGGGCGGGTAGGGAGCAGAAAATAAGGGTGAAGGTCGGACTTCCTGCACCTTTTTCTCTGAGAAAAAAAGCCCTGTATATATATATATATATGTGTGTAGGGTTACTATTGATACTCATGTCAGTCACACAGAGTCACCAGGACTGACTGTACTAGTATTTGTGTAGTCACTAGCAGGAGAGGACACCCCCATTTCACCCGATGGGGTCTGGTACATAACTACTGCCTGTACCCCTACTGTCAGCTGTACACCTACCATCAGCACTGACAGTAGGGGTACAGCTGACAGAAGGGGTACGGCTGACTGTGGGTGCTGACGAACAAAAAAAAGGGGGGTTGCCTTACTGTCAGCTGCACCCCTACTGTCAGCTGCACCCCTACTGTCAGCTGCACCCCTACGGTCAGCCGTACCCCTATGGTCAGCCGCACCCCTACTGTCAGCCGTACCCCTACTGTCAGCCGTACCCCTACTGTCAGCCGCACCCCTACTGTCAGCCGTACCCCTACTGTCAGTTTCACCCCTACGGTCAGTCGTACCCCTACTGTCAGCTGCACCCCTACTGTCAGCCGCACCCCTGCTGTCAGCCGTACCCCTACTGTCAGTTTCACCCCTACGGTCAGTTTCACCCCTACGGTCAGCCGTACCCCTACTGTCAGCTGCACCCCTACTGTCAGCCGCACCCCTGCTGTCAGCCGCACCCCTACTGTCAGTTGCACCCCTACTGTCAGTTGCACCCCTACCGTCAGCTGCACTCCTACCGTCAGCTGTACCCCTACTGTCAGCCGCACCCCTACTGTCAGCCGCACCCCTACTGTCAGCCGTACCCCTACTGTCAGCTTCACCCCTACGGTCAGTCGTACCCCTACTGTCAGCTGTACCCCTACTGTCAGCTGCACCCCTACTGTCAGCTGCACCCCTACTGTCAGCTGCACCCCTACTGTCAGCCTCACCCCTACTGTCAGCTGCACCCCTACTGTCAGCTGCACCCCTACTGTCTGCCCTGTCTGTGTATATGTGGGGAAAAACTCCACCTTTTATCAATAGACATCTGTCCACAGAGCCGCCATCAGGAATTATGGGGCCCCTTACACAGCTTCAGGCATGGGCCCCCTGGAGCAGTGAATCGGGGGGGGGGGGGTTCTGCCCGCCTTAAATTGAGAAGCAGGGTGGCTGCCACAAATTGATTGAGAAGCGGGGGGGGGGGGTTCTGCCGCCGCGAATTGAGGGGTGCTGACGAACAAAAGAAAGGGGGGGTTGCCCTGAGGACCTCTGGGCCCCTTACAGAAAAAAGTAATACATTTCTTATATATATATAAAGGGCCCTTTAATAATAATAGAATAAATATATTTAAAAAAAATGTAATTTTTATTTTTATAAAAAAAAAAAAAATGGGTGTTGCTATCCGGGGCCCTGGGGACCTCCAGGCCCCTTACAAAAAACAAAACAAAAGAAAGGGGGGTTGCCATCCGGGCCCCTGAGGACCTCCCTTACAGATGTACTGCCTGTACCCCCCCTGATGGCGGCCCTGTCTGTCCATGAGCTGCAGTCAGTGCCTAGGTTGGGATGATGTCATCGGTGCGCTGCAGGCAAGAACAAGCATTTCCTCAGCCTCCCCTCCCCCAGTGACTTTGCCTAGCCTGACATGATGTAGGGTTGCCACCTGTCCGAGATTCACCCGGACAGTCCGGGTTTTGAATCATGTGTCCGGGTTTCTTTCCCCCTGAAACCCGGACACATTATTCAAACCAGACTGTGGTGGAGGGATGGGCAGTGTTGGGGTACTCAGTACAATTCAGGGGATGATGGGAAGGGCGATCGGTGGTTCCTCTCCTCTCCCGGTCCCCCTCCTCTCACTCCCAGTTTCTGGATTTTCATCCTCAAGAATCCCTGGCATAAGATGTTGGCGGTATTGGCCTGAAGCCCGGACACAGTATTCCGACAGGACTGTGGGGGGTAGCTTCAGGGAGCCTGTGCCCCCCTTCCTGCCACACATTTACTAGATACCGATTGGCTGTATTTTCCTCCTGCAGCAGCTGAATGTCGGCTTCTCCTCCTCTCCCTCCTTTTGGCATTCGGCTGCTGCAGGAGGAAAATACAGGGGGGGGGGCCTGTTTTAGTAAACTCCGCCTCCGCTACATTTCCTGTCCAGCTTCCTCTTCCTTCTGCTTCCCCCCTGGGGGGGCTCCTGTGTTCTCCTCCTTTCTGTGCGCCGCTAGAGGGTTCCGGTTTGGCTTGTAGAAAAGGTGGCAAACCTAACATGACGTCAGAAGTCTGCTGCAGGCAGGAGGCAGCATTTTCCTTAGTCTCCCCCCCTCCCCCAGTGATTTTTGCCTAGTCTCAAACGATGTCATCGGTCTGCTGCAGTAGGGTGACCACATTTCCAAACTACCATTCAGGGACACCCCCCTCCCTTCCCAAAAATCAGCTTGTGCTGTAACCAATCACAGCACAGTGATCGGACGCAAGGGGCGGGATTTATTATTTCTCCAATCACAAGCAGGGGGCGGGGATTGTGCTACTCTGGGCATTCCCGGCCAGGACAAGTACTGTGAGTGAGTAAAGCGGTGGTGTGGCGGTGGCGGTGGTGTGGCGGCATTATTTTTTGGGCCGGGGGGGGGGAGGCTGTGTCGGTTTCATTCCGGGACACTGTATTGTCCTGGAATGTGCCCGGGACAGACCTGCAAAAATGCGGGACTTTCCCGGGCAATCCGGGGACACGTGGTGACTAGTGTTGCTCACGAATATTCGCATTGCGAATATTCGCTACGAATATTGCATATTCGAGTATTCGCGAATATCTTGAATATCGCGGCGAATATTCGCTATTTCGAATATTCGTATTTTTCAAATTTCGCAATAAAATTCGCAATCAATTTCGCATTTTCAACCATAGTGACATTTCGCAATTTTTTTTTTTTTATAAAATATAGCGAATATTCGATATTAACGAATATCGCGAAATCGAATATGGCGTATTCCGCTCATCACTAGTGGTGACCCTATGCTGCAGGCAGGAGGAGGCGTTTCCTCAGAACGGTACAGCCCAATAACATCTATTTTTGTGGCCTCTGAGGAGGTGACAATGGGGGAGTATTCGCTGGGGACCCTCATAAGAGAGAGTTGTCTGTAATAAGCCAGATATGATGTAATATAATATAATATATCGATATAAAGGTGCCCTTTGTTTTCTTGCTCTCAGTAAGTGTCTGCACACCCTGGTGAAGCTGAGCTTACCGGAGAGACTGGTGAAGCTGGAGGACGGCGAGCAGGAGGAGGCCTGGAACTACTACCAGGAGGCCCTCTGTATCATCTCCAGCGTGGTGAGTGCCGCCCCCCCCCCCCCCCCCCCCCCCCGCCATACACTGTGATGTCATCTGTCCTAATAATAATATATCTATATACTAATACACACACCCCCCATCTCCGCAAGGTGGGAAGGAGGGGCTCTGACCCGCTGCACCACAAAGTGGGCGTGGTGAAATGAAATTAAATATTAGACATGGCAATAGATTCTGAAACAACAACACACTGCCCCCCCCCCCCCACAAATTTTCTCTGCACATTTAACCCCTCCCTCCCGTACACACTGCCCCCACACTACACACACTGCCCCCCTTTAGCTCTGCACACTTAATTCCTTCCCCCCCATACACACTGACCCCTTTTTCTTCTGCACACTTAATCCCCCCCCCTACACATTCTCCCCACCCTGGACACACTGCCCCTAAGTTCCCTCTGCACAATTACCCCCCTCCGTACATATTGCCCCCATACTTCCCCCAATTTACCTCTGCACACTTAACCCCCCCATACACATTGCCCCCACCCTGCACACAATGCCCCCCTTTAACTCTGCACACTTAATTCCTTCCCCCCATGAACACTGCCCCCTTTTTTTCTGCACACTTAACCCCCCCCCCCTACACATTGCCCCCATTCTGCACACATTGCCCCCAATTTACCTCTGCACAATTACCACCCCCATACACATTGCCCCCACACTAGGCACACTGCCCCCAATTTACCTCTGCACACTTAACCCCCTGTACACATTGCACCCACCCTGGTCATACTGCCCCCCTTTTCTTCAGCACACTTAACCCCCCCCCCCTTCATACACATTGCCCCCACCCTGGACACACTGCCCCCAAGTTACCTCTGCACAATTACCCCCCGTGCACATTGCCCCCACCCTGGATACACTGCCCCCAAGTTACCTCTTTACAATTCCCCCCTCCATAAACATTGCCCCCACACAGTCCCCAATTAACCTCTGCATACTTAACACCCCCCCCCCCCCCACATACACATTACCCTCACACTGCCCCCCTTTAGCTCTGCACACTTAATTCCTCCCCCCCCCTACACACTGCCCCTCTTTTCTTCTGCACAATTACCCCCCCCCCCTCTTACATATTGTAACACTGCCCTCATACATATTGAATATTGCCCCCCTGCACACACTGCCCCCCCTATACATGCTGCTGTCCTCTGTACACTAAGGTGACCAGATTTTTAAAATGAAATCTGGGGACATATTTTTTCTTTACTAGTAATGGCGGCAATCAGAGACTCTCTGCCCGTCGCCCGCCTCACAGCCTCTCAAGTCTTAGGCCTCGTACACACGATTAAATGTGTCTGTTCAAATCTGTCGGACCGACCGATTTGAACAGATCTGTCTGCTGGGATTTTGGTTTGCTCGCGTGTACACACGAGCAAACCAAAATCCCCGCCAGCAGACAGCGCGCTGACGTGTCGGTGACGTGGCGGTGACGTTGACGCCGCCACGTCACCGCACCAGGAAGTAAAACACTTCCGCGCATGCGTCGAAACCATTCGGCGCGTGTGCGAGAAGACATGTCTGCTGGTTAGCGTACTAACCAGCAGACATGTCGGGCGGACGGGGTTCCCAGCCGACAGATTTGATCGTGTGTACGAGGCCTCACTCTTAACATGGATTACGCCGCACCTATGCAAGGTTACCCCTCATATAGCAGGGGTAACCTTACGCTTACGCAAACGACATAAACTACGACGACGGCGCGCAAATACGTCCGGGAATCGGCGTATCAGGCTCATTTGCATATTCAACGCAGAAATCGACGGAAACGCCACCTAGCGGCCAGCGTAACATTGCAACTAAGATCCGACGGTGTAAGTGACCTACGCCAAATCTAAGCGTAAGAATCAGTCGCATAGATAGGAGGGCTCAGAAACAGAGATACAACGTCGTATCTCTTCTGAGAATCTGGCCCAGTGTCTTTGAAATTGCCCTGCCCTCTATTAAATCCAATCTGGGGACAAAACCAGGGACAGACTTGGTCCGGGGACAGTGTCCTCAATCAGGGGACTGTCCCCTGAAAGTGGGGATGTCTGCTCACCCTACTGTACACATCCCCCTCACACACACCACCCCCCTGTGTAACAACTGCCACCCTACATATTGCTCCCCTGCACACATTAGGGGTGGGTGATGGAGGGGGGGGGGGGGGGGTGTTGTGACCTGTCACCCCCTCGTCCTTCCCTGCAGAACCCACCCAGAGGAATGGAGGACTTCTGGGAGGTCTGCTAATAGTCTCTGACCACCTCCCATTGCTTGTCTTCATTCACTAAATATTATGCGTGGCCCTTTATTGGTGTCAAGGGCCACACTTCGGCCCCCCAATTGTCCAGCAGTAGACACATTGCTTTATTTTTGGTATTGCAATGCATAGCAAACCTAGAGGGCTAAAAAAAGGAGACAACAGCGCCACCTGCTGGCTATAAAGGAGAATGCACAATATTCATCTGCAAGATTTGAAATAATTTGCAGCCTAAAAAAAAATGAATCATTGATGTGACGTTTGTGTTCAGAAGGACTATCCAGAGATCGAGATCTTGTGGCTGATGACCCGGGCGTGGAACCATGGGGTATTCCAGTACAGCTTCAAGAAACTCCCAGATACCAGCCGCTGGTGTGCCCTGGCCATGAGACTCCTCAACTACCTGGGATCCTTGAGGAGGAGCTATGAAAGCAAGGTATATCCTATCCCACTGTTACTTGTTCATCCTGCCAGTAGAGTTCTTATTTTCTTCCCACGCCCTGCTGTAATAGGGTGACAACGCTGCTGGCTCTGCGGGGAAATTTCCCAGCAGCGTTGTCACCCGCAAGTCTTAGATGGACCTGTACTTTTTACTACTTGGCACCCAGGACACTTCACTCCTACATGAATTGGTAGAATTTTTTTTAGAGAACTAGGGTTGCCACTTGTCCGGGATTCACCCGGACAGTCCGGGTTTTGAATCATGTGTCCAGGTTTCAGGCGGACTGAAACCCCGGGACCAGTGGCGGCTGGTACTTAAATTTTTTTTTAGGGGGGGGGGGGGGGCGCAAACGGGAAAAGAAAAGGAAAAAAAATTGCAGCCTCACTGTTCCCATCAAATGCAGCCAGTGTGCCATCAATTGTCACCACTATGCCATGCCAAATGCAGCCACTGTGCCATCAATTCGCACCACTGTGCCATGCCAAATGCAGCCACTGTGCCATCAATTCGCACCACTGTGCCATGCCAAATGCAGCCAGTGTGCCATCAATTGTCACCACTGTGCCATGCCAAATGCAGCCACTGTGCCATCAATTGTCACCACTGTGCCATGCCATCAAATGCAGTCACTGTGCCATCAATTGTCACCACTATGCCATGCCATCAAATGCAGTCACTGTGCCATCAATTGTCACCACTGTGCCATGCCAAATGCAGCCAGTGTGCCATCAATTGTCACCACTGTGCCATGCCATCAAATGCAGCCACTGTGCCATCAATTGTCACCACTGTGCCATCAATTGTCACCACTGTGCCATGCCATCAAATGCAGTCACTGTGCCATCAATTGTCACCACTGTGCCATGCCAAATGCAGCCACTGTGCCATCAATTGTCACCACTGTGCCATGCCAAATGCAGTCACTGTGCCATCAATTGTCACCACTATGCCATGCCATCAAATGCAGTCACTGTGCCATCAATTGTCACCACTGTGCCATGCCAAATGCAGCCAGTGTGCCATCAATTGTCACCACTGTGCCATGCCATCAAATGCAGTCACTGTGCCATCAATTGTCACCACTATGCCATGCCATCAAATGCAGTCACTGTGCCATCAATTGTCACCACTGTGCCATGCCAAATGCAGCCACTGTGCCATGCCAAATGCAGCCACTGTGCCATCAATTCTCACCACTGTGCCATGCCATCAAATGCAGTCACTGTGCCATCAATTGTCACCACTGTGCCATGCCATCAAATGCAGCCACTGTGCCATCAATTGTCACCACTGTGCCATCAATTGTCACCACTGTGCCATGCCATCAAATGCAGTCACTGTGCCATCAATTCGCACCACTGTGCCATGCCATCAAACGCCACCACTGTGCCATCAAACGCCACCACTGTGCCATCAATTGTCACCACTGTGCCATCAATTGTCACCACTGTGCCATGCCATCAAATGCAGTCACTGTGCCATCAATTGTCACCACTGTGCCATGCCATCAAACGCCACCACTGTGCCATCAATTGTCACCACTGTGCCATGCCATCAAACACAGCCACTGTGCCATCAATTGTCACCACTGTGCCATGCCAAATGCAGCAAGTGTGCCATCAATTGTCACCTCTGTGCCATGCCATCAAATGCAGCCACTGTGCCATCAATTGTCACCACTGTGCCATCAATTGTCACCACTGTGCCATGCCATCAAATGCAGTCACTGTGCCATCAATTCGCACCACTGTGCCATGCCATCAAACGCCACCACTGTGCCATCAAACGCCACCACTGTGCCATCAATTGTCACCACTGTGCCATCAATTGTCACCACTGTGCCATGCCATCAAATGCAGTCACTGTGCCATCAATTGTCACCACTGTGCCATGCCAAATGCAGCCACTGTGCCATCAATTGTCACCACTGTGCCATGCCAAATGCAGTCACTGTGCCATCAATTGTCACCACTATGCCATGCCATCAAATGCAGTCACTGTGCCATCAATTGTCACCACTGTGCCATGCCAAATGCAGCCAGTGTGCCATCAATTGTCACCACTGTGCCATGCCATCAAATGCAGTCACTGTGCCATCAATTGTCACCACTATGCCATGCCATCAAATGCAGTCACTGTGCCATCAATTGTCACCACTGTGCCATGCCAAATGCAGCCACTGTGCCATCAATTGTCACCACTGTGCCATGCCAAATGCAGCCTCTGTGCCATCAATTCTCACCACTGTGCCATGCCATCAAATGCAGTCACTGTGCCATCAATTGTCACCACTGTGCCATGCCATCAAATGCAGCCACTGTGCCATCAATTGTCACCACTGTGCCATCAATTGTCACCACTGTGCCATGCCATCAAATGCAGTCACTGTGCCATCAATTCGCACCACTGTGCCATGCCATCAAACGCCACCACTGTGCCATCAAACGCCACCACTGTGCCATCAATTGTCACCACTGTGCCATCAATTGTCACCACTGTGCCATGCCATCAAATGCAGTCACTGTGCCATCAATTGTCACCACTGTGCCATGCCATCAAACGCCACCACTGTGCCATCAATTGTCACCACTGTGCCATGCCATCAAACACAGCCACTGTGCCATCAATTGTCACCACTGTGCCATGCCAAATGCAGCAAGTGTGCCATCAATTGTCACCACTGTGCCATGCCATCAAATGCAGTCATTGTGCCATCAATTGTCACCACTGTGCCATCAATTGTCACCACTGTGCCATGCCAAATGCAGCCAGTGTGCCATCAATTGTCACCTCTGTGCCATGCCATCAAACACAGCCACTGTGCCATCAATTGTCACCACTGTGCCATGCCAAATGCAGCAAGTGTGCCATCAATTGTCACCTCTGTGCCATGCCATCAAACGCAGTCACTGTGCCATCAATTGTCACCTCTGTGCCATCAATTGTCACCACTGTGCCATGCCAAATGCAGCCAGTGTGCCATCAATTGTCACCTCTGTGCCATGCCATCAAACGCAGTCACTGTGCCATCAATTGTCACCACTGTGCCATGCCAAACGCAGCCACTGTGCCATCAATTGTCACCACTGTGCCATGCCATCAAATGCAGTCATTGTGCCATCAATTGTCACCACTGTGCCATCAATTGTCACCACTGTGCCATGCCATCAAACGCAGCCACCGTGCCCTTTAATTGCCGCCACTGTGCCCATTGTCACCACTGTGCCAAAGTTTCCCCACTGTGCCCATTGTCGCCGCTGTGCCCTGTAAAATGCCCCCCCCCCCCCCGCCCGGCACTTACATTTCTGGAAGTCAGCCATCCTCCTAGTCCTTCCACGCCGCTCGATGTCTTCTCCCGCCCTCGATGACGCTTCAGCCAATCAGGTTACCGATAACCAGAACCGGTGAACCTGATTGGCTGAGACGGCCGTCAGTCTTATCCAAGGAACGCACCCCCCGTAGGCCCGTACGTCCCTGGATAAGCATCCGGAAGGCTAAGGGCTGTACTCGGAGAGTCACTGGCTCTGATAGGCACTTCCGCACAGCCAACCAGCTGCCGTTATTCAGGTGGTCGGCGCCCAAAGTCCGGCCATTTGAATAGACCAGCGGCAACAATAACATACATTCATGGAATTTCAGTGGCGGTGCGAGAGCCAGAGGGGGCGGCGCTCCAGCGCCCCCTCTATAGATGCCCCGCCACTGCCCGGGACACGTTATTCAGACCAGGCTGTGGCTCCCCAAATAAGCAAGATAGTCACACACAAATCTGTTGCCACCCCGGAGCTGTGGGCGGGTTCGGCATTACTGGTGGGGGCAGGGCGATGATGTCAGCAAGAGCAATTGGGCCACACCCACCGTTCGCTGCGGCGCGCTATGCGCTATGCGCACCGCATTACCACCGTCCTCGGGGGACCCAAAGGTGTCCCAGGTCACTAAAGTGTTTGGGATCGGCTTGAAGAAAAGGTGGCACCCTTAGAACCCCCAATTATTTTATATATATATATTTTTAGCGGCGCCCCTATAGAATAAATTGTTGCAATTTTTTATATCGCGCAAGCGATTTTTCAAATGCATTTTTTTTTGGGGGGGGAGAAAAAAAAATGACACTTTATTGAATTTTATTGCACAGAAACGCGATACAATACCAACATTTATTGTAAAGCATGAAAGACGGCGTTACGCCGAGTAAATAGATACCCAACACGTCACGCTTTGGAAAAATTGCGCCCGGAATGGCGGTAAACGAAGGTGCCTACAAATCTCCATAGGCGGCGCTGTAAAACACCTTTACAGGTTTCCAGTTTGGAGAGACGCTGGAGGTCTGGTGCCGGAATTATCGCTCTCACTCTGACCTTCGCGACAATAACGTAACGCTTGTGCGTAAGCATGGGGGTGGGGCACTTTTTTTTTTTCATCATTATTATTTATTTTATACAAAACTTTTACATTTTATTTATTTTTATTAACTTTATTGCTACCAGAAAGGATGAACAACATCCCCTGTGACAACAAGGGCTGTGACAGGTCCTCTTTAAGGAGACATCTGGTGTCTATCAGACCCCAAATCTCTCCTCTGGCTTCCAATCCAGCCGATCTCACACACGCAGATCGGTCTGATTGGCTGCTTTCCTGGCCAGGTAAACAAGGAGGCGGAACCGAAAGTGACAACATACTCGTCACTTCCTATTTTTCGGGGTCACAGAGAGGGAGGGACAACGTCTCTCTCTCTCTGTGCAGCCGCTGCATCGCTTCCGGGCTCTGCGATTGGGTGGCAGAGCCCGGGAGAGGCGGGAGGGGGGGGAGGAGCCACCTGTTCGGGTTTCATCTGGACAGTTCGGGTTTTGAAGCATGTGTCCGGGTTTCAGGCGGACTGAAACCCGGACACGTTATTCAGACCAGGCTGTGGCTCCCCAAGTAACCAGGATAGTCACACTGCGAGCGGCCTGTCTGGGGGCAGGATTGGCATCACAGGGGGGGGGGGTGGGGGGCAGGGTGATGATGTCAGCAAGAGTAATTTGGCCACTCCCACTGTTTGCTGCGGCACGCTATGGGCACCTCGTTACTACGCTCCTTGGGGCTTAAAGAAAAGTTGGCGACCCTGGGGGGGGGGGGCTGAGGGGAGGGGGTGGTACCCCCTCCCGGGGGGCTGGTACCCCCCTCCCTCCACCCGGAGACGGGATCGAGTGCCCGTCCAGTCACTGGAATCACTTCTGCTGAAAAGCGAATCACCGGCTCTATATACACTATAGGATTGCAACAGGCCTGGGACACCTTCGGGCGCTACAAAGAGAAGAGTAATGCAGCGCACACCGGGGGGAGGCCAACGTTTCCTAGACTGCATGGCCGGTTTTCCTCCACACAACCGCCGCTCACTGGATATTTTCTCTTCCCCCCCCACCATTCTCTGTAATCCCTGAGAGATGGTTGTGTGTGAAAATCCCCAAAATACTCAGACCGGCCGTCTGCCACCAGCAACCATTCCCCGTTCAAAGTCACCGAGATCCCCTTTCTCCCCCCCCCATTCTGATGGTCGGTTTGAACTTCAGCAAGTCGTCTTCACCGCGTCTAGGTGCCTAAATACATTGAGTTGCTGCCGTGTGATTGGCTGATTTTCAATTTGTGTTACCGAGCGACTGAACAGGTGTCCGGTGAGGATATATACATCAAATATAAGAGGTTCTGGAAGTTCTCTGGAGTGAAATTACCTGACCCCCCCGGAGCAGATCCCCTGTGTGACCCCCCCCAGAGCCGACCCCCTCCGTGTGACCCCCCCCCGGAGCCAATCCCCCTCCGTGTGACCCCCCCGGAGACAATCCCCCTCCGTGTGACCCCCCCGGAGCCGATCCCCTCCGTGTGACCCCCCCGGAGACCGACCCCCTCCGTGTGACCCCCCCAGAGACAATCCCCCTCCGTGTGACCCCCCCGGAGCCGATCCCCCTCCGTGTGACCCCCCCAGAGCCGATCCCCTCCGTGTGACCCCCCCGGAGCCGATCCCCTCCGTGTGACCCCCCCGGAGCCGATCCCCTCCGTGTGACCCCCCCGGAGCCGATCCCCTCCGTGTGACCCCCCCGGAGCCCATCCCCTCCGTGTGACCCCCCCGGAGCCGATCCCCCTCCCTGTGACCCCCCAGAGCTGACCCCCTCCCTGTGACCCCCCAGAGCTGACCCACTCTGTGTGACCCCCCGGAGCCAATCCCCCTCTGTGTGACCCCCCCAGAGCCAACCCCCTCTGTGTGACCCCCCGGAGCCGATCCCTTCTGTGTGACCCCCCAGAGCCGATCCCTTCTGTGTGACCCCAACGGAGCCGATCCCCTCCGTGTGACCCCCCAGAGCTGACCCCCTCCCTGTGACCCCCCAGAGCTGACCCCCTCTGTGTGACCCCCCGGAGCCAATCCCCCTCTGTGTGACCCCCCCCAGAGCCAACCCCCTCCGTGTGACCCCCCGGAGCCGATCCCTTCTGTGTGACCCCCCAGAGCCGATCCCTTCTGTGTGACCCCAACGGAGCCGATCCCCTCCGTGTGACCCCCCGGAGCCGATCCCTTTTGTGTGACCCCCCCAGAACCGATCCCTTCTGTGTGACCCCCCAGAGCCGATCCCTTCTGTGTGACCCCAACGGAGCCGATCCCCTCCGTGTGACCCCCCGGAGCCGATCCCTTTTGTGTGACCCCCCCAGAACCGATCCCTTCTGTGTGACCCCCCGGAGCCGATCCCCTCCGTATGACCCCCCCAGAGCCGATCCCTTCTGTGTGACCCCCCCCAGAGCCGATTCCTTCTGTGTGACCCCCCCAGAGCCGATCCACTCTGTGTCTTCTTATGTGAGGATTGTAAATACTATGAAATGTTAGGTTGTTGGCCCCACTTTGTGTTTCCATCTCACCAATGAATAAATCCGATCACCTCCATAGATGACGGCTCTGTATGGAGACATTCTGGACAAGCTGGATAAAGAGGGAGGAGCTTCGAGTCTCCAGAACTTCCAACTGCCAATGTAGGTTCTGATGTATCCATTCCATCGCTGGTTACATTGTATTTCTTATATCTCTTCCATCGCTGGTTACATTGTATTTCTTATATCTCTTCCATCGCTGGTTACATTGTATTTCTTATATCTCTTCCATCGATGGTTACATTGTATTTCTTATATCTCCCCCATCGCTGGTTACATTGTATTTCTTATATCTCCCCCATCGCTGGTTACATTGTATTTCTTATATCTCTTCCATCGCTGGTTACATTGTATTTCTTATATCTCTTCCATCGCTGGTTACATTGTATTTCTTATATCTCTTCCATCGCTCGTTACATTGTATTTCTTATATCTCTTCCATCGCTGGTTACATTGTATTTCTTATATCTCTTCCATCGATGGTTACATTGTATTTCTTATATCTCCCCCATCGCTGGTTACATTGTATTTCTTATATCTCTTCCATCGCTGGTTACATTGTATTTCTTATATCTCTTCCATCGCTGGTTACATTGTATTTCTTATATCTCTTCCATCGCTGGTTACATTGTATTTCTTATATCTCCCCCATCGCTGGTTACATTGTATTTCTTATATCTCCCCCATCGCTGGTTACATTGTATTTCTTATATCTCCCCCATCGCTGGTTACATTGTATTTCTTATATCTCTTCCATCGCTGGTTACATTGTATTTCTTATATCTCCCCCATCGCTGGTTACATTGTATTTCTTATATCTCCCCCATCGCTGGTTACATTGTATTTCTTATATCTCTTCCATCGATGGTTACATTGTATTTGCTGTATCCTTTAAATTGGACAATGTGGATATGAAAGCAAAAAAACAAACAAAGTTGTCAGTTGAGATTTTCTATTTTGTGTCCTCGGAATGTTTTCCTCACACGGGACGATTCCCCTCACACGGGACGATTCCCCTCACACGGGACATTCCTCACACGGGACGATTCCCCTCACACGGGACATTCCTCACACGGGACATTCCTCACACGGGACATTCCTCACACGGGACATTCCTCACACGGGACATTCCTCACACGGGACATTCCTCACACGGGACATTCCTCACACGGGACATTCCTCACACGGGATGATTCCTCACACGGGACGATTCCTCACACGGGACATTCCTCACACGGGATGATTCCCCTCACACGGGACATTCCTCACACGGGACATTCCTCACACGGGACATTCCTCACACGGGACGATTCCTCACACGGGACGATTCCTCACACGGGACGATTCCTCACACGGGACGATTCCTCACACGGGACATTCCTCACACGGGACATTCCTCACACGGGATGATTCCCCTCACACGGGACATTCCTCACACGGGACATTCCCCTCACACGGGACGATTCCCCTTACAGAACATTCCTCACACGGGACGATTCCCCTCACACGGGACGATTCCCCTCACACGGGACGATTCCCCTCACACGGGACGATTCCTCACACGGGACATTCCTCACACGGGATGATTCCCCTCACACGGGACATTCCTCACACGGGATGATTCCCCTCACACGGGACATTCCTCACACGGGACGATTCCTCACACGGGACGATTCCTCACACGGGACATTCCTCACACGGGATGATTCCCCTCACACGGGACATTCCTCACACGGGACATTCCCCTCACACGGGACGATTCCCCTTACAGAACATTCCTCACACGGGACGATTCCTCACACGGGACGATTCCTCACACGGGACATTCCTCACACGGGACATTCCTCACACGGGACATTCCTCACACGGGATGATTCCCCTCACACGGGACATTCCTCACACGGGACATTCCCCTCACACGGGACGATTCCCCTTACAGAACATTCCTCACACGGGACGATTCCCCTCACACGGGACGATTCCCCTCACAGGACATTCCTCACACGGGACGATTCCCCTCACAGAACATTCCTCACACGGGACGATTCCTCTTACAGAACATTCCTCACACGGGACATTCCTCACACGGGACGATTCCCCTCACACGGGACGATTCCCCTCACACGGGACGATTCCCCTCACACGGGACATTCCTCACACGGGACATTCCTCACACGGGATGATTCCCCTCACACGGGACATTCCTCACACGGGACATTCCTCACACGGGACGATTCCTCACACGGGACGATTCCTCACACGGGACATTCCTCACACGGGACATTCCTCACACGAGACATTCCTCACACGGGATGATTCCCCTCACACGGGACATTCCTCACACGGGACATTCCTCACACGGGACATTCCTCACACGGGACGATTCCTCACACGGGACGATTCCTCACACGGGACATTCCTCACACGGGATGATTCCCCTCACACGGGACATTCCTCACACGGGACATTCCCCTCACACGGGACGATTCCCCTTACAGAACATTCCTCACACGGGACGATTCCCCTCACACGGGACGATTCCCCTCACACGGGACGATTCCTCACACGGGACGATTCCTCACACGGGACATTCCTCACACGGGATGATTCCCCTCACACGGGACATTCCTCACACGGGATGATTCCCCTCACACAGGACGATTCCTCACACGGGACGATTCCTCACACGGGACGATTCCTCACACGGGACATTCCTCACACGGGACATTCCTCACACGGGACATTCCTCACACGGGATGATTCCCCTCACACGGGACATTCCTCACACGGGACATTCCCCTCACACGGGACGATTCCCCTTACAGAACATTCCTCACACGGGACGATTCCCCTCACCGAACATTCCTCACACGGGACGATTCCCCTCACAGAACATTCCTCACACGGGACGATTCCCCTCACAGAACATTCCTCACACGGGACGATTCCTCTTACAGAACATTCCTCACACGGGACGATTCCCCTCACACGGGACGATTCCCCTTACAGAACATTCCTCACACGGGACGATTCCCCTCACACGGGACGATTCCCCTTACAGAACATTCCTCACACGGGACGATTCCCCTCACAGGACATTCCTCACACAGGACGATTCCCCTTACAGAACATTCCTCACACGGGACGATTCCCCTCACACGGGACGATTCCCCTCACAGGACATTCCTCACACGGGACGATTCCCCTCACAGGACATTCCTCACACGGGACGATTCCCCTTACAGAACATTCCTCACACGGGACGATTCCCCTCACAGGACATTCCTCACACGGGACGATTCCCCTCACACGGGACATTCCTCACACGGGACGATTCCCCTCACAGGACATTCCTCACACGGGACGATTCCCCTCACACGGGACGATTCCCCTTACAGAACATTCCTCACATGGGACGATTCCCCTTACAGAACATTCCTCACACGGGACGATTCCCCTCACACGGGACGATTCCCCTTACAGAACATTCCTCACACGGGACGATTCCCCTCACATGGGACGATTCCCCTTACAGAACATTCCTCACACGGGACGATTCCCCTCACACGGGACGATTCCCCTTACAGAACATTCCTCACACGGGACGATTCCCCTCACACGGGACGATTCCCCTCACAGGACATTCCTCACACGGGACGATTCCCCTTACAGAACATTCCTCACACGGGACGATTCCCCTCACAGGACATTCCTCACACGGGACGATTCCCCTCACAGGACATTCCTCACACGGGACGATTCCCCTCACAGGACATTCCTCACACGGGACGATTCCCCTCACAGGACATTCCTCACACGGGACGATTCCCCTCACACGGGACATTCCTCACACGGGACGATTCCCCTCACACGGGACATTCCTCACACGGGACGATTCCCCTTACAGAACATTCCTCACATGGGACGATTCCTCACACGGGACGATTCCCCTCACAGGACATTCCTCACACGGGACGATTCCCCTCACACGGGACGATTCCCCTTACAGAACATTCCTCACACGGGACGATTCCCCTCACACGGGACGATTCCCCTCACGGGACATTCCTCACACGGGACATTCCTCACACGGGACGATTCCCCTCACACGGGACGATTCCCCTCACGGGACGATTCCCCTCACAGGACATTCCTCACACGGGACGATTCCCCTCACACGGGACGATTCCCCTTACAGAACATTCCTCACACGGGACGATTCCTCACACGGGACGATTCCCCTCACAGGACATTCCTCACACGGGACGATTCCCCTCACACGGGACGATTCCTCCACACGGGACGATTCCCCTTACAGAACATTCCTCACACGGGACGATTCCTCACACGGGACGATTCCTCCACACGGGACGATTCCCCTTACAGAACATTCCTCACACGGGACGATTCCTCACATGGGACGATTCCCCTCACACGGGACGATTCCCCTCACACGGGATGATTCCATAAATAAAATAAATTGATTCCTTCATATCAAAGTAAAATCAGATCTCTGTAAAGTAATTTCAGTGAATTGTAATGAAAAATCACATGACAACCGATACCTCCTCTTATATGACAACCAAAGATGGACTGACCAAGCATGTCTCCAGACCTAAACCCTACTGATCATCTGTGGGGGGAGGGGGAGGAGCGCAAGGTCTCCAACATCCACCGCCTCCGTGATGTCATCATGGGGAGGGGAAGAGGACTCCAATGACAACCTGTGAAGCTCTGGTGACCTCCATGCCCAAGGGGGTAAAAAAATAAAGGGGGCCACACAAAATTTTGTCACTTTGGGCCCCAATCACTTAGGGGTGTCCTGACTTTTTTCCCCAGCGGTTTAGACATTAATGGCTGTGTGTTGAGTTATTTGTTATACAAGCTGTACACTCACTACACAACCCCTCCCCCCTGTGTACACCCCTCCCCCCATGTACACTCACTACACAACATTGTAGATACAAAGACCCCTCCCCTCTGTGTAACCCCTCCCCCCCATATACACTCACTACACAACATTGTAGATACAAAGACCCCTCCCCTTTGTGTACACCCCTCCCCCATGTACACCCCTCCCCCCCATGTACACTCACTACACAACATTGTAGATAGAAAGACCCCTCCCCTCTGTATAACCCCTCCCCCCATGTATACTCACTACACAACATTGTAGATACAAAGACCCCTCCCCTCTGTGTAACCCCTCCCCCCCATGTACACTCACTACACAACATTGTAGATACAAAGACCCCTCCCCTCTGTGTAACCCCTCCCCCCCATGTACACTCACTACACAACATTGTAGATACAAAGACCCCTCCCCTCTGTGTAACCCCTCCCCCCCATGTACACTCACTACACAACATTGTAGATACAAAGACCCCTCCCCTCTGTGTAACCCCTCCCCCCATGTACACTCACTACACAACATTGTAGATACAAAGACCCCTCCCCTCTGTGTAACCCCTCCCCCCCATGTATACTCACTACACAACATTGTAGATACAAAGACCCCTCCCCTCTGTGTAACCCCTCCCCCCCCATGTACACTCACTACACAACATTGTAGATACAAAGACCCCTCCCCCCTGTGTACACCCCTCCCACCCATGCAGACCCCTCCCCTCTGTGTAACCCCTCCCCCCCCATGTACACTCACTACACAACATTGTAGATACAAAGACCCTTCCCCCCTGTGTACACCCCTTCCACCCATGTACACCCCTCCCCCCATGTACACCCCTCCCCCCATGTACACTCACTACACATTTTAGATACAACGTGTCATTTCTTCAGTGTTGTCACATGAAAAGATACAAGAAATGGGACAGAGGGGTGTACTTACTTTTGTCACATAGTGAGTATTAATTGATTGATTTAATAGATTTAATACTGACCCGTTAGGGCAGTGTCTAAGTATGTAAATATACACAGAAAATATTTTACATGTTTGGGGGGGGGGATAGAAGCCCTTTTGCTACATTTCAGCCTTCTGTTGATTTTCCTGACAATCCATTTTCCTCTTTTCGTCCATGGACAGACACAGCCTTCTCAAGTCTTGACATTTGGGTTATGTTCCCATTCATAGGTGAGGACTAGGCAGAACATGTTGGTTATCTTAAAACATGTAACTTTAACAGAGTTGAACAGCCCCGCCCAGGGGGCGGTCCCTCCAGTCATAACCCCTCACCCTGCAGCTCAGTTTTTTTTCTGCCCTTTGGGCCCAGAGCCCGAAAGAGATTTTTAATTTGTATTTATTTTATTTTTGCGATTCTTCTATCAACTGCCGGCTGGGTATTATAGATCCTTGTGGTCTCCCCCATCAAGCGTGCGCAGACCTTAGCTACGCACTGGGTCGGCCACAACATACCCCATGGCTCCAGGGGTGGCAGGTGAGCATATGCTCCTGGGTCCACATATGACAGCTACTCCGTACCATCGGTTGTGGGTCGGTCAGGGACGCGCTCGCAAGGACAGGTAAGTACGGTTCCTTCTGCCTCGACGGGCTGGAACAGCTGGGCATTCCCGGGATTAAGGGAGTTCTCCTGCCCTCCCTTTCCCTGCTCTCCGTCACCCTTTCCCCTCCTGCCCTAGGGCCCGCTGCGACCGGTGGGTGGACTCCAGGTCGCTGTGGGGTGCCAGGGTCCGCTTTCTGTGAGGGGGGGTCTGTCTCCTGGGAAGTCTCTGCCCTGCCTTCCCGTCCACATCTTTGGACTCAGGCGCCATTTTTTTGCAGAGCCGACGCCATTTTTAGTTTGCTTGGTTTCTCTATTAAACTTTCAATTGGTGGCCATTTTGTCGTAGCCGCTCTGTGGTGCAGGCCGGTATTACGTCCGGCCATTTTCTTGTGGTCTGCGCCCCTTCAGGAGTGGATTTTGGCTTCTAGCACTGGCTTTCTAACGGCGCACAGCTCATTCACCTCACAGCTTTTCCCTCACACACACAGTGTATACAAGGAAGGTGGGCAGCGTTGCTGAGCGGTCTCCCTCTGGGTGGCGAGTCCCCTGGGTAACCCCTCCCCGGTCGGTTCAGCAAGGAGGGTGGACTTCTTGAGTGTTTTCACTTAGTCCCTGAGGGCTGCCAGTGGGTGAATATGGAGTCAGTATCTGGCCTTTCTTCCCCTAAAATTGCCAGAGGCAGCAGTCGGTGCCCCTGCGTTTCCCATGGATACACTGGCGGCAGTCCTGGAATAATTTGTTGCCAGGGTGGAAGCGGTGTGCAGGCGTAAGGGGGGTAAAAAAAAGTGCCCCCGCCAACTACTGGGGAATGCTCTGACTCAAATTTGGGGCCTGGCTGCGGCTCAGGACCCCGGTTCTGTTATCTCAGAAGATGCGGACCAGGACCTCCCTAGTGAAGAGGATCCCTCGTCCGGGTCACTTGTGAGTGCACTTTTTGATGCTGTGAGGGACTCTCAAGCTGGAGGATGTAGCTGGGTCTTCCACAGAGGGGTCAGTTTCCTTTGGGTTATGTTACTTTCTTTGATAAGTTCATAGATAAGGAATAGGAATGGCCGCAGAAGTCCTTTCTGGACAATCAGTGCATGGTGTTCCGTTATCCTTTTGAGAGCCTTTTGGAAAAAAAATGGGCCTCTCCTCCGGTCGTGGACCCCCCGGTCTCTCAACTTAATAAGGTAACCACTCTCCCGCTAGGGAGGACCCCACTGATAGGAGGTCCAAAGCTCTGACACGTTCCATGTTCACCATGCTGGGGTCTGCGTTGCGGCCTATTTTAGCTGCTACTTTGGTGTCTCAGGCGCTTACTGAATAGGCAAAGATTTTGCGCCAGACAGTGGCGGAGCACCAACTCCCCCCTGAGTGTGTGAGGCTGGCCGACCAACTGGTACAGGGCCTTGTGTATGTCTGTGACGCCACTCTCTTAATCTCCTCTCCAGAGCCCCTGTATCAGCGGCGGTATTACGCCGCCTGGTTTGGCTGAAATGCTGGTCCGCTGACCAAGCATCCAAAAAAGCTCTAACCAATTCGCCCTTCAAAAATGTGGGAGACTTTTTGGTACCTTGCTGGACGACATTAACTGGAGGTAAGAGCACTCTCCTCCCTCAGTCCTCTATAGGGAAGGAGCCACGCCCTCCTATACAGAAGCATCCCTGGGTGTGCAAGCCGGCTAACAAGCCTGCTACCGCATGAAGTTTTGTCCCCGCCCGACCCAAGCAGCGTTTGGCGGGTTTGCAGCTCGGTGGACCTCCCTGCTCTCCGACCAGTGGAGTCTGCAATGTGGTCACTTCGGGGTACAAGATCGAGTTTCCTTCTTGTCCGCCAAACCGATTCTTTGCCTCAAATCTTCCTCTCCTTCCAGCTCGTCGGTCTGCTTTAATGGGAGCCGTACAGGACTTGCTCAAGTGCGGGGTAATTTTACCTGTGGCACTGGAGGAAATGTTCAGGGCTTCTATTCGAATCTGTTTGTAGTCCCAAAGAAGGACAGTGTACGTCCCAATCTTGGACCTCAATGCCTTTGTAAGGGTTCGAAAGTTCCGGATGGAATCAATTAGTTCAGTGGTTGCTGCGCTCCATCTAGTGGACTTTCTGGCATCCCTGGACATCATGGACGCGTACTTGCATGTCCCCATCTGCACCAGAAAACAAAGAGTTCTGCGCTTTGCGATCGGCGAAGAACACTATCAATTTGTAGCTCTTCCCTTTGGCCTAGCGTCAGCACCAAGGTGCTCGCCCCGAATCTGGCTTTGGAGACAGCGAGGCATTGCCGTTGTGGGCTACTTAGACAATCCTCTTCTGAGAGCTGCTTCTGGCTCAGAATTAGGAGGGGGTCTGCAGCCAGTCAGACTCTACGAGAATTTGGTTGAGTGCTGAACATTCAGAAGTCGGTCTTGGTACCGACTCAGCGTCTAAAGTGCCTAGGTGTAACGGTCACCACCGTTTACGACCTTCCATCCAACCACGACAAGCTTATCTGACACACTCCGACAATATTGCATACACGATCCATATCCTTTCCCAGAATAAGACGAGACAGAGCTCCGTTCTTGCTTCCAAAGATATGACAATTTATTAGTTTCCTTAGTTTCCTTAGCCCCGGCATCCAGTACAGCATAATACACTTAATCACAGGACAATGCAATCTCCACCCCCCTTCACACCATGGGGGGCTTCAATCACACTCTAAAAGGCATTCAGGTAAGCTAACCATGTAGACCGGTCGGCACCGCATCTTCAATAGGGTTCAATTAACCTTTAATAATAACACAGACATCTAGTTGAATAAGTTTATCTAGGCAGCTTTATCACACAATGGCAGAGTCTTGTGAGAGTGGGTGCAATCCACACCTTCAACGGAATGTCTTTCACATGAATAGCCAACACTTTAAGATATTTCAATAGCATATTATACAAAGGTATGACTCACTCTGGTCTTGTAGACCTGGATTAACACCTTTCCAAATCATGTGTGCCCAGATTGCATAGCTAACAGCTTTTGATATTTGAAGACATCCTGCAAACATGAATTATTATTAATGTCCCTTATTAATGTCTTCTGTAACATATGAATTATGATTCTTTGTCACCCTATGGCCCTAGTGGACATAAGGTGACCCTAGACATAGGAATATCTCAGTCTGTCACGGTGCATTCCGTTACACTAGGGTTAATCCTGGACTCCTTGGTGGTGAAGGTCTTCCTTCCTTTGGAGAAGTTACATACACCCCAGTCGGCGGTGAAATTGTTAGCATCCTGCAAGTGGTCGTTTCTCCGGTTTTGCATGCGAGTTCTGGACCTTCGAGGCAGTACCATATGCCCAATTTCACACTCGAGTCTTGCAGAAGGTCCAAATGGAACAGACCTCCTTTGTCTCTGGATTGTCAGGTCCAGGTGAGTCACTTGGTCAGGGCCTCCCTGAGTTGGTGGCTGAAATCCCCGGCTCTTTAGTCCGGGAAGTCGTTCCTTCCTTTCCATTTGACTGTGATCACGACGGACGGCAGCCTTACGGGGGGGGGGGGGCAATCGGCCCAGGGTTGCTGGACTGCAGACGAATCCCGTCTTCCGATCAATGTACTAGAGCTTTGAGCGATCAGGCTGTGCCTCTCCACGTGGTCACGGAGGCCTACAATGACATCCGATCAGGATCCAGTTGGACAATGCCACGGCAGTGGCTTATGTCAACCATCAGGGGAACAAGGAGCTCGGCTGCAGCGTTGGAGGTCGCTCACATCCCAAGGTGGGCCGAAAGAAGCATGCCAGCCCTGTCAGCCATTTACATTCCGGGCTTAGAAAACTGGCAGGCGGACTGATTCGCCAGATGCTGGACCAAGAGGAATGGTCGTTGCATCTGGAGGGTTTCAACTTTTTTGCCAAAAGGTGGGGCACACCGGACGTGGATCTCCTGGCCTCTCGACTCAATCGCCAGGTGTCGAGGTTCGTGGCCAGGTCCAGCGATCCCTAGGCAGACGCGTTGGTGGCCACGTGGGGTCGGTATCGGTCGATTTATGCCTTTCCCCCACTGAAGTTGCTTCCTTGTTTGCTCTGCAGAGTGGACACAGGGGATCACGGTGATTCTCATCGCTCCAGAATGGCCCCGGCATCCCTGGTACGCCACCACGGTGATGGATACACCCTCTCGGCTGCCCATGCATGGGGACCTTCTATCTCAAGGTCCCATACTTCATCCTGCTTTACAGTCGCTCGCTTTAACGACATGGCTATTGAAAGCCAGGTGCCAAGGGACCGAGGTCAGTCGGATTCGGTAATTTCCACCATGCTGAGGGCACGGAAGTTATCTTCACGGAAGATCTACCATCGCACTTGGAAGGCTTACATCTCTGTGTGAAGAGATGGAGTGGCGTCCAAGAACGTATTTGGTTTCCAGAGTCCTGCTGTTTTTGCAGCGTGGAGTGGATCAGAGATTTGCTTTAAGCACCATTCAGCCTTTACTGTTTTCTTTCAACGTCCCTTGGAGACCCATTCTCTAGTGGGTACGTTTGTGCAGGGTGGGGGGGAGTTCAACATGCGATTCGCCCAATTGGCCCACCACTTCCTCCATGGGATCTGAATCTGGTGCTCTCGGTTCTCCAGGAACCTCCCTTTGAGAATATCGAAGAAATTCCTCTTGACATTGTCTCAGGTGGCCTTTCTAGTGTCTATTACTTCTGTCAGATGTGTTTCTGAACTGGCAGCCTTGTCTTGCAAGTCGCCATACTTGGTCCTTCATAAGGATAAGGCGGTTCTACGCCCGCAACCTTCCATTCTTCTGAAGGTAGTTTCAGCTTTTTACCTGAATGAGGACATTATTTTTTCCTTTGTTGTGTCCTCGACCAACGCATCTTAAAGATGCGGCGCTCCATACTTTGGACATGGTACGTGCTCTACGGCTCCATTCCTGGAGGTCAGACTCGCCGTTTGTGGCGGTGTCTGGTCCACAGAAGGGCCTGGCGGTCTCGACGGCCACCATTTCTAGGTGGATCAGACAGACCGTCATCCAGGCCTACTCCCTTAAGGGGCGGGCGGGCGCCTCCCTTTTCCGTCACTGGGCATTCGACCAGGGCTTTTGGTGCCTCCTTGGTTTTCCGACATCAAGCGTCTGTCTCACAAGTGTGTAAGGCAGCAACTTGGTGGTCCGTTCATACCTTTTCCAAATTTCACAAGGTGATTGCTTCCTTCGGCCGCAAGGTTTTGCAGGCGGCTGTTTAAAGTTGCAACTCCTCCTTTGAGGAGCCCTACTTGTTTGGCGTGAAGTTAGGTCTTCTTTTGGACTACTGTTCCCACCCCTCGTTTTTTCTGAGGCTGCTCAGGGACGTCCCATATGTCAAGATTTAAGGAGCCGTGTTCATTCATGAACGAAAAGAGAAAAAAAAAAAAGTTTTGTACTCACCGTAAAATCTTTTTCTCTGTCGTCCATGGACGGACACAGCACCCACCCCTCCTTTCTATGTTTGTACTGCTTTTTGACAAACTGAGCTGCATGGTGAGGGGTTATGACCAGAGGGACCGTCCCCTGGGCGGGGCTGTTAAAGTTACATGTTTGAAGATAACCAAACATGTGCTGCCTAGTCCTCTCCTATGAACAGGAACATAACCCAAATGTCAAGATTTAAGGAGCTGTGTCCGTCCATGGACGACAGAGAAAAGGATTTTAAGGCAAGTACAAAAAAAAATCCTATTTTTTTACTTTGGCAGTAAAATAAAAAACTTGAAAAGTCGACACATTAAACGTAAAGCTCTAAAAAGAAGAAAATAGGAAAAAAAAAAGGACTCAAATCATTGCAACTTCGTTTATTAAAAAATATATGTGCCTCCTGGGTTCACCAGTCTCTCTTTAAACAATCAAGTTCCATTTCATTTTTCGGCTCTGCTGTAAATTACAATTGGGAGGGGGGGAGGGGGGAGAGGCAGGGACAATGATATACATATATAAAAGGTTGTATAATCACACATTGGTACACTCCACCCCGCCATTTAAAAACCCCATTACACAATACCAGGCCTCCCCTTCACAGCCTATTCAAGCTGTCTGGTAGCAGGCAGGCGGCAACAATTAAATAAAGTGAATTGGTAGAGGTAGGGGGAAGCTACGCCAATTCCCCTTTTATAGCAGCTGGAAAAAAAAAAAAAACACACACCCTCTCGCCTGAAAAGATCGGCGAGTTCCCCCCCACCTCGAACTTCCACTGATTCTGGTCATCACAATTAATTCAGCATAAATTGTTAAAAAGCAAAAACTATATATAGCCCTAAAAAGGTTGATGACCCCCACGATTTTGACCACCCGGCCGCCGCAAAGGACAAAAACCAGAAGCGCCAGCTGGTTTTCACGGTGCACCAGTAGCTCCGACAACCGGACGATCACATCAGTTTTCACCAAAAGTCCTATAGAGTCTGTACCGAGACTGTGGAAGAGCTGGCTGCTCTCCGTCACATGGAAAAGGGACCCCTGAGCATTAAGATTTTTTTTATTTTATTTTTTTACACTGAGAGAGAATTTTTGGCTTGCGTCTATAAATCTGAACAGCTCTTTACCCGCGGCGGTGCTCAATACCGAATGTGTACCTGGAAGTAGCACGAAACCCTTTAAAGAAGTAGTATCACCACAAATTAAAAATCCTTGTTAGAGCCCCCAGGGGATCCAACCCATCCCCCCCCAAGTTGCACTTGGTCCTGTTCTGATCTGTGGCTGTGTGTGTTGGCCGTCAGCTCCTCCCCAGGCTGAAGCCCAATTTATTAGTTATGGGGAAAAGTACATCACAAAATATAAAAAAGGTAAAAATTGAAAATCCGATTACTCATGAGTTGAGAGGTATCTTAATATAGCGTGGTCTTACCCCCAAAGGGTCCCGACCCGCATAGCAGAGTTCCTGGGGAAAAAAAGAGGAACCAGAAGCAGCACAGAGCGGCAGAAAGGTTGGAAGAGAGAGGCTACCCACACATTCTTGTGTGCACTGGTTTGCTAGCCCTGCCAGCATGGACTGACCCGTTACTATGATTGAGGTGGATGCGTTACTAGCAAGTCAGCAGATCAATCACACAGCCCCACCAGTGCCGACTGATCCTTTACTATTGTGAGTGCTTGGGTGGTGATCTGAGCTGTCCTGCTGTATGACAGCACTCATTTACAGCGAGCGCCTGCTGCCAAACGGTGAACATCAGGGCTCCCTAGATTCCACTCCTGAACATCAAGGTTAAACAGTGGTGGGGGGGGGGGGGGGGGGGAGAGGGGTGATGTCGACCACATAACCTACCAGTGACAATTAACCCTTCACTAGTATAAGTGCAGTAGAATTTTACAAGCAGCCAGCAGATCAATCACACAGCCCCACCGGCACTGACTGATCCTTTACAATTGATGAAGAAAATATATACGATATATTGATCCTTTACTATTGTCAATCAGGGCTCTCTAGATCCCACTCCTTCCGAGCAGCCTGGTTAAAACAGCGGTGATGTCAACCACACAACCCACCAGTGCCAACCAACCCTTCTCAATATAGGAGTGCAGTAGACTTTCACAAGCAGATCAATAACACAGCCCCACCAGTGCCGACTGATCCTTTACTATCGTGATTACGTTTGTCTACAGCAAGCGCCTGCTGCCAGAGACGAGTGCTGTCAATCGAGGGTCATTAAATTCCACTCCTCCTGAGCAGCCTGGTTGCGGGGAAAGGCAATGGCCGGGATGTGAACAGAGCTCGGACTATATCCTTCCACGCTGCCCATCTTCTGGGACTCCCCCCCCCCCCTCTCGATAGAGATTGTGGCTGCTGATCAGGATGACAGCTTTCTCTCTCTGCTCACGTCTCCCAGTTGGCTCAAACCCACCCGACCCTCGGCGAGTCTTCCTCGCTCTTCACCTGTGGCGGCCATCTTGGACACCCCATCTCTCAGCAGCACCATGGTCGGCCAGCACACAGACCTCCTGGCAGCCATCACATCCTATAAAGAGACCATGACCAACAAGAACAGCGGTGGGGTGGAGGGGGGCGACGTCTACAACTCAACAACTATTAACTGGACCAAATTGCGGTGATACTTATTTTAAAGGGTCCATGCTGCATTCATTAATCCTATGCAGTCATTGTGGCTGGGGGGGCATCGCTTCCTTTAATTTTCCATAACTTTTCAGCTGCCTCTAGAACATCCTATAAAACTTTCCTTAAATAAAAAAAATCCTGAATACCCGGTGAGAGATATTCTAACCTACAGATGAGCCTCCAGCCAAGGGATCGGCGTCTCTTAGAACCTGCTCCTGTCAGGTACTGCCTGCATACGTCTATAGTACCCTGCCTATTGATTATGGAAAAGATCCTTCCTTCCTGCACATGCCTATAGATCGGATCCTTCCTTCCTGCACATGTCCATAGTACTCTCTGCCTATAGATCGAATCCTTCCTTCCTGCACAGGTCCATAGTACTCTCTGCCCATAGATCGGATCCTTCCTTCCTGCACATGTCCATAGTACTCTCTGCCCATAGATCGGATCCTTCCTTCCTGCACATGTCCATAGTACTCTCTGCCCATAGATCGGATCCTTCCTTCCTGCACATGTCCATAGTACTCTCTGCCCATAGATCGGATCCTTCCTTCCTGCACATGTCCATAGTACTCTCTGCCTATAGATCGGATCCTTCCTTCCTGCACATGTCCATAGTACTCTCTGCCTATAGATCGGATCCTTCCTTCCTGCACATGTCCATAGTACTCTCTGCCTATAGAACAGATCCTTCCTTCCTGCACATGTCCATAGTACTCTCTGCCTATAGAATGGATCCTTCTTTCCTGCACATGTCCATAGTACTCTCTGCCTATAGATCGGATCCTTCCTTCCTGCACATGTCCATAGTACTCTCTGCCCATAGAACGGATCCTTCCTTCCTGCACATGTCCATAGAACGGATCCTTCCTTCCTGCACATGTCCATAGTACTCTCTGCCTATAGATCGGATCCTTCCTTCCTGCACATGTCCATAGTACTCTCTGCCTATAGATCGGAACCTTCCTTCCTGCACATGTCCATAGTACTCTCTGCCTATAGATCGGATCCTTCCTTCCTGCACATGTCCATAGTACTCTCTGCCCATAGATCGGATCCTTCCTTCCTGCACATGTCCATAGTACTCTCTGCCTATAGAACAGATCCTTCCTTCCTGCACATGTCCATAGTACTCTCTGCCTATAGAACAGATCCTTCCTTCCTGCACATGTCCATAGTACTCTCTGCCTATAGAACAGATCCTTCCTTCCTGCACATGTCCATAGTACTCTCTGCCTATAGAACGGATCCTTCCTTCCTGCACATGTCCATAGTACTCTCTGCCCATAGATCGGATCCTTCCTTCCTGCACATGTCCATAGTACTCTTTGCCTATAGAACAGATCCTTCCTGCACATGTATATAAAACGGATCCTTCCTTCCTGCACATGTCCATAGTACTCTCTGCCTATAGATCGGATCCTTCCTTCCTGCACATGTCCATAGTACTCTCTGCCTATAGATCGGATCCTTCCTTCCTGCACATGTCCATAGTACTCTCTGCCCATAGAACGGATCCTTCCTTCCTGCACATGTCCATAGAACGGATCCTTCCTTCCTGCACATGTCCATAGTACTCTCTGCCCATAGAACGGATCCTTCCTTCCTGCACATGTCCATAGAACGGATCCTTCCTTCCTGCACATGTCCATCCTTCCTTCCTAGTATCCTTCCTTCCTCTCTGCCTATAGATCGGATCCTTCCTTCCTGCACATGTCCATAGTACTCTCTGCCTACAGATCGGATTCTTCCTTCCTGCACATGTCCATAGTACTCTCTGCCTACAGATCGGATCCTTCCTTCCTGCACATGTCCATAGTACTCTCTGCCTACAGATCGGATCCTTCCTTCCTGCACATGTCCATAGTACTCTCTGCCCATAGATCGGATCCTTCCTTCCTGCACATGTCCATAGTACTCTCTGCCTACAGATCGGATCCTTCCTTCCTGCACATGTCCATAGTACTCTCTGCCCATAGAACGGATCCTTCCTTCCTGCACATGTCCATAGAACGGATCCTTCCTTCCTGCACATGTCCATAGTACTCTCTGCCTATAGATCGGATCCTTCCTTCCTGCACATGTTCATAGTACTCTCTGCCTACAGATCGGATTCTTCCTTCCTGCACATGTCCATAGTACTCTCTGCCTACAGATCGGATTCTTCCTTCCTGCACATGTCCATAGTACTCTCTGCCTACAGATCGGATTCTTCCTTCCTGCACATGTCCATAGTACTCTCTGCCCATAGATCGGATCCTTCCTTCCTGCACATGTCCATAGTACTCTCTGCCTACAGATCGGATCCTTCCTTCCTGCACATGTCCATAGTACTCTCTGCCCATAGAACGGATCCTTCCTGCACATGTCCATAGAACGGATCCTTCCTTCCTGCACATGTCCATAGTACTCTCTGCCCATAGAGCGGATCCTTCCTTCCTGCACATGTCCATAGTACTCTCTGCCCATAGATCGGATCCTTCCTTCCTGCACATGTCCATAGTACTCTCTGCCCATAGAGCGGATCCTTCCTTCCTGCACATGTCCATAGTACTCTCTGCCTATAGATCGGATCCTTCCTTCCTGCACATGTCCATAGTTTATAGCAGAGACCGTTCTTTCCTAATGCCCCAAATACTTAAAATTGTTACAAACATTTTATTTTTTTAGAATACAGCACAAAATGTATCCGGTCTTCTCTGCAAAACTGGTACCAAGCAGAAAATAAATACCTTGATTATAATAAAGTCTCAGCACTAAGCCCTTCCATCTTCCCAGGCTCACAAGTATTCAGTCCTATTTAAAAACTGGCAGGAATGTGATTCTAAAATTATAATATATAAAAAAAGAAAAAAAAAATACTTGATCCGCATGAGAAAAAAAAAAAAATCTGATTTGATACCCGTCGATGGAAGTTACCATGAAAAAAAAAAAAAAAAAAAGTGGATCACACGGCAATACAACAGCCTTAAAAAAAAAAAAAAAAAAAAAAAAAAAAAAAGTTTAAAAATAAAAATGTAAGAAGGTCGTCATGCAGACAAAACAAGAGCCAGACCGGTGAGGAATCTGCTCCTGCCCCTCGCTTTCCCTTTTATTTTATTTTTCTGGCTTCCTCGGAACAGGAGACGCCTCCTCTGGCCCTTCAGACCAGCAGACAGAGGAGCCTTCCCATGCACACACATACACCTTAATATTAAGAACACGTGCAACCCCTAAAAGGGGGTGGGGGGGGGGGTGAACTCCCTCCCAATAAAATAAAATCTACAGAACTCCCTCCCAATAAAATAAAATCTACAGAATGGGACTAGATTGTAAAAAGCTCTCCAACCATAACAAATGTAGCGCCATAAAAAAAAAAAAGGCAGGCTGTAACAAATGGGAGGGGGGGGCCTGCAGCACAGCATCGCACCAAAGAGAGGCCGCAGGTATGGAGTCGCCAGCTACCGTCGTCGTAGCTCAGCAGGAATTTGAGTTTCTTCTACGAACCGTCGGCCCGGGTCAGCTTCAGGGGAATATAAATTAAAAATAAAATATTACACAAAAAGCTTACCTTGTCAGTTAAAATAGTAAAGCCTTATGCACATTGTGTCAGTTTTCGATAAAGTTTAGTATACAAAAAAAAAAACCTTGTCAGTTAAAATTGTAAAGCCTTATGCACATCGTGTCCATTGTCAATAAAGTTTAAAAAAAAAAAAATTGGAAGAAACTTCCCAGCTTGACCTGCTGCTATAGAGGCAGTCAGACGCCCCCCTGTCCTGCGCTCTCCTGCGTATTTGGTGCTGACCCACGGCATACCGGTTACCTCGTACCCAGAGCAAGCGGTTTTTTTTGCAGCCACGGTGGGTAGGCCAATCGAGTACCAGGGAGGAGCCGGAAAACTCCGCCCGTCACAAAAAATAAAATAAAAAATAAAAATTGTTACAAACAATAGAATAGCAGGGACAAATATCCCGTCACAGCCAAAATATATATAATATATATAGTCATATATAAATTATATATACACGCACACGCACGCACGCACACACATTATATATATATATGTATATAAATATGCCTTCTTCCAATCCAGCGAGGGGTAAAGTATAGATGAAGGGGGGGGGGTTGGGTCTGAAGTCAGGACATTGGCCACATCTGCGCCGTTCCCTTTTTTTTTTGTGTTCGTTTTAGTTTTTTTGCATTTTGTTATCAAAGTTCTGTCAGTTTTCTTGCAGCCCGCTTGATACGGAGGTGAGGGGGGGAGGGGCAGGGATTCCTTGATGACCGCACAATTATTCCCGGAAAAAAAAAAAAGGGCCGGTATAACTACACACAAGTTGCAAGTTCCGAAAAGAAGTGGAGTCTTGAAGGGGGGGGGTGGGGAGGGAGGGTCTCCGAGGGGGGGACAAGTCTTCCTGTGTTTTTTTTTTTTTGATGACAAATACACATCGAACCCCCTCCCCCTCCCCCCCTTGACTGTCCCGTTTCTCTGGGCGGAGGGTAAAGTGGAGGGTCATAGAGGATTCAGCTGTCCAGAAGGTTTTTCGGGTTTAGAGTTTTTCGGGGGACGGTACCCAGATGTGATGCCCAGAATGATCTTCGATTATCTGCTTGATCTTGTTATAAATTTCTTCCAACGACTCGCCCTGAACGATGGCTGCGGGGGAAAAAAAAATATGTAAAGACGCCGTGTCCGATAACACCATTTTTGGATACATTTATTATGGAATCGAGTTTGATAAGATTTTGTATTTAAAAGCAGATCTTCAGCTTCCACCCTCCCCCCCCTTTTTACCCCAGTTTACCTTCCACCCCCCCCCCCCACTTTTTTTTACCCCAGTTTACCTTGTGGCAGATTCTTCCGTTTGGATACTCTACCTACCCAGCGGATCCAGCGTTGTCCTGCCAGGATCTTCTCAGCAGCCGCCGCTCGGGTCATGTGCCACAATGTTCATGTGACATCTTCGGGAATCCGACTGGCTCCTCTGGGTCAAGGCAGCGGGTCTCCCGAAGATGCACGCCTAGGCCCACCCCCCCTCCTCTGAAGGCCTCCTGGGAGGGGTGACATGCATATCCCAGGAAGCACAGTACAAATCATTTGGCTAGGCCGAGGGTCTCCAAACTTTCTAAACAAAGGGACGGTTTATGGTCCTTCAGTGGGGGGGGAATAGTATCCAGTCATTGGCGTCAGTGGGAGGAATAGTGCCCCCGTCATTGGCATAGTGGCCCCTGGGCCAATTTGGAGACTACTGGGCTACGCAAATTACATGTATTAGAGGCAGTACCGATCCCTCCCATCTCCCCCCCCCCCCTCAGAAAAAGAATAGCTGCTATACAGGTAGCAGGGTGGAGGAGGGGTGGACCAGATGGACTTTCAATTTATGGGTGAAGACCTGCTTTAGGAGCTACTGAGGAATTGAGAATCAGTCTTGTTATACTGCTGCCTACAGGAGGTAGGGACACTGGCAAATGTACATTGTATGCCTGCTCTCGTTTACTTACCCAGCATGCCTCAGTCCTGCGAGCACACAGCACTAAATAGAGGGACAGAACCCGTTTCTCTCATTGGACTTTTTTTTTGTGCAGCGTAAAACCCAACAGAAGCCCATATAAAACTTAATTTCTCTATTGTCTAAAGGATTTCAGAACCAACTGGATTATCCAAATAATGTCCAGCTTAGGGGTGGGCAACAGCCCTGATAGGACCAAGAACTACCTGCAGCCCAGGAAGAGGAATACCTCAATCAGCCAGGAAAAAAGGTTTGCCAACAACTACAGGAGGCCAATGGGGAGATCAACAGCCACTGACTGGTCCAGGAACTACCCAGGTCTACCTGGGGGATCAACAGCCAAGGACAGGACCAGAGACCACCCAGATCTACCAGGGGGGACAAAAGCCAAGGACAGGACCAGAGACAAGCCAGGTCTACCAGGGGGGGATCAACAGCCAAGGACAGGACCAGGAACTCCCCAGGTCTACCTGGGGGATAAACAGCCAAGGACAGGACCAGAGACCACCCAGATCTACCAGGGGGGATGAACAGCCAAGGACAGGACCAGAGACAACCCAGGTCTACCAGGGGGATCAAAAGCCAAGGACAGGACCAGAGACAAGCTAGGTCTACCAGGGGGATCAAAAGCCAAGGCCAGGACCAGGAACTCCCCAGGTCTACCTGGGGGATAAACAGCCAAGGACAGGACCAGAGACAAGCCAGGTCTACCAGGGGGATCAAAAGCCAAGGCCAGGACCAGGAACTCTCCAGGTCTACCAGGAGAATCAACAGCTAATGACTGCCCCAGAACTACCCGGGGGGGGGGGGGGGGGTCAACAGCCAAAGGACAGGATCAGAGAAAACACAGGTCTACCAGAGGGATCAACAGCCAATGACAGGATCAGGAACTCCCCAGGCCTACCAAGAGGATCAACAGCCAATGACTGGACCAGGAACTCCCCAGGTCTACTTGAGGAAACAACAGCCACTGACTGGACGAATACCTGAATTCTGAACCAGAAAAGGATGAAGTCTCCTGCAAGGCAGAGGAGTCTGCCAACTACAGGAGGATTAATCTGGGGCTCAGACCAGGACAAAGGAAACCGCTGCCAAGAAGAGCGACTCCACCAGAGGGACCACAGAGCCCGCACCAGAAGGAAACCCCACCACTAGAGATGGAGAAAGCCAACTGTATAAACTTGGATTCGGTGGAGGAAGCAGATTCTTGGTAAAGGGGAACTCTACATAAGAAGGCCGGAGTGCTGCGAAGGTCACAAAACACAAAAACAACATTTCCCTCCAACATTCAGAAATTACCTGTGAAAAATTCCCCGAACTCCTGCTCCAGCTTGGTGGCTTTATCGAACATCTTGAGCGCTTGTTCATACGTTTGCCTTCGGTTCATCTCCCTGAGAAGAAATAAAATTGGAGAAATCATTTATCGAATTTCCACATTTCTGACCTTACGAGGGCGAGCGATAAATCCCCTTCTACAGCCCGGGGGCAAAACCTGAGCACTGAGGAAGATTTCATTAAAGGAGACCTGAACCCAAATATATGTTGCCGCACACGGTCCTGTCATGTCAGAGGGTTCAACCCCTCCCACCCGCCATCTAACTTCAAACAGATCTGAACACCTGGGGTAAGGGGGGGGGGGGGGGTCGGTGATCACATGACCGGAAGCCAGTCCTGCTGGCTACTGATCTTTGCTCCAGACTGAGGGCCGTCTTTGGTGGGAGCGCACACGGCGAGGAGCGCTCACCACATTTTTGCCAATTAACAAGAAAACATTTTCAAAATAAAACAACATTTTTTAGATGTGGCCTGGGCTTCTTACAAGCGGCGCACTGCGATGTGTGTCATATCAACCCAT
Source organism: Rana kukunoris (assembly GCA_029574335.1). Taxonomy (NCBI): domain Eukaryota; kingdom Metazoa; phylum Chordata; class Amphibia; order Anura; family Ranidae; genus Rana; species Rana kukunoris. The sequence goes on from CM056057.1 coordinate 348,279, forward strand.
GTGTGTCCATGTTTCGGAAGTCTGCTAGAAAGGAGGCAGAGACTCGTGGCCTGGGTGCATGCACGGGGGAGAGAAATCAAGTGCGTATGCATTCACAATGCAGATCTCGTAGACCTTTGTAGACTCGCAGTGTAGCTGCACATGCGCCAGATCCAAGGTAAAGCTGGTGGTGGCACTGAAGAAGAGGGACAACCTGTGAGATTCTGCATCCGTGGTGTAGTAAGTGAGGTAGGCTCTGTATCATGTGATCAGCTGTGTCCAATCACAGTACAAAGTAGGAATTGGTGGTTATCGGCATTCCTCTTCTCACACTGACAGCGTGCAAGAAGAAGAAACGATAAGTGTCTTTTCTCAGTGGAGACATCTGCCTGGATAAATCGGATGCCAGTCAGTGGCCATCAGTGCCACCTATCCGTGGTCACCAGTGCTGCATACAACCAATTTTCGACCAACGACGGGGCGCCATTCCTCCCAGGACTACCAACGACAGGGCGCCATTCCTCCCAGGACTAACAACGACGGGGCGCCATTCCTCCCAGGACTACCAACGACGGGGCGCCATTCCTCACAGGACTACCAACGACGGGGCGCCATTCCTCCCAGGACTATCAACGATCGGGGCGCCATTCCTCCCAGGACTACCAACGATCGGGGCGCCATTCCTCCCAGGACTACCAACGACGGGGCGCCATTCCTCCCAGGACTACCAACGACGGGGCGCCATTCCTCCCAGGACTACCAACGACGGGGCGCCATTCCTCCCAGGACTACCAACGACGGGGCGCCATTCCTCACAGGACTACCAACGACGGGGCGCCATTCCTCACAGGACTACCAACGACGGGGCGCCATTCCTCCCAGGACTACCAACGACGGGGCGCCATTCCTCCCAGGACTACCAACGACGGGGCGCCATTCCTCCCAGGACTACCAACGATCGGGGCGCCATTCCTCCCAGGACTACCAACGATCGGGGCGCCATTCCTCCCAGGACTACCAACGACGGGGCGGGACTACCAACGACGGGGCGCCATTCCTCCCAGGACTACCAACGATCGGGGCGCCATTCCTCCCAGGACTACCAACGACGGGGCGCCATTCCTCCCAGGACTACCAACGACGGGCGCCATTCCTCCCAGGACTACCAACGATCAGGGCGCCATTCCTCCCAGGACTACCAACGACGGGGCGCCATTCCTCCCAGGACTACCAACGACGGGGCGCCATTCCTCCCAGGACTACCAACGATCAGGGCGCCATTCCTCCCAGGACTACCAACGATCAGGGCGCCATTCCTCCCAGGACTACCAACGACGGGGCGCCATTCCTCCCAGGACTACCAACGACGGGGCGCCATTCCTCCCAGGACTACCAACGATCAGGGCGCCATTCCTCCCAGGACTACCAACGATCAGGGCGCCATTCCTCCCAGGACTACCAACGACGGGGCGCCATTCCTCCCAGGACTACCAACGATCAGGGCGCCATTCCTCCCAGGACTACCAACGATCAGGGCGCCATTCCTCCCAGGACTACCAACGACGGGGCGCCATTCCTCCCAGGACTACTAACGACGGGGCGCCATTCCTCCCAGGACTACCAACGATCAGGGCGCCATTCCTCCCAGGACTACCAACGACGGGGCGCCATTCCTCCCAGGACTACCAACGACGGGGCGCCATTCCTCCCAGGACTACCAACGACGGGGCGCCATTCCTCCCAGGACTACCAACGATCAGGGCGCCATTCCTCCCAGGACTACCAACGACGGGGCGCCATTCCTCCCAGGACTACCAACGACGGGGCGCCATTCCTCACGGGGCGCCATTCCTCCCAGGACTACCAACAGGACTCCCAGGACTACCAACGATCAGGGCGCCATTCCTCCCAGGACTACCAACGATGGGGCGCTATCGCTCAGCTTACTGACCACAGACACTACGTAACGGACCACCAACCCTGATGCTGGGAATGGGACATGTCCCCCCCCCCCCCCCCCCCCTCCCAGCCACAACCCCTGCATCCCTAAAGTCCAAGGAACAGTAAAACGTCCCTTTGTTAGAAACTCCCGATTCAAAGTATTCACATAAAATGACAGAATTTTTGAGAGAAAAGCGCGATGAGCGGCCCACTTACATGAGTGCGTCTACTGATTTTGGTTTGATAAAAATAGCGATAGAGAAGAGTTGTGCTTGCTGCAATCGTTTGATGGCGTTCCCAGAGACATCCAGAATGCAATGTTTACCCTGGGGGGGGGGGGGGGGGAAGAAAAATAAAAGTCATTAGAGGGCGGAGTTCACAACGATCTGTCCGTTTGTATCGATGACTCCTCCCCGCGGTTCACTTACCCTTTCAGCCACCGCGCGCACCGATTGGATGCTCGTGCCGTACAGGTTGTCATTGAACTGCCCGGCTTCTATGAATTTGTTATCCTGGATGTCCTTCTCCATCTGCTCCCGGGAAGAAACAAAGTGATAGTCCTGACCGTCCATCTCGTTCTCCCGCCGGGGCCGCGTAGTGTCTGCAGAGAGAGATTCTATAAGAACGGGGGAGTAATGAGTGAGGGATGGGGGTACAGAGGTGCTATGAAAGTTATTGGACAAAAATTGTATTACCCACTTAAGGACCCGCCCCCTTTTTTCACAAATAAAAAAATCTGTATTTTTTTGCTAGAAAAATTACTTCGAAACCCCCAAACATTATATACATATAGATTTTTAAACAGAGACCCTAGAGCAGTGATGGCGAACCTCGGCACCCCAGATGTTTTGGAACTACATTTCCCATGATGCTCAGGCACGCTGCAGTGTGGGAAATGTAGTTCCAAAACATCTGGGGTGCCGAGGTTCGCCATCGCTGCCCTAGAGAATAAAAAGTGGCAAATGTTGAACATTTTTAGGTCACATTGTATTTGTACAGCGGTCTTTTTGGGGAAAACATCCACTTTAACCGCGTAAGGACCGCCGCGCGACGATATACGTCGGCAGAATGGCACAAGGGCATACAGGTACGTCCCCTTTAAGATCCCAGGCGTGGGTGGCGTGCGCGACCCGTTTCTGAGCTCCGTGACCGCGGGACCCGATTGCCGCCGGTGTCCCACGAGCTGAAGAACGGGGAGCGAGGCGAGTGTAAACAAACTTTCCCCCGTTCTTCCTAGTGAGAGTGTGACTGATCGTCCCTTAGGACAGGGAAACAGACTATCAGTGACGTCACACGTCCAGCCCCACACAGTAAGAATCACACATTAGGTCACACTTAACCCCCTTCACCGCCCCCTACAGGTTCACCCCCTTCACCGCCCCCTACAGGTTCACCCCCTTCACCGCCCCCTACAGGTTCACCCCCTTCACCGCCCCCTACAGGTTCACCCCCTTCACCGCCCCCTACAGGTTCACCCCCTTCACCGCCCCCTACAGGTTCACCCCCTTCACCGCCCCCTACAGGTTCACCCCCTTCACCGCCCCCTACAGGTTCACCCCCTTCACCGCCCCCTACAGGTTCACCCCCTTCACCGCCCCCTACAGGTTCACCCCCTTCACTGCCAGTGTCATTTTCACAGAAATCAGTGCATTTTTTAGAGTACCGATCACTGTAAAAATGACAATGGTCCCAAAATAATGTCAAAAGGTGTCCGATATAAATGTCGCAGTCATGAAAAAAAACAAAAAACACACCCCACACAAAAATCGCTGATCGCCGCCATTACTAGTTAAAAAAATTAAAATGCCATAAAACTATCCCCTATTTTGTAGATATAAATTTTGTGCAAACTGATCAATAAACGCTTATTGCAATAATTTTTTTACCAAAAATATGTAGAAGAATACGTATCGTATCGTTTTTTTTTTTAGGGATATTATAGCAAAAAGTATAGATTTTTTTTTTTCAAAATTGTCGCTCTATTTTTGTTTAGAGCGCAAAAAATAAAAACCGCCGAGGTGATCAAATACCACCAAAACATCTTTTTGTGAAAAAAAAAACTTACATTTTTTTCATCACTGACATCGCACAATTGTCAGTTAACTTTTCCTGCACATATACGTCGGCAGAATGGCACATCAATGTATATATACACACACACGTCGGTTCTAGTACCCAGCCGTGGGTCAAGGGCGCGCGCCCTCCACGCGCTCCCGTGACGCGGTCCGAAGCTCTGGGACCGCAGGACTCGATCGCCGCTGGAGTGCGGCGATCGGTCCCCGGAGCTGAAGAACGGGGAGAGCCGTGTGTAAACACACCTTCCCCGTGCTTCACTGTGGCTGCAGCATCGATCGCGTCATCCCTTGTTATAGGGGGACGTGATCGATGACGTCACACCTACAGCCACACCCCCCTACAGTTGTAAACACACACAGGGAACACACATCCCCTACAGCGCCACCTCCCAAACTGCAACTGTCATTTCCACAGTAAACCATGCAATTTAAATGCATTTTTTGCTGTGAAAATGACAATTGTAACAAAAATGTGTCAAAATTGTCCGAAGTGTCCGCCATAATGTCGCAGTCACGAAAAAAAAAAAAAGCTGATCGCCGCCATTGCTAGTAAAAAAAAAAAAAAATGCAATAAAACTATCCCTTATTTTGTAAACGCTATAAATTGTGTGAAAACCAACCGATAAACACCTATTGCGATTATTTTTTACCAAAAATATGTAGAAGAATACGTATCGGCCTAAACTGAGGAAAAAAATATATATATTTTGGGGGGATATTTATTATAGCAGAAAGTAAAAAATATTGCATTTTTTTCAAAATTGTCGCTCTATTTTTGTTTATAGCGCAAAAAATATAAACCGCAGAGGTGATCAAATACCACCGAAAGAAAATCTCTATTTGTGGGGGAAAAAGGACGCCAATTTTGTTTGGGAGCCACGTCGCACGACCGCGCAATTGTCAGTTAAAGCGATGCAGTGCCGAATCACAAAAAGGGGCAAGGTCCTTTAGCAGAAAAAATGGTCCGGGGCTGAAGTGGTTAATGAATAAAAATATATATATATATATATATATATATATATATATATATATATATATATATATATATATATATATATATATATATTTCACACACACACACACACACACACACACAGTAAAAGCTTGCCCAATATTTTTGGATAATGTTACGGAAAGTAGATACCAAACATGTCACACTTTAAAATTGCGCACATTCGTGGAACGGCAACAGCACTTTAAAAAGGTTTACAGGTTACAGTTCAGAGTTGGGGCCGGTTCACACTACTGCGACTTCAAAATCGATTTCACGCCCGAGATTTCACGCAATGCCAGTCTATAGAGCTGAATTCGCATCGCACGTGGATCAAACCCGCACAGGACCCTTTTTTCCCGCACAGCTTAGATCCGCAACGTGTGAACGGCGCTCATGGAAAACTAGGTTAGTAAAATGACTTGCGAATTTGAGCAAATCGCAACGGATCAAAATTTGCGATAGAATTCGCAGCAGTGTGAACCGGCCCTTAGAGAAGACACTAGAATTATTGCTCTCGCTCACGTGCGGTTTGAACAGTTTACACATGCGGGCGCGACTTGGGTATGCGTTGGCTTCTGCGGGCGAGCTGCGGAGGGTTGGGGCACTTTAAATTTATTTATTTTACATTTTTTTTCTTTTTACACTGTCCCTTTCATTTTTTTTTTTTTTTTGTATCACTTTTATTCCTATTCCAAGGAATGTAAACATCTCTTGTATTAGGCTGCATTCACACCTGAGCGTTTTGTCGCCTGAAGCGCGACGCTCAAAGACGCTAGAGGGGAAAAACAAACATTATTGTCTATGGAGATGGTTCACATCGAACTCCTGAAGCTCAAACAAGTCCCGGACCCTTTTTTGTCGCGCGTATCGGGCATTTTACATCACCGACAATGACCTGTACAAAACCGCGGTAAAAAGCGCAGCGTTTTGTCGCGCCAAAAAAAAACGCCGCAATTCGACTGCGAATGCAGCCCAAGAAATGAGAATGACAGGTCCTCTTTTTTTGAGAGATCCGAGGTCAAAAAGACCCCAGAGCTCTCATTTATTTTTGGAAAAAAAAAAACGAAAAAAAAAAAAAATTGTCTGCCCTACAACAGGAAGTAGCGTCAGACGTCGCTGCGGTCCTCCAAGGTCATAGAGCCGAGTGAGGGCTATCCTGCCTAGCCGCTGGCCACACTCAGATCAGTTCCGGGCTCTAGTAGGCTCGGAAATCACGGGAAGGGGGTGGGTGGGATTTGGTCACCTCCCTTGCCAACAATAAAAGTGATCCTATCACAAAAAAAAAAAACGCACAATATATTTCACAATTTTTGTACGATGTGAAAGATGTTACACGCTTTAAAAATTGCGCATGCGCGTGGAACGGCACCAAACTTCAGTACTTAGAAATCTCCGTAAGTAACGCTTTAAACATTTCTACAAGTTAGCCAGTTTAGAGTTACAGAGGAGGTCTCCTGCTAGAATTATTGCTCTTACGTTCGTGGAGATACCCCACATTATTTGATTTTTTTCCCCGTAAAGCAAAGCCATGTGACGTCATGGCGTCGCTCCGGTCCTCCAAGGGCATAGAGATGGATGAATCCCCAGACTCGCAGATCGGTAAGGCAAGCCCAGGAAGCACCCTTGATGTTACGCAGAGTAAATAGATCACCCCCCCCCCAAATCTCACGCTCGTGGAATGGCGCCGAAAACGAAGGTACTTAAAAATTTCCATAGGGAGACACTTTAAACATTTCTACAGGTTACCAATTTAGAGTTGGAGGAGGTCTAATGCTAAAATTATTTCTCGCACTCTTAACGATCGCGTGTGGTGTGCGCGCGCGTCATTTGCATATGTGGGCGTGGCCTTTGTATGCATTCATTACTGTGCGCAACAGCAGGAAATGGGCGCTTTAAAAATAAAAAATTGTTGTTTATTTTATTACTTTTATTTTTTTAACACTTTCACACTTCCCCTGAAGAGCCGGTTCACAGTACCGCGACTTGAGGGGCGCTTTGTGTGGCCCCAAGTCGTGCGACATGACATATTACATGCAAGTGAATGAGAGCCGTCCTAATGTACACTTCTAGGCGACTTGTACCCGTCAATTTCAATGGAAGTCGCCTCCGACTCCACCCCCCCCGTCTTAACTAAAGCAACTTTACAGGAAGAGAAACTAGTTCTCTTAGGCAAATCCCTCCCCTCCCACAGAGCCGATTACTGTCTGATTGGCCACTGGCAAAGTCGCCTGCCCTGGAGGCGACTTGAAGTGGCCCCAAGTCGCGCTGAAGTCGCACCCAGAGTCGTGTTGCCCCTGTGTGAACTGGCACTTCTGTTGCCATCTCAGGAAATGTAAACATCCCTTGTGATAACAATGCAGCACGACAGGTCCTCTTCAAAGCAGAAGTCTGGGGCTACAAGATCCCAAAACTCTCCTCTACCTTTAAAAGCAAAAAAATAAATAAATAATGAATTACAAATATATAAAATCGCAAAAAAAAAAAAAAAAAATCTCCAGAGCACATGGGCCCAAAAGAGCCATGTCTTCTAACGCTAGGCAGAAAAAAACTGGGGCTGCATGATGCAGAGGCAGGGGCACTATTCCTCCCGGGAAAACCAATGTTGGGGCACTATTCCCCCCACTGACACCAATGATGGGACACTATTCCCCCCCCCCACTGACACCAATGCTGGGGCACTATTCCTCCCGGGAACACCAATGCTGGGGGCACTATTCCCCCCACTGACACCAATGATGGGACACTATTCCTCCCACTGACACCAATGATGGGACACTATTCCCCCCCACTGACACCAATGATGGGACACTATTCCTCCCGGGAACACCAATGCTGGGGGCACTATTCCTCCCGGGAACACCAATGCTGGGGGCACTATTCCTCCCGGGAACACCAATGCTGGGGCACTATTCCTCCCACTGACACCAATGATGGGACACTAGTCCTCCCACTGATACCAATGATGGGACACTATTCCTCCCACTGACACCAATGATGGGACACTATTCCCCCCACTGACACCAATGCTGGGGCACTATTCCTCCCGGGAACACCAATGCTGGGGGCACTATTCCTCCCGGGAACACCAATGATGGGACACTATTCCTCCCACTGACACCAATGATGGGACACTATTCCCCCCACTGACACCAATGCTGGGGCACTATTCCTCCCGGGAACACCAAAGCCGGGGGCACTATTCCTCCCGGGAACACCAATGCTGGGGCACTATTCCTCCCGGGAACACCAATGCTGGGGGCACTATTCCTCCCGGGAACACCAATGCTGGGGGCACTATTCCTCCCGGGAACACCAAAGCTGGGGGCACTATTCCTCCCGGGAACACCAAAGCTGGGGGCACTATTCCTCCCGGGAACACCAATGCTGGGGCACTATTCCTCCCGGGAACACCAAAGCTGGGGCACTATTCCTCCCGGGAACACCAATGCTGGCACTATTCCTCCCGGGCACTATTCCTCCCGGGAACACCAATGCTGGGGCACTATTCCTCCCGGGAACACCAATGCTGGGGCACTATTCCTCCCGGGAACACCAATGCTGGGGGCACTATTCCTCCCGGGAACACCAAAGCTGGGGGCACTATTCCTCCCGGGAACACCAATGCTGGGGCACTATTCCTCCCGGGAACACCAATGCTGGGGCACTATTCCTCCCGGGAACACCAATGCTGGGGCACTATTCCTCCCGGGAACACCAATGCTGGGGCACTATTCCTCCCGGGAACACCAATGCTGGGGCACTATTCCTCCCGGGAACACCAATGCTGGGGCACTATTCCTCCCGGGAACACCAAAGCTGGGGGCACTATTCCTCCCGGGAACACCAAAGCTGGGGGCACTATTCCTCCCGGGAACACCAAAGCTGGGGCACTATTCCTCCCGGGAACACCAATGCTGGGGCACTATTCCTCCCGGGAACACCAATGCTGGGGCACTATTCCTCCCGGGAACACCAAAGCTGGGGCACTATTCCTCCCGGGAACACCAAAGCTGGGGCACTATTCCTCCCGGCAGGGTTTGACAAATTTGCTTGGAATCTAGGAGCAAGCTAAAAAAGTTAGGAGCCAGAAAACGCGCCCCGTCCCGCCGAGCTCGCGCGCAGAAGCGAACACATATGTGAGTAGCGCCCGTATATGTAAACTGTATTCAAACCACATGTGAGGTATTGCCACGATTGTTGGAGCGAGAGCAATAATTCTAGCTCTAGCCCTCCTCTGTAACTCAAAACATGCAACTTTTTTTAAACGTCGCCTATGGAGATTTTAAAGGGTAAAAGTTTGACGCCATTCCACGAGCGGACGCAATTTTGAAGCGTGACACGTTGGGTATCAATTTACTCGGCGTAACATTATCTTTCACAATCTAAAAAAAATTGGGATAACTTTACTGTTTTATTTTTATATCCCAAAAAAGTGCGCTTGTAAGACCGCTGCGCAAATACGGCGTGACACAAAGTATTGCAATGATCGCCATTTTATTCTCTAGAGTGTTAGGATAAAAAAATATATATAATGTTTGAGGATTCTAATTATAGGGAAGGAGATGGCAGTGAAATAGTGAAAAATTACATTACAATTGCTGTTTAACTTGTAATGTCAAACGGCCACCACTAGGTGGTGCCAGCTCACAAAAGGACTTCACAAGGCCGCAAAGCCGCGGCCTCAATTACCGGCCGGCCATCGCGGACCCGCTGCGATTGCGCAGCAGGGGCGCACGGAAAAACAGAATCCTGTGCCTCCGTGCTCCCCCAACTCCCCCGCTGCTCGATCGCCGCGGCCGGTAATTGAGGCCGCGGCTTTGAATGGGCAGAAGGCCTGCGGACGGACAGTCGGAAGGTGCGGACCAACTAATCGATAATAGAAATCGTTTCAGCTCTACACCCCAAAACACATTCTGCTATTCCTCCCGAGTATGGCGATACCACATGTGTGAGGCCCCCGTACACACGACCGAGTTTCTCGGCAGAATCCAGCGAGAAGCTCGCTGGGAGACGTATTCTGCCGAGAAAAATCAGTCGTGTGTACACTTTCGACGAGCAAACCGTCGGGAAGGTCGTCGAGCCAAAATAGAGAGCATGTTCTCTTATTTCCTCGTTGTTCAATGAGGAAATTTGGCTCGACGACCTTTTCGTCCGCTCATCCGGAACCTCGACGGGCGGAACGATGAGTTTCGCCCAACGAGGTTCTCGGACGTGTGTACGGGGCCTGAGACTTTTACACAGCGTGGCCACATACAGAGGCCCAACATGCAGGGAGCACCATCACATGTGTGAGACTTTTACACAGCGTGGCCACATACAGAGGCCCAACATGCAGGGAGCACCTTCACATGTGTGAGACTTTTACACAGCGTGGCCACATACAGAGGCCCAACATGCAGGGAGCACCATCACATGTGTGAGACTTTTACACAGCGTGGCCACATACAGAGGCCCAACATGCAGGGAGCACCATCACATGTGAGACTTTTACACAGCGTGGCCACATACAGAGGCCCAACATGCAGGGAGCACCATCAGGCGTTCTGAAACACCCAGACCAATTCTGACATTTCTCTCCTACATGGAAAAAATCATCATTTATTTGCTAGAAAATTACATAGAAACCCAAAACATTATGTTTTTTAGCAAAGACCCTAGAGAATACAATGGTGGCCGTTACAACTTTTTACCTCTCATGGTATTTTCGCAGACATTTTTTTAACGCGTTTTAAAAAAAAAACAGTTTTGTGCTTAAAAAACAAAAACAGTAAAGTTAGCCCAATTTTTTTTCATAATGTGAAAGATGAAGTTACGCCGAGTAAATAGATACCCAACATGTCACACTTCAAAATTGCGCACAATGATGGAATGGCGCGCCCCAGGGGGCGTGCGAGAGGGGGATTCTGGGAGGATGTCCCAGGGACGTCCTCCCAGAGTTATCCCACCGCGCTGTAGCAGTAAAATGTCTATGGCGCGGTGGGCAAGTGGTTAATGACTTGTAGAGGACAAAATCCCTCCTGAGATGATGTGTGCGAACCTGGAGGCCAACTGCAAGAAACGTCCGACCCGTGTGATCCCCAACAAGGGATTCTCCACCCACTACCAAGTCATGTTTTGTGAAGGGTTCACATACTTATTTCACTCATTAAAATGCAAATCAATTTCTAACTTTTTTAGAAATGCGTTTTTCTGAATATTAATTTTTGTTATTCCGTCTCTCGCTGTTATAATAAACCGACCGATAAAATTATAGACCGATCGTTTGTCAGTGGGGCAAAGAAAATCAGCAGGGGTCAAATACACCCCCCCCATTTAAATAATAATAATAAAAAAATTATAATACACACTATAAAATTATATATTTTTCACATATTATATTTTTTTGCTTTAAAAAAATAAATAAACGGTTAACATGGCCCGAGAACCAGGTGCGACGTCCCTCCAGTCCGCCAAAAGGCATAGAAATGAGCGGCGGCCATCTTGCCATCGCTTATCGCTATGGTAAGCCCAGGAAGCACTGGGAGGGAGGAAGATTCTCCAGGGATCACGTATCTAAAATATGGGGGTTGTGGCATCTAGCTGCAGCCATCACCCCGGTATTTAACCTTAAAAACAAAAAAATGACACAAGAGGTTAAAGAATAAAATCTATTAGGACTCACGTGGGACACAAGATCCAAATTTGTGGGGGAACTCGGAGATGAGGTCATCGTTTACCCGATCTTTCAGGGGGCCCAGAATAATGACAGGTCTGGCGTAATGAACTAAAAAAAAAAAAAAAGGAAAGAAATGAATTCAACCCGTCAGGACAGCAGACAAAAAAAAAAAAACACATCAGTAATGACATTTAACCACTTAAGGACCGCCTCCTGCACATATACGTCGGCAGAATGGCACGGCTGGGCACATCCACGTACAGGTACTAAGTGCCCAGCCATGGGTCGCGGGTGCACCCGGTTCGAAGCTCCGCGACCGCGGGACCCGCAGACCCGATCGCCGCTGGAGTCCCGCGATCGTTCCCCGGAGCTGAAGAACGGGGAGAGCCGTGTGTAAACACACCTTCCCCGTGCTTCACTGTGGCGCCGTCATCGATCGTGTGATCGCTGATATAGGGAAACACGATCAATGACGTCACACCTACAGCCACACCCCCCTACAGTTAGAAACACAGATGAGGTCACACATAACCCCTTCAGCGCCCCCCTTGTTGTTAACTCCCAAACTGCGATTGTCATTTTTACAGTAATCGGTGCATTTTAAATGCATTTTTCTCTGTGAAAATGACAATGGTCCCAAAATTGTCTGCCACAATGTCGCAGTCACGAAAAAAAAAAAAAATAAATAGCTGCCATTAGTAGTAAAAAAAAAAAAAAAAATTAATAAAAATGCCATAAAATTATTCCCTATTTTGTAAACGCTATAAATTTTGCGCAAACCAAACGCTTATTTCGATTTTTTTTTTTTAACCAAAAATATGTATAAGAATACGTATCGGCCTAAACCGAGGACATTTTTTTTTTTATATATATATTTTTTGGGGGATATTTATTATAGCAAAAAGTAAAAAATATTGCATTTTTTTTTTTTTTACAATTGTCGCTCTATTTTTGTTTATAGCGCAAAAAATATAAAAAAACGCAGAGGTGATCAAATACCACCAAAAGAAATCTCTATTTGTGGGGAGAAAAAGGACTCAGATTTTGTTTGGGAGGCACGTCGCACGACCGCGCAATTGTCAGTTAAAGCGACGCAGTGCCGAATCGCAAAAACTGGCCGGGTCCTTTAGCTGCCTAAAGGTTTCTGGGTCTTAAGTGGTTAACAGAACAGAAGACGATGAATATTCGCCCCGTATGCGGAGACACTTACTCTCTTGTCGGATGACGGGTTCATAGGATAGAATAGTGTCTTCCTGTCCCTCTGCAAAGAAAAAAGGACCCGGGATCAGAGGAATGAGCAAAGAGAGAGGAGCAACAAAGATACAAATAAAAACATCCAACAAGAGACGACTTACTGGAGCTGCTTTCGCTGTCACTGGTGTTTGACGTCACGGCCTCTGCAAGATAACAAATTACCTGTCAGTAGGTGGTAGCCGGGGGCAACCACTGACACACCACACACACACACACACACACACACAGAGCATGAAGGGCTGGGGGGTCATTATATGTCGCACACACACACACACACACTCAGCAGTACAGGCGCCAAGTCGCAGCAGTTCCCCTCTTATTACTGACACCGAGTGACAGAAAAAAAAAAAAAAAGTCCGGGCGTGCCGTCTGGCTGAATAACCAGCCCAGGTTTCTGGAGGGAAAAGCGCTGTGCCTGAGCGACCTGTACTGCACCGCTTACTCATCTGGTTAATAAAATGTAACATTTCAGTATAAAATCAGCGAAATACATCCCAGATGAATCAAAAGTAAACAAAATAAATCTGTACGAAGCTTAGATGGTTTGTTTAGACCATGGGTGCTCAACCTATGGCCCGCCAGCTGTTTCAGAACTACACGTCCCATGTGGCATTGCAAGGCTATCCATTACAAGCATGACTCCCAAAGGCTGAGGCATGATGGGAATTGTAGTTCTGAAACACCTGGAGGGCCACAGGTTGAGCACCCATGGTTTAGACCAAGGGTCTCCAAACTACGGCCCTCCAGCTGTTTCGGAACTACATTTCCCATGAGGCATTGTAAAATTCTGACATTCACAGACATGACTAAGCATGATGGGAATTGTAGTTCCTGAACAACTGGAGGGCCATAGTTTGGAGATCCCTGGTTTAGACACAGCCTATGAGTGATGATGAACCTCGGCACCCCAGATGGTTTGAAACTACATCTCCCATAATGCTCACCTACACTGCAGAGTGCATGAGCATCATGGGAAATGTAGTCCCAAACCATCTGAGGGTGCCAAGGTTCTCCATCACTGGCCTAGATAGAAAAAGCCTGTCCTTTGCCAGCATGCTGAAAAGAAGGGCCCTTTGCCCTCTGAGACGACGACGAATATTCACCCTGTATACGGAGATACTTACTCTCTTTTCAGATGACGGGCCCAGGCGGCGTACACACGACCGAGGTTCTTGCTGGAAACCAGCGAGAATCTCGCTGGAAGCTGCATTCCAGCGAGGACCTCGGCCGTGTGTACGCTTTTGGCTCGCCCCGCCCGTCGGGAATCCCGTCGAGCGAAAAGAGAGCACGCTCTCTTTTTGCTCGACGGCCCGCCTGGATGAATGGCTGGTTGCCATTCCCGACGGGCGGGTCGCCGAATCCGACGGCCGGCAGAGAACCTCGACGGGCGGAACGATGTGTTCTGCCCGTCGAGGTTCTCTGCCGTGTGTACGCGGCCTCAGAGGGCTCTCTACAGGAGGTCCAAAACGTCCCCCACTGAGCTACAGCTCGCCAATCAGAAGGCATCGTGAGCTTTATCGATTTCTGAGCTAGAGGGTGTGTGTTGGACCTCTGTAGAGCGGCCACTGCTTCCACATAGAGAGCAGAGGTCCAACGCACCCTCTGCCGAGTCACAGCTATAGCTCACCAATCAGAAGGCAGAATGAGCTTTGCAGAGACCCAAAACATGCCGTCTAGCTCTGAAATCGATAAAGCTCATTCTGCCTTCTGATTGGTGAGCTATAGCTTCTGACTCGGCAGAGGGTGTGTTGGACCTCTGCTCTCTATGTGGAAGCAGTGGCCGCTCTACAGAGGTCCAACACGCCCTCTAGCTCAGAAATCGATAAAGCTCACGCAGCCTTCTGATCCATTTCAAAGCTAGAGGGCGTGTTGGACTTCTGTAAAGAGCCCACTGCTTCCACATAGAGAGCAGAGGTCCAACACAGAGTCAAAGCTATAGCTCACCAATCAGAAGGCAGAATGAGCTGTACTGATTTCAGAGCTATTAGGTCAAACTTGGCAGAGGGTGTGTTGGACCTCCTGCTCTCTATGTGGAAGCAGTGGCCTCTTTGCAGGAGGTCCAAAACATGCCCTCTAGCTCTGAAATCGGCAAAGAGGCCACTGCTTCCACATAGAGAGCAGGAGGTCCAACATGCCCTCTGCCAAGTTTGACATATAGCTCTGAAATCAGTACAGCTCATTCTGCATTTTGATTGGTGAGCTATAGCTTTGACTCGGTGTTGGATCTATGCTCTTTATGTGGAAGCAGTGGCCTCTCTACAGAGGCCAAAACACACCCTCTAGCTCTGAAATCGATCAGAAGGCAGCGCGAGCTTTATCGATTTCAAAGCTAGAGGGTGTGTTGAACCTCTGCTCTCTATGTGGAAGCAGTGGCCTCTCTACAGAGGTCCAAGATACCCTCTGGCTCAGAAATCGATAAAGCTCACGCTGCCTTCTGATTGGCGAGCTATAGCTCAGTGAAGGGCGTTTTGGATCTCTCTAGAGAGACCGCTGTTTCCACTCAGCGAGCAAAGACCCCTACCTGCAGAATGCTGGCCTGGGAACAGGCTTTTCTACTCAGGCTGTGGCTGCTTTAAAAAGTAAAACCGAAAGACTTCAAGAACGTTTTACTTTTGATACGGAAGGAATATATTTAGGTGATAAATACTTCTGCAGAAATCCAGCAGGCACTGTCCTGAAAGGAGTGACCCCGATGTCGCAGGTCTTCCATTAGCGTTACAAGGAGGGGGGGGGGACATGCCACAAAGCGGGGGGGGGGGGGGGGGGGGCTTTCCTGCCCACACCCCGAGAGAACAGGACAAGGTTAAAAAGCAGACAACCATGGTGTAAGATGAGTGCCCCATCCCCCCCAATACTGAGGGACTTACTCAGACTCTTTGATCCATAATAATCGTCACTTAAGCCCGGGAAATCCTGATATTACCGAGACAGAAGAGAGAGGAGAAAGATAGACAGTGAGAGACAGCCAACCAGAGACCAGGAAGAGGAACAGAAATGTCACCCCCTTATCAAACAGGAGCGGAGGGGAGGGGGGTAGCGGGGAATTTAGCAGTTTTTACAATAATACACCATGGAATGGAGAGCGAGGACACAGGAAAGCAGTGCTGAAAATTTTAAATAAAAACCAACCTCCCCACCTGAGGTAAACAGATTTCTAAAAACGAATGGACCCACCGACATCGTTTAGCTAAAATTCCTAAAAGCTATAAAAGGCATTATATAGTTATCTGTGCGGAGATCCGCGTCATCCCGCCGCGCACAGGAGGTACATCCGGCACCATACTGTCCGAAACTCAGCCGGTCAACCATAAAATGGGCGACTCCGAAAATACCGCGACCGACTGCATCATATAGGTCCATCATTTAAAAGAAATCTGACAACAATTGTCCGATGGAGCATACAAACGCTCAGATTTTCCGACAACAGCCTGTCATCACAAATCCCGTCGGAAAATCCGATCGTGTGTACGGGCCTTTAGAGCTACGTTCAGAATGCAGACAGCTAATAAGGTCAAGGTCCTGGAACTGGCCTTACCAAGTGGCCTTTGCTCTGGAAATATGGAGGCACATCAGCCACAGCTCATGGAACCTTTAAGCAACTTCTGGATGGTGTGGGGCAGCCATTCTCTACCAGAGGTTCCTCCAGAGGTTGCGAAGGGTTCCATATGCTAGTGATGGTGCAAGGCAGCCATTCTCTACCAGAGGTTGCCAAGGGTTCCATGAGCTTTGGATGGTGTGGGGCCGCCATTCTCTACCAGGAGGTTCCTCCAAAAGGTTGCCAAGGGTTCCATGAGTATTTGATGGTGTGGGGGCCGTCATTCTCTACCAGGAGGTTCCTCCAGGAGGTTGCCAAGGGTTCCATGAGTATTTGATGGTGTAGGGCAGCCATTCTTTACCAGAGGTTCCTCCAGAGGTTGCCAAGCGTTCCATGAGCTTTGGATGGTGTAGGGCCGCCATTCTCTACCAGGAGGTTCCCCCAAAAGGTTGCCATGGGTTCCATGAGTATTTGATGGTGTAGGGCCGTCATTCTCTACCAGGAGGTTGCCAAGGGTTCCATGAGTATTTGATGGTGTAGGGCAGCCATTCTTTACCAGAGGTTGCCAAGGGTTCAATGAGCTTTGAATGGTGTAGGGCAGCCATTCTCTACCAGGGTACCTTCAGAGGTTGCCAAGCGTTCCATGAGCTTTGGATGGTGTAGGGCCGCCATTCTCTACCAAAGCTCATGGAACGCTTGGCAACCTCTGGAGAAACCCTGGTAGAGAATGGTTGCCCGACACCATGCACCGCTCATGGAACCCTTTGTAGCCTCTGGAGGAACCCCCCAGGAGAGAATGGCTGCCTTACACCATCCAAAGCTTGTGGAACCCTTAGCAACCTCTGGAGAAACCCTAGTAAACAATGGCTGCCCCACACCATCCACAGCTCATGGAACCCTAAGAACCCTTAGTAACCTAACCTCTGGGGGAACCCTTAGCAACGTCTGGAGGAACCCTGGTAGAGAATGGCTGCCCTACACAGCTTATGGAACCCTTAGCAACCTCTGGAGGAACCCTGGTAGAGAATGGCTGCCCTACACCATGCACAGCTCATGGAACCCTAAGAACCCTTAGTAACCTAACCTCTGGGGGAACCCTTAGCAACGTCTGGAGGAACCCTGGTAGAGAATGGCTGCCCTACACCATCCACAGCTTATGGAACCCTTAGCAACCTCTGGAGGAACCCTGGTAGAGAATGGCTGCCCTACACCATCCACAGCTTATGGAACCCTTAGCAACCTCTGGAGAAACACCGGTAGAGAATGGCTGCCCTACACCATCCACAACTCATTGAACCCTTAGCAACCTCTGGAGAAACACCGGTAGAGAATGGCTGCCCTAGACCATAGAATATGGATACACCATGGATTGCCCGATCTGCAAGGACCACAAACATTCGACTCGCCGAGTTTCTTCTGGAAAGTCAACCCTATTGCTCTACATACGCGTCATTTGCTCCTCTCTCACTAGTCTAGTATAAAAGCGCAAGGAAATCTGCGACCTCTCCTCTTACTTACGTGCGTTGTTGGTCTCCGTACCAAGGCTCTTGTAAAACGGAAACTTGCGGGACAGCCGGAAACTCTTTTTACGCTTGGATTTGATGGACTGCGGTAGATGGCGGAAGGCACAGAGAAATGGGCAACGGGGGACACAACGCCACAAATGTAGAAATGAAGAAAGTGATGGAGGAGGGAAAAAAAAAAGGAAACAAAAAAACAAAAACAAAGAACAACATGGGTTTACAAGGCATGCAAAAAAATAAAAAAAATAAAAAATAATCATAACCGGAGAGTGTGATGAACGGAGAGGGCGAGGATTAACATGAAATGTGGGGCGCCTAACAAGCGTGATAAGCGGCAGGTCCCTGGAGGCTATACATTGATAAAGGAACATTCCTCAGGTGATCCCTATTCCTCCCTGAGCTGTGATCCTCAAAGGCTCCGATCGATTTCTCCACTCATCTCTCCATAGCGTACAGTAGAAGGATGAAAACACCGGCACCCCAGGGGCCAATGAGATTTGCCACAATCTGCATTTAACATTTTTTTGGCAAGATTATGAGAACACTGTGACATCACCAGGGGAGTGTACACTGTGTTGCTATGGGTAAGCGTATAATAAATATACACAAACACTGATCAGCCATAACCCTGTGACCACAAATAAAAGTGAATACTATTCGCTATCTGGACATCTGAAAGTGGGTGAAATATATTAGGCAGTGAGTGAACATGTTGTCCCTGAAGTTGGTGTCCATTGCAGTTTGTTGTGTAGCCACAGACCGGTCAGGGTGTCCATGCTGACCCGTGTCCGCAGCCGAAAGCGCCTACAATGGGCACGTGACCATCAAAACAGGACCAAGCAATGGAAAAAAAAAGGTGGACTTGGTCTGAGGAATCCAAGAAAGTTTGAGGTGCTGATTTGGCCTCCAAATTCTCCCTAGATCTCCATACAATCGAGCATTAAGTCATCTAATCCATGGAGGCCCCACCTCCAAACTTGCAGGACTTCAAAGATTTGCTGCAAAACTGGACCACGGCGTAATGGAAGACGACGGCCCGGTCAGATGAATCCAAGAATGGTTTGAGGAACACAAGTTTGAGGTGCCGATTTGGCCCCCTAATTCTCCAGATCTCCATCCAATCGACCATCAAGAAGTCAGATCCATGGAGGCCCCACCTCCCAACTTATAAGACTTGAAAGATCTGCTACATACAGCTGCAAAACTAGACCACGGAGCAACGGAAGAAGACGACCCGGTCTGACGAATCCAATAATGCTTTGAGGAACACAAGGAAAAGTTTGAGTTATTGACTTGGCCTCCAAATTCTCCAGATTTCCAGCCAATCGAGCATCAACGAGTCTGATCCACGGAGGCCTCACCTCCCACCTTACAGGACTTCAAAGATCTGCTGAAAAACTGGACCACGGAGCAATGGAAAACGGCCCGGTCTGATGAATCCAAGAATGGTTTGAGGAACACAAGTTCGAGGGGACGATTTGGCCTTCCAATTCTCCAGATCTCCATCCAATCGACCATCAAGAAGTCTAATCCATGGAAGCCCCACCTCCCTAGACTTCAAAGATCTGCTGCAAAACTGGACCACGGAGCAACGGAAGAAGGCGGCCTGGTCTGATGAATCCAAGAATGGTTTCAGGAACACAAGGAAAAGTTTGAGTTATTGACTTGGCCTCCAGACTCTATCCGATCCATGGAGGCCCCACCTCCCAACTTACAGGATCTGCTGTTTATGGCTACAAAACTGGAGCAGGGAAAAATGGAAGGTGGCGTCCTGGTCTGAGGGATCACGTGGAAGGCCGGGTGCGTCACTTACCTGGGGAAGAGATGGACTCAGTATTGAGAAAAAAAAAGAAGCCATCGGAGGCAGTCTAATGCTTCGACCAATGTTCTGCCGGGACACCTCGGCTCCTGCCAGTTACGAGGATGCGACATGCACCACCTACCTAAAACATTGTTGAGGACCAAGTCCACCTCTTCATGAAAACGATATTCCCTAACGGCAGTGGCCTCTTTCAGCAGGATAATGCACCCTCCCACACTGCAAATATGGTCCAAGAATGGTTTGTAGGAACACAACTACGAGTGTGAGGCATTGACTTGGCCTTCAAATTCTAAAAAAATCCGATCCATGGAAGCCCCGCCTCACAGGACTTAAAGGATCTTCTACCGACAGCTTGGTGCCAAATAACACAGCATACCTTTAGGACAGGTGGTCTCAAACTAGCGGCCCTCCAACTACAAGTCCCATAATGCATTGCAAGGCTGACAGTTACAAGCATGACGGGACTTGCAGTTTCACAACCGCTGGAGGGCCACCACTTTGAGACCCCCTGCTTTAGGAGGTCTAATGGGGTTCCTGCCTCAACCAAGCCAGAAAAGGGGGACCTACTCTATATGAGGTGGGTGGTCATTATGTTATGGCTGATCGGTGTATATTTCTGATTTGCATATCACTAGGTGGTCCTGCAGAAGGGACCCCGCGAGGCTCCATTTACCAATCACTGGGTAAAATCCTCTTTGGAGTGCCGGTGACTTTTTCTCCTCTCACTGTAGTTTTGTATGGCGCCATCTAGTGCACCCTCCTGCTACATCGATCAACAACAAAGGATCTGTGACTGGAGCCTGCAGGAGTTCAGTATCGGGTCGACATGTGACTACAAAACATTTTCTGTTCCTCTGAATATCCCACCACCCCCACCCCTCCTCCCCCATACCCGGGCAGCACCAAGACAGCCCAGAAATACGTTCTCTCCCAGGGTGGTCCCTATACTCACCCTGTTGGACTCCATGCCGGAGCGGCCGTGGAATTTGACAGTTTTCAGTCTCGCTCGCTCCTTTTTCTCAACCCTGAAAAACAACAAGCGGACAGTTCTATAGGAGGAGGAGTACACAGGGGGCTGCGGGGAAAGGTTGTGATCACGTGGTCAGAATCCCCCCAGGAGCACCTGCTTTTGGAGCATTGTGGGCAGCAGTGTGATTTGGGCGCCATAGAGGCAGAGCATTGTGTGTATAAGGCAGCAGTGTGATCGAGAGGGGGGGGGGGCAGAGAGCCGCAGCATTGCGTGTATTAGGCAGCAGTGTGATCCGGGATGAGAGGGGCGGAGCACTGTGTGTGTGTATACGTCAGCAGTGTGATCCAGGGGGCCAGAGAGGCGGAGCATTGTGTGTACAAGTCAGCAGTGTGATCCAGGGGGCCCAGAGAGGCGGAGCATTGTGTGTACAAGTCAGCAGTGTGATCCAGGGGGCCCAGAGAGGCAGAGCAATGTGTGTACAAGTCAGCAGTGTGATCAGGGGGGCCCAGAGAGCCGCAGCGTTGTGTGTATAAGGCAGCAGAGTGACTTGGGATGAGAGGGGCAGAGCACTGTGTGTGTGTATATAAGTCAGCAGTGTGATCCAGGGGGCCAGAGAGGCGGAGCATTGTGTGTACAAGTCAGCAGTGTGATCCAGGGGGCCCAGAGAGGCGGAGCAATGTGTGTACAAGGCAGCAGTGTGATCCAGGGGGCCCAGAGAGCCGCAGCATTGTGTGTATAAGGCAGCAGTGTGACTCGGGATGAGAGGGGCAGACTGTGTGTGTGTGTATATAAGTCAGCAGTGTGATCCAGGGGGCCAGAGGGGCGGAGCACTGTGTGTGTATAAGTCAGCAGTGTGATCCAGGGGGCCAGAGCACTGTGTGTGTGTGTGTAAGTCAGCAGTGTGATCCGGGGGGCAGAGAGGCAGAGCATTGCGTGTATAAGGCAGCAGTGTGATCCGGGGGGGCAGAGAGGCAGAGCATTGCGTGTATAAGGCAGCAGTGTGATCCGGGGGGCAGAGCATTGTGTGTATAAGGCAGCAGTGTGATCCGGGGGGGCCAGAGAAGCAGAGCATTGTGTGTGTATAAGGCAACAGTGTGATCCGGGGGAGGGGGGGCAGAGAGGCAGAGTATTGTGTGTATAAGGCAACAGTGTGACCCCGGCGAGGGGCAGAGAGCCAAAGCATTGTGTGTATAAGGCAGCAGTGTGATCCGGGGGGCCAGAGAAGCAGAGCATTGTGTGTATAAGGCAGCAGTGTGATCCGGGGGCCCTAGAGGCATATTGTATATTTAACAGACGAAAAGGGAGCACCTTTTCGGAAGTTGGACCGAGGCGGTCACATTTTAGATTACCTGTGTAGCTCTTATACACAACTAAGCCAGGATAGGACGATGTCTGGTCACATGACTTTAGATAACCAAGGTCCTATGTACAGTGATCCTCACTACAAAGCCTACGGGGGGGGGGGCCCTCTACTGAGCATGCACACGCGACTGTGTCAGTTTAACTCCTTTATTACCTCTTTTTACTGGGGATGACGCCGATTTGCTCGCTCTCCCCGTGCGGAGTGACCAGTCGGGCCTGCCACCATTCGTCATCGGAGGCGTTGATCACGTGCAGGATGTCCCCGTAGGAGAAGCTCAGGCCCTGGCTCGGTAGGCAGCTGTCCCGGGAGCGATCGTAGTCAAAGAGCGCCCTGTTTTAAAAAGAGGAAGAAGGAGATCGACAGAGAAAGGGTGAGAAGTCACAAATACCCGGCCGCATATTTCATGGTCACATTTCTCTCCCACCACTAAAACCAGTGTAACCAGTTCAAAGAAAAACTAAAAACCAATGATAAATGTAAAACCCGCATTAAAATCGCAACAATGACACACAAACAAGTAATTTCCCCCTATGTCCATAACACACGCGGGTCCTCCATGGTCGCCGAGTCACAACAGTGCGGAATTTATCATTTCATTGTATATAAGCTACGACAAAGGCGTACGCCGAAACGCGTCAGCCTTTTGCTTTATAATGCCCATATATTTTATATAGCCAATAAACATTTTGTGGCAAGGACTTTGGAGTTGCGGCTTTGAAGTCGCGCCGTTCCAGAGCCCGACAGATGCGATTTCATGTGTGGCTTGCCGACGTCTATGCGACTTTATTTAACAGATGTCAATCCAAGTCGCACTTAAAAATCGCACAGGAAAAAAAAAAAAAAAAAAAAAAAATAAAATAAAAAATCGCATCGATCTCAGCGGTGCCGTTGTCACAAATGCGGTGCGACTTGAACTGTCAAGTCACACTGGTGTGACCCAGAGCTTAGAGTAGGGGTGGGCAACCTCTGCCCAGCCAGCTGCGGGGAAACTACAAGTCCCAGGAGACCTTGCAAGACACCCGACCATTTTGAAAAAATAAAAATAAAGTTTCTGTTAATTTTTTTTTTTTGTAAATAAGTACGTTTTCTTCTTCTTCAAAGACAGGCACCGATGAGTGGCATGGATGGGCACCATCCCTGAATTAATTTGTTTCATAATGGTGCCAATCAGTGCCCATTTGTGGCCCCTAACAGTTAGAAGCACTCCCTAGGACGCACTTAACCCCCTTCCTCACCCCCTAGTGGCTAACCCCTTCCCTGCCACTGTCATTTACACAGTAACCAGTGCATTCTTATAGCACCGATCGCTGTAAAAATTACAGTGGTCCCAAAATGGCGTCAAAAGTGTCCGCCATAATGTCGCAGTCAAAATAAAAAATTTGCTGATCGCCGCCATTACTAGTAAAAAAAAAAAAAAAAAAAATACAAATAATATTATATATATATATATATATATATATATATATATATAAAAGCCATAAAACTATCCCCTATTTTGTAGATGCTATAACTTTTGTGCAAACCAATCAATAAACACCTTTTACCGAGACCAAGAAAATGTTGCTTTAAAAAAAAAAAAAAAAATATTGGGGATATTACAACAAAAATATTGCCCCCCCCCCCCCCCCAAAATTGTCGCTCTATTTTTGTTTATAGCTCAAAAAATAAAAACCGCAGAGGTGATGAAATACCACCAAAAGAAATCTCTACTTGTGGGGAAAAAAAGGACGCCAATTTAGTTTGGGAGCCACGTCGCACGACCGCGCAATCGTCAGTTAAAGCGTCGCGGTGCCGAATCGCAAAAAGCGGCCCGGTCTTTGGCGCGGGGCTGAAGTGGTTAATAGCACTTTGTGGCGATATGACACTGCACATCTTTTTGCACATTACGATACAAAGTCACCCGGGAGAGTCGCACATCATGACAAATAAAAGGTGCGGTGGAGGTACCTGACGTAGAGAGATCTCTTCTCGCTGGTGCGCAAAGAGCCGGATCCGGAGCTCATACTGCTGTTCATCATCTGCTCTCTCAAGTCATGGATCTTCGACTCAAACCGGCTGTACTCTGCAGGGGGGGGGGGGGGGGGGGGGGGGGGGGACAAGAAAGATGAAAAACGCCGTTATACAAAGTACTAGAAATATAAAGTGGACCGTACAAGATTCATTTATCTGTAGCACTCGTCTCCACAGACGTTTATAAAAACGCACCCTGGTAGGCAAGACTTTCCCCCAACACACCCCACCATCATATTACACGGCCTTCCCATGGGATCCTGAATCCGACTCCAGTGCTACCCAGGGAAATCTTTTTTTTTTGGGAGGGGCGGGACTCCCGTGCTACCCAGGGGAATCTATTTTTTGGGAGGGGCGGGATTCCAGTGCTACCCAGGGGAATCTTTTTTGGGAGGGGCGGGACTCCAGTGCTATTCAGGGGAATCTTTTTTTTGGGGAGGGGCGGAGACTGGAGGACAGAGATTCTGTGGTGCCTTTCTCTGCAGCCTTAGCGGTGAATGAATGGGAAGTGCTCTGTGCTGAGCGGTTTCCTGTTCATTCACAAACTGAAGCATTGCAAACACAGTTTACTATGCTACAGTTATGAATGATCACAGTGAGCAATCGATATCGATCACTCACTGTGTTCATTGAGAAAAGGAAGACGACGGTAAATTATATATTTACCAGCCTCTGCTCTCTGAAATAATGGGGGGGGGGGGGGGCAGGGCAGCATACAGGGTGACCAGGGCAGAAGAGGAACAGGAGGTGTGGCATGTATTGGTACTGATCTCCTGCACTTTCCTCCTGTGGCAGCTTAATGTTGGGGGGAGAAAGAGAGGGCGAACGAAAGAGAGAGAGGGCGAACGAAAGAGAGAGAGGGCGAACGAAAGAGAGAGAGGGCGAACGAAAGAGAGAGAGGGCGAACGAAAGAGAGAGAGGGCGAACGAAAGAGAGAGAGGGCGAACGAAAGAGAGAGAGGGCGAAGGAAACGAAAGAGCAGACAAAAGGAGGGCGAGAACGAAAGGTTTGCTGGTGGGGTGAAGGAGAAGTGAGGAAGGAAGGAAGGAAGGAAAGGGAAGAGAAGAGAAGTGAGGAAGGAAGAAGAAGGGAAGGGAAGAGAAGTGAGGAAGGAAGGAAGGAAGGAAGGAAGGAAGGAAGGGGAAGGAAAGAAGGAAAGGGAAGAGAAGTGAGGAAGGAAGGAAGGAAGGAAGGAAGGAAGAAGGGAAGGGAAGAGAAGTGAGGAAGGAAGGGCGAAGGAAAGAGAGGGCGAACGAAAGAGAGGGCGAACGAAAGAGAAGTGAGGAAGGAAGGAAGGAAGGAAGGAAGGAAGAAGGGAAGAGAAGTGAGGAAGGAAGAAGGGAAGGGAAAGAGAAGTGAGGAAGGAAGAAGGAAGGGAAGGAAAGAGAAGGAAAGAGAAGTGAGGAAGGAAGGGAAGGGAAGGAAGGAAGGAAGGAAGAGAAGTGGAAGGGAAGAGAAGTGAGAAAGGAAGGGCGAAGGAAAAGGAAGGGCGAAGGAAAGAAGAGGGCGAAGGAAGGAAGAAGTGAAGGAAGGAAGGAAGGAAGGAAGAAGGGAAGGGAGAAGAGAAGAAGGAAGGAAAGGAAGGAAGGAAGGAAGGGGAAGAAGGGGAAGGAAGGAAGGGGAAGGGAAAGAGAAGGTGAAGGAAGGAAGAAAGGAGAAGGGTGAGG